>PYHX02000495.1:36033795-36633795 GCA_004302925.2 Cochliomyia hominivorax | reverse complement strand
CTCTTTACCACTTGTGGTGATGGAGAGTATAATAACATGTCACATTAAAGGACACTGTTAGCAAATTTTCAAAGTCATGTTAATAACCTTAAGCTAAACTCTCACAAACAATAACAAAACACACTGACATTTCTCACTGTTAACTGTTACCTGTTAACTATTAACAGTAAAGGAACAACAAGTTATTTTGTATCCTTCAAACACAAGCGAAAAAAATGTAGTTTTGTAGCTGTAAAACCAAAACTCGTCGAAATTTCTCCAGCTCTCTGTTATATACACTCTCTTTTCAATGCTCTCTCATTTCTCCTTTTTTTAAGGGGAACTGAATGTTTTTTATAAATCGGAAGTTCTATATACAAAAACAACAACAACGGATACAACAATGATGCTTTTAGTGTCGTCATTTTTATTTAGCTATTTATACATTTTGTTACATACAATTTACATTTACTTATGTATGTATGTGTATGTATTTGTATTTATATGTATTTGTTGCTTGTATTTTTAAAGCAGCTTTTTTTCTTGTTTTGTTGTTACATCCTGCACATCACCACCAAGTGGTGAATTAGGGTACATTAAGTTTGTTTTTATTTGTAAAAAAATTAATTTTTTGTTTGTATTTTTTTTTTGTTTGTTTTTATTTAGAGTTATTTTTAGCCACAAACAATAACAAACTGCAATTTATATACTTTTTTCTGTATAAAAATATATATAAAGTTAAAATTAAATGTTTATCTGTTGAAAAATATTTTTAAAAAGAAGAAGTGAGACCGGAAAAAACTTAACAGACATAAAATTCAATAATTTTGAAATGATTAATTTTAAAGCTTCTTTTGTATTACAATAATAATATTTGTAAATACCCGGTACAATTCGCAGTCCTATCGAGTCGTACTATTCTTTCTAATGTTTTTCGGCAAAACACTTCTATAAGGAATATTGGTTTATAAAGAATATTATAGAGACCAAAAATGACGCTACAATAGTTGTTCTTGATTTGATATTCAACAATTAATATTCACTCTGTACTGAATATTATTCTACAGTTTCGTACACTTCATCGTACCCCAGAGTAGCTAAAAAATTATCCTATATCAAAACTCTCAAAAAAATACCTTAACAATAACTGAGTCCAATTTCAGTGAAACATACTTAACGGTGACACATGTAGCTATATAAACAGATATACACATCTTTTTGCAATTATGGTTCTAAGTTTTTTTTTCTTTAAAAGAAAAATATTTCTGAAAAACAACTAAATTCAGATAGGACTAGCGGGAAATGTGTTTCGCCTAATATTTCCAAATTAGTGTCACATGCATTTACGTTAAAAATTCTTTCAAAAATCGTTTTGATACCTCGATATCAGTCCGTTTAACTGCCTGGTTTTCTGCCTGCGAATACTAATTTGAAAGATTTCAAACTGCCACCAGAAAGAATTTGTTTTTTGCGAGTCAATATCTTAGATAGATTGCAATGACCATAGCTCCTATAGAGACCCAGTTTCAGCACTTTGAAACTGGGTCCCTATAAATCCAACAAAATCTATTTATACAACTAAAAAATGCATTAACAATTTATAAAATCTGTCTATAATTTATAAAGTGCTCATATGAGCCCTCAATCGTCATTATCAAATGTATATAGATGGCTATAGCACATTCCATTCTCACCTATGGATTTTTTGTATAGTGGATTATAATGAGGATATTATATGTATGGAACAACGAGAAAAGTACAAAGATTAGGGTAGAAACCCATCAGAGACCCTAAATCATAATTACCTCCACGTTGATGATTCCAAAATGAGTTTTGGTTTTGAATGGAATGCAGCGTTAAACAGGCTGAAATATTAGCCATTCTAAGAGCATACAGAGCTACGAATGTTCTGTCACTGAAGGCCTCTACTATCATGTCATCATGCTCCCCTCAAATGCAGGGAGGACTCTGACATTACCTTAATATGGGACCATATAACCAAGAACGGTTTAAAATCTTATATAAAATGTAGAATCAGTAGAAATTACAGTTGACTATTCCAGGAGCACCCTCGTCAAACACTTTCAGCAGCCAAGATGGGACTAATAAACAAATGGAAACGTTTTCTAGGGAAATATATGTTAGACAATTGAATTGATTTATTAAGCAAAAAGGAGATATTAAATAAAATATTAGTAGAACACAAATAGACTATTTTCTATATGGATTTGTGGCCTAAAAAAGTAACATGATTACATCTTATAAATGATTTTAGAAGATTACAATTATTCAAGTTTAAAAAACTTTAATCCATTTCAGCTTAGTTTAAACATTTTGCATTTCAAAAAAGGTGGCAACATTAATTCATTGATAAAATTGTTTTTGTTCTAAACTTCATTTATGTTTATTTAATTTTAAACTAATGTTTTTAATTTGAAATCCTCTTTGGCCTCTTGCCAAATTACAATATTTCCAAACATTCTTTTAGCATGATTTTTAAGGCTACAAAAATTAAAATTTGTGCCCGTGACACCCTTTTTGATATTTCACAGTTAATAATTGTTCATGCAATTTCAACTGATCACTGATCAAAATTTAATTATTTCCAAACAAAAAAGAAACAAATATTCCCCATTATGCACTTTACATTAAAGATTATTTGATTTACTGAAACGTATGAGTTTTATTGCACAAAATATTTATAAATTGCTCATACGTAGGGATGCAGGATTAAATTAAAAATTTAATATTTTTGATAACAATTAAAAATTATTAAATATTTTCGTATCTATTTCTAGTCCCCCTGAAAAAACACATTTTAGTTTAAAATTTAAAAAAAATCCTTAAGATTTTTACACAAAGAAATACTGGAAAATATTTTAGTTATTCTAACTATTAACCAGTTTTACCTTTTTTGTCTCAAAACTTAATTCAGGCTAAAAAGTTCAAAACAAATTCTAACGAAATAATAAGAGACTAAAATATCTTAAAAAGAAATATGAAGTAATACAGATAAGAATGCTATATTTGGCTATGCCGAATCTTCAATACGCTCCACGACAAATTCGTGAGAAATAAATACGCTATGTTTCGTACATACAAACTTAAACATATACTCACTCATTCGAATTTGTCGATTTACAATTGACAATTTTACGAAAGTTCTTCTTAGAACTTAGAGGTTGCCTCAGGTATCGGTCTATATCTTTTAATAAACTAAACCAATTTCGCTGGTTTCAATTAAAAGACTTTTCAACACTAGAACAAATATTCATTTAGCTTTGCCAATTATTGTGGATGTGAGCGTGCCAACAACTGGCAGACCAATGGGCGGACAGATGGACTGACAGACAGACAGTTACACAGAGAGACGGACATAGCTAAATTGACACAGATTTTGATGCAAGATGATGCAAAAAAATATATAAATTATGGGGTCTGAAATGATTCCTTCTTAGCGTTACATACGAAATGACAAAGTTAATATACCCTCTCCATCGCTTGTGTTGGGTAAGGGTATAAATTTATATATGTGTGTATATGTGTGTGTGCATTCACTCTCATAAGCTATTTAGACCCTTAAATATTTAAGTTTCTTTTTTTTCATTTCATGTATTTCAAAGACAAACAAGCAGACAAAGAAACATATTTATTTATGTCCTTCTCAACATTAAATGTGTTATTACTCTTTATTGTTGTTGTAGTTGTTTTTGTTTTAGATTTTGAAAAACAAGAAAATATGCCACAAAGATGATGTTTTTTATTTTTTAAAAGAATGAAAGAGAATGAAAACAAAAGAAAAGAAATAAAAATAACAGATTTAATAACAACAGTTTACTTTCCACTTATGCTCACATATAAAGTTTGATTTTAAGTTATAATTGTGTGTATGTATGTATGTATGTATGTATGTATGTATGTATGTATGTATGTATGTATGTATGTATATGTGTGTGTATTTATTTAAATGTTAGTTACATTTACACTCAAATCAATTTAATTCATTGCTCAATAAATTCTACAGAGCATAAGAAAATAACCATAAGAAATCTTAATGTTTATCTGTGTTTGTGATGAAAATGTTATAAAAGAAAATGAAAAAAAACATATTTTTTTCTTTTTGTTTTTATTATTTGACGCCTAAAAAGAAATGGTCAATTTAGTATAAATTATGAATGTGTAAAACAATAACAAACAACTTGTTGTTGCTACAATAGAAAGCAAAACAAGTAAAAATGTTATATGTTATGTTTCATACATGTACATTATACGCACACATTATAAGAAAGTCTTTGTTTTATATAACAAAGAAATCTTTATGAGTCATAAAATTAGTTATACTTTTGGCTGTAACTTTTTTCTACTGAACCGATTTTGATAATGTTTGAAATAGTAATGAGGTATATATTTCCTGATATTATGGAATATTTTATTCTAATTTGTCTATTTATAATCGATAATTTTAGCAAAGTTCTTCGCTTTAATTAAGAGTTTGTCTTAGATATCGGTCTTGATCTCTTAACATACTGGACCGAGTTTGCTGGTTTTGAACAGGAATCTTTTCAGGACTATATAAAATACTCAGCCCAAATTTAATTTAGCTCTGTCAATTATTGTGGATGTGATCAACTCAGATTTGTATTTGATGCAAGAATATACATAAAATATGAGGTCTTAGATAATTCCTTTTTAGCATATCACACGGAATCACAAAGCTTATATACCTTCTTCACCACTTATGATGGTGAAAGGCAGAAAAAGAAGCTAAGAATAGTTGTAAAAAGACAAACATTTGAAGAGGGTGAATTTGTTTTACAATTTCAAAAGAAACAAGTGGATTTAAGAATGTATTAATAAAAAAACAAACACTTTCAAGTGATACACAATAAGTAAATGTGAAAATGTGTTGCATATTTTTATGATGAAAATAATTTCATTCATAATACTGAGGCGTATGAATATTAACAAGTAAGAATACTTTATTTGGCTATGCCGAGTCTTGAATACCCTCCACCGCAAGTGCATACGGAGTAAATACGTTATGGTTTATACATACACATTCACACATGTAATCACAGATGTATTCTATATAAAAAAGTTTTTCTCAAATAGAACACAGGAACACTTAATGTGTCATAATATTATATATATTTTTTGGTTATAACTTTTTTTCTACTGAACCGATTGGTATAATAAAATGGTAATGAAGTACATACTGCTTAATATTGTGGCAATTTTATTCTAATATGTCGATTTATAATAAAAAATTTTTGCTTGAACTTAGAAGTTGCCACAGATATCGTTCTATATAGTTTAATGTACCGAACCGATTTTGCTGGTTGTAAACAGAAAATATCCCAGGACTATAAAAAAATATGTAAGCCAAATTTCAATAAGCTCTTTCAATTATTGTGGATGTAAGCGTGCCAACAACAGACTACAGTCGGACAAATAATTCTAAAACATTTGATCTATTCCATATGTTAAAACTAACGTAATAGAATTCAGGTCACCATATGGTCAGGGCCATAGTCAGTGTCCCTGCGAAGTTTGGCAAAAATATAATTTGGATAATAGAAATGTTATATATAGATTTTTCTTGTAAATCTATGTAATAAAATACACTTACTTGTGTGATGTACGAAAATAGCTAAATTTGACTAGACGAAACCCAGTTTTGTTTGGATTATTAGCCAAAATATAAACTTCTAACACAAGGAGTTGTCATCAATAAAAACGTAACAACTTTATGAAAAACCAAAAATATCAATTTTTTCGTAAAAATATTTCAACTTTAATAGAAGTGAAACGAATAACAATATTCTCTTAATATGATGTATATGAAATTGTCCATGAATCAGAGAACTAAATCCGCAGAAATACCAAAAATCCCAATTCGTATAAATCATGCTTAAAAATTTGAAGTTTTACTGAAATTTTAATCCCAGCATTATATGGGCGGTCCGATACAAATCACTCTTTTGGTCTTTGATCTGGAATCTTAAAACGATTCCAGCTTTGCGATGTGAGAAGGTTCGCCTGCATTCACTTTTCTTTACAAACAAATAAATATTATATAGAAAAGTTATTTTATAGTGAATAAATGTTGCCACCTTTTTAGAAAAAAACAATAAAAATATAGATAATCCAGGCAATATTTTAGGATGTGGAAAACACCTACTTTAAAATACTTTTTTAACATATCCAATACTTTATATAACGGTCTTATAGACAGCTAAACTACAGAACCATTTTTGCAGAAATGTTCATAGAATGATGCCCATAAAAATTCGATAGGACCAGGGAGAAATGTACGCCCTATACAGACCAAATATTGATTACTGAATATGTAAAGAAAAATAACAGCGATAATTTTCTAACTTTGCTTCAATCACTTCTTCTAAGAACTATTTTACTAGACAAAGTGTAGGACAGATAGGATCAGCGGGAAAAGTAAACCCCATACAAACCAAATATTGATAATCGAATCGAGAATTTTTTAAATTTGGTCTCAACATTTTTTCAAGGAAGTTTTTACTAGACAAAATGTGGTGCGGATAGGATCAGAGAGGGAGATAACCCCTATACAAAGAAAATATTGATCGTCGAATATCTAAAGAACCCCTTCATCGAGAATTTTCAAATTTGCTTTACTGAACAGAATGAAGGGATCAGAAGTGTCCATAGAACGAAAATGTTGATAAGCGAATATATAAAGAACTGTAACAGCAAAAGTTCTAAAATTCGACCCCAAACAAATATCTATTTTACTGATCAAAATATAGGACGGGTAGAATCAAGGGGAAAGGTACTTCAATACAAAGCAAATATAAATAATCGAATATCTAAAGATTTGTAAAAGTGGGAGTATTCAAATTAGTTCCAATTACTTTCCCAAAGATCTTTTATACTAGCAAAAATGTAGGACGGACAGAACCATACAATTTTATCCCAATAACTTTCTCAAGGTACTATTTTAGTGAACAAAATATAGAATCGATATCACCAGGTGGAGAGATACCTCATACAAAGAAAATAATGATTGTCAAACATCTAAACAACTATAACAGCGAAAGTTCTAAAATTTGTTTCAAAACTGTTTTGCAGGACAAAATGCAGGACGATTAGGATCAAAGGAAGAGGTAGCTCCAGGGCCAGGGGCAAAATGTACTTCGCATAAATTTTTTAATACATGTTGTGATATGTAAAATTTCTTTCGGGATCTTGGACTAAGAAGAATATTTGTGTAGCAAATCGCAACGGGTAAAAGCTAACCATAAATAAAATGTTTTATATATTTTTTAAATTCACACCCGAGGTAAGCAACATTGAAAATCCATTTCCTGACCCTAAAACCGACTAGAAACATTTCCTTCTCCAAATCAATTGCAAAACATTTTCAGAATATTTTATAGATAAAAGTTCTACTACATTAAAACATTTTTATATAATTTAAATATCACTTACCTTTAAGCCACTGTAAAGCGATGTTGCTTTAAAGTCGATTTCTCAAAAATTTAATCTGAAAGTAATATATTTGTAAAAATTATATAAAAGTTTACTAAAGGTTAAAAATATATAAAAAACTAAATTTCATACCTTATATCACTAACCGGATCTACTTCGTTCGTTTATACTTTTTCTATTTAATTAAATTTTTTTAACACTTTTTTCTAAAAATTGCTTTTTATCTAATTTTTCTTTTTATTTAAAACACATTTTTCTTATTAAATTAATTTAACACTCAATTAAGACCTAATATAACACACAAATACAGAGACACTTATTTAACATTAACACTAATTCACTAACTCTTCCTACAAAACAAAACAAAACAAATCTATATTTTCAATCAACATAACCTTCAAACTTTAGCCTTGTTATATTAAAAAGGTGCTCCACCTAAAAACTTCTTTGCAACTTTGAAATTATTAAGACTCCTAATACACTAATACAAAACAACAACATCTAATCGCCATTTTACCTTACACTTGATGACCAGACAAAAAAACAAAGCTAAATTTTCAATCACATTTTTCACTTAATTTTTCATATTTTCATTTAATTTCTTAATAAAATTTTATTAAACTTTAATTATTTTAATACTTTTTATTATTTTTTTTAAATAATTTCCAATAAATTAAATAAAATTTTAATATTAAAACTAATAATTTACAAAGACGTTAATTAAGTAATACGCGCACTTATTGAACCGACAAAAGAAACTAATGAGAGAAAAGAGCATAAACTATTAAGGGAAACACACAAAAGAGGGTGGCAGAAAAAAGTTTGTAAAATTACACCAACAAAATACATGTGTTTTTTTTACACCGGTACTTTCTTATAAGAGTGTTTGTTAAAGAATTTGCGTTTAAAAGAGAGTAACATTTCTCAATCACTCTCTAATAAATAAATGAAAAAAACATTTCTCTCTCAATCAAATAAAAAAAATTTGGAAGAAAGATAAAAAAGGAAATGCATGAAACAATAAATATTGCAAAAAACACCGCAAGTATTCATGCGCAGCTGCAGCATTTACAACAACAAAATATTCATTTATACACCAACACATTATAACAACAGTATAAAAAAGTAAAATCTAGAGTTACCAAAGTGAGGTGTTTTTGCGTAATTAAGGTATTATTTAAGGAAACGGATAAATTGGAAGGAAAGTTCGATACTTTAAAGGTCATGCATCACATAACATTCCTTCATATTGTTGTGTTACAACAAGAAATACTTGGTTAGAGGCATAGTTAAATTTTTAGACATCACACAGTGGTCTCAAATAGCTTCTGTTAGAAATAATTCTGTAACTTTGAAACTATTGAATATTTTTCAAAGGAATTTGAAAGGAATTTCTGGTTGATCTTGGCGTCACGAAATAGATCTGAAAATGTAACCAATGATATTTTTCAAAAAATCGCCATAATTTTATTTATAACCAAATTGGTTTCTAAGGTGTGAGTTCGAAAAATTCTTAACACACATTTTTGATTAAAACTTTGAATCCAAGTATTATCTGAAAATTTCTTTATTAAGTTACCTTTTTAAAATATGTAAATTATTATATTTAATGTCAAACAAGATCAAAATTAATTGTTAATCTGATTAAAATGAGGGACCACAAAAAAGAGCATACTGAGAATTATGAAATATTTTCAAAAATACCCAACTTAGTTCTACAAAAAGTTTGCAAAGTATTCAAGGATCTACCATTAAACTGTTTTCAATTGTAATTTACCAGTACCGGGAGCATTTGTCCCTTGATGGATAACCTGAATTTAGATTCCAAAAGCAGTCAAAATTTCCCTAAAACTATTTGGTATAGCAAGCAATATGCAGTTGCGGCAAAAGAAGCCAATCATCTGATCAAACGACTCTTTAAATACAGAAATTTTACACCAATATGTGTTACAAAATAAGACTGAATCCATTCATAAGATTTCATAAAATGTTCACTTATTTTTGACCTGACTTGGCATGCTG
Organism: Cochliomyia hominivorax; assembly: GCA_004302925.2. NCBI lineage: Eukaryota > Metazoa > Arthropoda > Insecta > Diptera > Calliphoridae > Cochliomyia > Cochliomyia hominivorax. Next base: position 36,624,327 of record PYHX02000495.1, on the reverse strand, counting down.
TAACAATCGCAAACAAACTCTTGAGTAGAACAAGAACAATTATGTGTTATTTGTACCAATAGAGGTAAATCCTTCAAAGTGCCCGGAGCTAAGGTCAGTGGAGGCATATTGGGTTCTTGTTAAAAGAGAGTTGAAGAGCACAAATAAGGTGTCCAATGTTTGGTAGATTATAATCGGACATGAACTACATATTCAAGCAAAACGATAGAAGCACTATAAAAAACACTAATGGAAGGGATTTCGAAAAATAAAATATTAAAACAGTAATTTTATTTGCTTCGCTTTTTTTAATTATGTTAAGATTCTTTCATTCTCACTCCTTATGCTTTAGGGATAAAAAGGAAATAAAATAGCGCATAATTGATTTATTAGATAACTGATAATTTAAAAAAAATGTTAATTCCCTCCCTCATATCTGCATCCTTTAACAATACTTAAATCTTATGAATCGACACTGGTAACTCTAGTGCTCTCTTCTGCCACAATCCCTAAAAAAATTGCACTTGTTCTTCCCTACACTTCCTTCTCTATCACACGACTTTACTTTTCCATTACTTTTTTTTTTTTTTTGATTGGAAGAGTACAATTTTTAGCGGCAGTTTTTTATTAAATAGCGACAGTTTGAGAAATGTTACTCTCTTTTAAACGCAAATTCTTTAACAAACATTCTTATAAGAAGTACCGGTGTAAAAACACATGTATTTTGTAGGTGTAATTTTACAAACTTTTTTCTGCCACCCTCTTTTATGTGTATCCCTTAATATGCTCTTTTCTCTTATTAGTTTCTTTTGTCGGTTCAATAAGTGCGCGTATTACTTAATTAACGTCTTTGTAAATTATTAGTTTTAATATTAAAATTTTAGTTAATTTATTGGAAATTATTAAAGAAAAATAATAAAAAGTGTTTAAATAATTAAAGTTTAATAAAATTTTGTTAAAAAATTAAATGAAAATATGAAAAATTAAGTAAAAAATGTGATTGCAAATTTAGCCTGGTTTTTTAGTCTGGTCATCAAGTGTAAGGTAAAATGGCGATAAGAAGTTGTTGTTGTGTATTAGTATATTTGAAGTCTTAATAATTTCAAGGTTAAAAGAAGTTTTTGGGTGGAGTACCTAAAATTTAAAGTTTATGTTGAGTTATTTGTCTAAATATGTGATTTCATTGTTCCTAATTAAGTGTTAAATTATTTAAGTAAGAAAAAATATAAAAAAGATTAGGAAAAAAGCAATTTTTAGAAAAAAAAGTATTAGGAAATTCGATTAAAACTTTAAAAATATTTTCTTGGTAAATTGATATTCTCAATAATAATAAAATTGAAAATATAAGTTAAGTGGTTTCGTTTTTATTAACATATTTGTATATTAAGAATTTTTCGATCTCCCTTCTTATTTTTCTCCTTTCCCAAACAGAAAGTGTTGGCAGTCGTTTGTTTTAACGTCGACTTTAAAACGTGTTACGGTCACATTAATGTCATCGTCTTCAAAATTAAGATGCTGTGGCGTTGATTTTGTGCACAATAAATATAAATATCAAATAACTTTAACTTTTTTTATATATCATTTGTTTTATAAGTGCAAAGGCCCTTTAAAGTTTTATAAAGACAAATGACGGTGATTTTTTCTGTGTATATTTTTTTACAATAAAAAATATGTAATACATAATACCAATAATTAAAAAAGATAAAATTCCTTAATTTAAATACAAATAAAATGTAACAAAGTTAAAAGTTAAGTTTAAAAGCACGTATTAACACCATATCCGCCTTGGATAAAGTAACACAATTTCGATGCATAGTCAACAGATAAGCATCCTCAAGTACTTGGGTTACATACATTTCGGTGGCCTCTTGTAATGCTTCTAATGCCGTCAACGTATAACGTCTTATATCAGGATTTATATGCAAACTAATTTCTCGTACCAAACGGGCAAAGGCAAACTTAGGAATTAATAAACCTTAAAGATAAAAGAACTTTTGTAAATAATTGTCATGTAATCTTGTATTTCTTACTCACGAGTAGACTTTTGTAATTTAATAATTTCCTGTATTTGCTTTCGTTCTCTTTGGCGATAAGTCATTTTTCGACGAGCAGCTCCTCTTATGGTATTACTTCTATTAGCATTTGGAGGCGCTGCTGGAATGCTTTTGGCTTGAACTAATCTTGTTGTATTAGATTGTTGATTGTAAGGATTTTCGATAACACTTTGTGTTGTGGCATCTAAACGAAGCGTTGTATTGTTTTCAACATCTGTATCAGATTCCCCCAGAGTATTACGACGCATTTTAAAAATGTAGATTTATAAAAAATTTTTAAATATAATTAATGCAGAACAAATTTAAATTTGAAAAATAAAGCGTCGAAGTGGATTTCTTTTCACAAATGTCAAAAATTCCAAAAGGTTGCCATATTTGAAAACAAGATGTATATAATCAGGGTTGTATTTTTAAGTACTAACAGAATAGTACTTATGTATTTAAAAATCAAAAGAATAATAATGGGGTATCACTTAAAATGATTTTTTTTTTCATTAAAAACTTTCATCAGAAAAACATTCAGATGACTTAAAATTAAATATTTTGTTATTTGTTCATTCCCTCATGCCAAAAGTTAAACAAAGTGGAAAACCTCGCCCCGTTAATTTTAGTTTTACTAGTTTGATATTTAATATACATCAACTACATGTATGTGATGTGAAAGGTTCCAATGACATAAAAACTCATAGGGGGACAAAAGCAAATTAAAAATTTAAAAATTCTTATTTTTCATTAAGGATTGAGATTGAAAAATTCTTAACACACGTTTTTCATTAAAATTTTTAACTCAAGTAATAATTGATTTTTGTAACAAACTAACTTTAGAAACCTGTCAGTTTTTATGTTTATTATCAAACTAATAAATATATTGTTAATATGATTAAAATAAGTGACCGGAAAAGTGCATGATACTACAAAATTTGGCCAAACATTCAAAGGGTGGCGTTATTTCCAATGTTATTAAATAATACCGAGAGAATTTCTTCGTTGATAGAAAATCTGGTTCAAGTATTTTGAAAAACGCATCCGATGGGAAAGAAGCCCATTTATCTCAGTAATTGGGCTGTTTGTTAAGAAAAGTAAAAGCAAAATGCAGATTTAAAAATAAGTTTCTGAAAGTAACGCTACTAAAATTTAGAGGCCAAAATCATTTTTATGATTTAAATAAATTCTATTATTTTACATATTTTTTATTCCCTAAATCAAATCCTATATCTAAAAAATAAAAAAGGAGAGAAAACTTCATATACAAAAAAAAAACTAAACTTCTTCTTTTAAAACGGTCTTTTTCTTTTCGGCCACAAAAGGCACCGTGCCTGGTTTAGAATGTTTGCGTACATTAGCCTCTTTGCGCAATTCCTTATCCTTAATGGCACGCATTTTCTTTTGTTTATTCATTACACCTCTAGGAACTTGACGATGTCTGGCAATACGTTTAATTTGTGGATGAGCAGCATATTTCTCTTTCAAAGCTTCCTGGTAATTAAAGGCAACACGTTCTCTGGGGCGTATTACACCCAATTTTTCTGCAGCCTTAGCTTTCCACATACGTATGTTCATTTCATCGGAACCAGTGAAAACATAACGATTATCTAACGACCAAGCCACACAAACAATATGCTGCATACGTTTAGTGTGATAAATTTCACGAGAGTGACTTTGGTGAACATTGTAAATGCGCAAAGTCTTGTCATAACTGCCCGAAACGAACTCTTTGCCGGTAGGGGAGTAATCAACATCAGTGACAGCGGAAACATGATCAAAATGTATTTTCAAAGGATTGCTCAATTGGCGGGTATCGAAAGTGTAAAGACTAGAAACAAAATATATTGACATAATAATGAATTGATTCTTAACAAAACTGCTTACTTGCAATCTTCATTGGCTACTGTAAAATTAAATGCTTCCATAGGATTCCATGATAATTTATTACTTTTCATGGTGAGAACCATTTTTCTCAAAGGGTTGGCTTCTCTTTGATCGTACAATATAATACTGCGATCACTGCAACAACAAGATAACAATGAAGTCTCTACTGGATTAAAAGCCACAGCATGTAATGTATCTACACCCCATTTTAGATTTTTCAAAGGATCATTACGTGTCTCATCCCAAATGGAACAATATTCACCACAAGTAGCAAATTTCGCTTCTTTGCGATGATGTGTTATACCCGTTATCATAGTTCTACTTAATATAGTATTTATAGGTTCCTCTTCTTCACCTACATCAGGTGCTTGTGAATTCCAAACTTTAATAGTCTTATCATCTCCCACAGTAAAAAACCTATCAGCTTTAACTGAATAACAAATACCACGTACAAAACCCTCGTGAGCCACAAAATTTCTTACACATTCACGATTTGCTAAATCCCATATACGAACTTCACCATCATAGGCACCACTTATCAAGGTCGAAAGACTCTTGGGATGTTTACCAAAACAAGCAACACCATCACGATGACCACTTAGATTGCCAACAAAAGGTTTGGCGAAAACTCTTTCCAATTTAGTAGCATTTAAAGCTCTAACGTATTCTCGTGCTGCTTCCATGGGATGCAATGCTGGATCATAATTACGAGGTACTGCAAATATACCAAACGACGTAATAAGATTAAATTCTTGAACATTTTATATGATTTTAAACTCACCTTTGTGGTGCTCATGTTTTGTTTCACGCACAAAATCATCCGGATTACGACTTATCATTTTCACCTTCATGTTGTTTAGTTTTATTTGTTTTATTTATTGAAAAATTTATTTCGTCTTAATGTTGGGTTCCTCTTTATTTTCTTATTTTTCGTATTCCTTTACACGTGCGTTTCTAAATACAATTTTGTAAACAGCTGAACTAGTTGTTGTTGTGCTTTAAAAGTTACCATATTTTGCAGTAGAAAAAAGCGGAAGAGATGCCATATTTATGGCGTTTAAAGTTGTTCAAATTGATAATTTGAAATATTAGTTACACTAAGCTACAGATTTAAAAAATCTATTTTTTTTAGATTAACGACATAGTTTTTTTTAAACACAAGTACTAAGGAGTAAGATCGAAAAGTTCTTAACATACATATATTTTAATATTTGCTCGAACAGGTAGTTCATCTGCGTTTTAACCCTTTCACACTTTTGGACACCATTTTTATGTTGTTCCTTTATTTTTTATGCATGAGCCCAATATTAGCTTCGGACAGTTTGTTCCTCAACCACTCAAGGGCTTGTTTTATATAGTGACAGAAGGCAAAGTCAGGTCAAAAATAATTTGACGAAGTCTTATAAATGAAAATAGCTTTTTGTAAACATCATTGATGTAGATTTCGGTATTTATTATGACATTGTAAGAAATTATTGACTTCTTTCCTTCTCTTATTAGGTACATCAAAATCTTTAGAATCCTAAACTTTTCTTCACCATTACCTAGACCATCAGATACATCAAAATTTTCATCAGAAAATTGCGAAAAATCTATCAGAACATATGTTTCGTTTGCCGGCAAGCAGGAAGAAATTTTTTTTTAGAAAAATTTACTTTAACTTCCGTGCTCTATTTTGACCTCTAAATTTTTAGCAACGTTCATATCTGTAACGTTTTATGTTTTTAAATGTTTATCAGCTTTAAATTTTCGTACCAGATTGTCCGTGCACTCCTTTGAAAATGCTTTCTATTTCTTGGCTTTGGGAACATAATGTGGATCATTCCTTCTTAATGAACCGAATAAATCTTTTTTATGATCAATAATTGGAACAATTGTTTTCCTCTGTGATAATTCAAAAAAAAATTTTTTGTACATTCGGATTTATTATAAAGAAACCCCAGTTGCATCGTAATACATTTTAATATATCCATTTCCGTTCTCTGTTTGACCCCTAAAATTTCATCAGCATTCCTGTTAGGAACTTTTTGAGCTTTTATGTTTCACAATTTGTTTTTCTTTTACTTTTCGTAACAAATTGTTCGAGCACTTAGTTAACCGGACTGAAAATGCTTTTATAGCCTTACAAACATCTAATGTACCATTTCCTCTATTTGAGGTTTTCTATCAACGAACAATTTTCCCAGTTTTGGTAGCAGTTTGTAGAACCAAGTTCGAAAATATTTAATAATTTTAGTACGCACTTTTTGTTAGATACTGATATAATTATTTTTACAAATATACAAAGGTAACTTCACAATATAATCAAGGTATACTTGGGTTTAAGATTTTATTGAAAAACGTGTGTTAAGAATTTTCCGTTTTCATTCTTACAAAAAAATGTTTAAACTCAATGACTTGAGAATATTTGAACTACGGAAGGCTTGATTTCCTTATTGATATACTTTTATACACGAGTGCTACTATTGTGCATCTTACGAATGACTTAAAATTTGTTTATAACTAATATATTTTCTAAATTTTTATTAAACAATGTTTTATTTAAGATAATTATTATTTATTTTTTACATTTAAACTCTTATTGACCGTAAAATATTCTGCAAAGAAATTCCTAAACACTTTCAAGGCCATTCATTTTGCAAATAAATATCACATCTGGCATCACTTGCAAAATGTAAACAATTTTTTGTTTATTTTGCTAAAAATCTTTTTTCTCTTTCACACCTTCTTGTATAAAGACACACAATCAAGTAAAATTCATTCACAATGACCGAAATCAAAAGGCAACAAAAAAGTAAGAAGACGAAGACAAAAAAATCCTGTATTTTAAGGAATCTACAAGAAAATTTTCAAGTCACGACATCAGAAAAAGTGAAAATTTTCTTATAAGAAAATTTCGACAAGAAAATTGCAATTGAAAGGCTGAAAATTAGTGAAAATTTTAAGTTTAAGTGAAAAGAAAACCGTTAAAAATATAAAATTTATGAAAAATATTTGGAATTTATAGGAAAATAAAAAATTTGTAACAATTGCTAGATCTAATAGTCCTTGGTTGTTAGCTAAAGGTAGGGGTGAGACACCAATACCGGGCGCTAACGTCGCCACCGCCGCCACCAGCCATAGCACAGTTCCAAGGCAGTTTTTAATGAAAATGAATAATTTGGTAATTAATGTTGCATTTGGTGGGGAGTAGTAAGGAGAAGGAATTTGTTAATTATTTAGTTTTTGATGTTTTAATAAAGGATCACGTTAAAAATTTCTATCCGGACAATTATAAATTGGATTTATCGGAAACTATGAAGGCGGCTTTATCCAAGGGAGGACCTGGTGCCAGCAGTTCAGGGGCTGGACCCTCTGGCGTGGGCATGTCTGCACCCTCTGGTGCTGGTCCTCATGGTTCAGGCGATATGGCTGGTGCCAGTGCGGGCATATCGGGTGCGGGTTATGTGACTGAAAAACTTTATATGCTGCTGCAATTGTATTTACAAAATAAAGGCTGGAATCCAAGTGCAGAGTTGCTCCAATGTTTCACCGATCTGAAAGATAACGCCATGTTGCCCAGTGCGGCCTATTTGCAGTGAGTTTTATAAAGAAAATCTGAATATTTATGGTTGAGAGCATCACATTAAGAATTACATAAAACTTAATTTATATTATTTATTGAAGTATTTACAATAATTAAACATCTATAATATTTTCCCATTTTTATTTATAGAGTTTTAGCCAATCGCATGACTTTAGATACTCAAGGACGTCTGATTCTACGCGAAAATGGCAAAATTGTTTTACCTTTTGAACATTTTGCTAATGCTGTTATGCTTAAGCATATGTCTGGACCACATGGTCTTCACCTGAGTGTAGATGCCACAGTTAGGGCAGTTATTGAATCCTATACTATTGGCCGAGAGAACTTTGGCATGGAAAAGGAGTTCATAATAGAAGTGGTGCAATCCTGCCCCAGTCCAGCTTGTCGTTATTATAAAAATCATATTGGCATTTCACCACTACCATTTATGGATCAACAATTTCCTAGTGTTAATCCCACGGATTTCCTTCAACACTTGCCACACTTACCACCTCCACCACCACCTCATGTAGCTGGTGGGCATGTTGGTGGTGGTTCTACCGGAGGAGGTGGGGGTACAGTTAGTGGTCCTAGTTCAGCGGGTAGTAGCAGTTCGGCTACCAGTAGTTCTGCTGGTGGTGGAGGCGTAGGTGGAGAGGTGGATTTGTCTTCTAAATCTTCGCATTCTTCACATCCAAAGGTACCACCTCAGTTGCAGCATTTGACTAAACAGCAGCAGAGCAGCATTCAATCTCAATTATCGCAGATAAGTGCTGCTGCTGCCGCCGCTGCTGCTGCAGCTGCCGCCAAGCAACAACATCAACAACAACAGCAGCAACAACAACAGCAACATCATCAGCAGCAACAGCAACAAGCTGCCGTAGCAGCAGCTGCTGCAGCAGCCGCCGCTCAACAGCAGCAACAACAATTATCTGCTCTCATACAGCAGCAACAGAATCGCGCTTTAGCCCAACAGAGTCTAGAGAAATTCAGCACTCTTTCGCCGCTTGAAAAACAACGTGTTCTCTCACAACTTGATCCCAAACATTTTGATCCCACTACAATGGCCGTAGCAGCAGCTGCTGCTAATTTACAAATGCAAGGTCTCATGCAATCACAAGCAGCTGCAGTTGCCGCCGCTGCTGCTGCGGCTGGACAAAATTCGGCTGCTCAATCAGCAGCTGCTGTATCTGCTGCCGCTTTGGGCTTACCCACCGCTTCACCTAATCAAGGTGGTCCAATTGTACCGCCACCACATCATAGCATTCATCATCAACTTCCACCACCGTCACAATCGCCTACAGCTCATAGTGCTAGCGGTAGTAGTGGTAGTGGAGGAAGTAGCGGTATGGGACGTCATGATAGTTCTGCCTCAACTTCAGCCCATTTGGTGGAGCAAATGGTACAGAAAAATGTTGAAACTTTGCGGTGAGTTTGAGAAATAAAGAAAATTGATGAAGAATTTGTTACTAAATCAAAAATTTTCTAGATTAAATTAAAATAGATATTTATACACACACAAATAGTTTATTTTTATTAACAAATATTTTTAAAATTGTAATTTTACACCATAATTAATATTCTACACAAAAATTTACGTTTTGCTATATTATATACGTTTTATAGAAAAGAATTGTTTTTTATATGAAAACTTTGCAGAATTTTTTTGATTTTGAATTGCTAAAATTTAACTTCTTTCTCAAAATTCAATTTTAGACTCATATTCAATTTCAAACAAAATTTTACACTAAAAAATCAATTTTCTAATTAAAATTCAATTTACGATAAAAAAAATTCGAAATTATGTTAAATTTGTTTTACACTAAAAATTAAAATTTTCACTAAATTTCAATTTTACGTTAAAAATTAATTTAACACTAAAAATTGTTTTTACCATAAAAATTTAAAGTGCTAAAAGATAAAAATTCATTCCCAAAATTCAGTTTTACACTACAAAATCTGTTTTACGCCAAAAACTTTGCAGCAAAAATTTAGTTACACTAAATTTACAATAAAATTACAAATTTAACGTTTTAACTTTCAATTTTTCACTAAAAATTCAAATTAACACATAAAATAAAATTTTGCTCGAAAAATTCAATTTCACATAAAAAATTTAATTTTACACTAAAAATTCAATTTTACACTAAAAATTTAATTTTACACAAAATTTTACACGAACGAATTTTATTTCACATACAAATTCAATTCTACGCTAAATATATAATTTTACATGAAAAATTCTATTTAATACTAAAATTTAAATTCAACGACAAAAAATACATTTTACACTTAAAATAAAATTTTACACAAAATAAAATTTTACACGAAAAATTTAATTTTACACTAAAAATAGAATTTTACAGAAAAAATTTAATTTTACACTAAAAATAAAATTCTACACGAAAAATTTAATTTTACACTAAAAATAAAATTCTACACGAAAATTTAATTTTACACAAATAAACTTTTACACGAAAATTTAATTTTACACTAAAAAATTAAATTTACCCTAAAAATTTAATTTTATACTAATATTTAATTTAACGATTAAAATTCAATTTTACACTAAAAATTTAATTTTACATGAAAAATTCTATTTAATACTAAATTTAAATTCAACGACAAAAAATAAATTTTACATTTAAAATAAAATTTTACACTAAAAATAAAATTTACACGACAAATTTAATTTACACTAAAAATAAAATTTTACACGAAAAATTTACATAAAATTCAATTTAAAACAAAATTTTACACGAAAATTTATATACATACAAATTCAATTTACGTAAATAATAATTTTACAAAAAATTTATTTGAAACTAAAATTAAATTACGAAAAAAAAATTTAAATTTTACAAAAAAATAAATTTTACCGAAAAATTTAATTTACACTAAAAATAAATTTTTACAGGAAAAATTTAATTTACACTAAAAATAAAATTATTACACGAAAAATTAATTTACACTAAAAACAACTTTACACGAAAAATTAATTTACACTAAAAATTTTCAAAAATTTATTTATACTAAATTTAAATTTAACGTAAAACATTTACAAATTTCATTATACTAAATTTAACCAAAAAATAAAATTTACATTAAAATAAATTTTATAAAAATAAAATTTTACACGAAAAATTTAATTTTACATTAAAAATTCAATTTTACACTAAAAATTTAATTTTATACTAATATTTTAATTTAGCGATTAAAATTCAATTTTACACTAAAAATTTAATTTTACACAAAATTTTACACGAACAATTTTATTTCACTTATAAATGAAAAGTTCTATTTGTTACTAAAATTTAAATTCAACAACAAAAAATCAATTTTACACTAAAAATTAAATTTTACATTAATTATTCAATATTTCATAAAAAGTGGAATCGAAAAATTCTTAACACATAATGAGTGATATTTTCAACAAAACTCTGCAGTCAGACTATTTCCATTAAAAAATAAAAATATACATGGCTCGAACAGTTCGTGAAATGAACACCGCTAAAAATTTGAGGCCAAAAATAGAACACGGAAATTTAAGTCAAGCTTCTTAATAATATTCTTGCTGCATAATGGATAACGAAACGTATACTCTGGCAGATTTTTCGCAACTACCTGGTCAAAAAATTTATGTTGCTGAAGCATGAAGGAATGCTGAAGAAAATTTTAGGACCCAAAAGTAGTCAACATTTCTCAAAAGCTTCTTGTTATGGTAAACAATATGCAGTTGTAGCAAAAGATATAAATTTGTTACAACGGGCTCTAAAAATACCAAAATTAATATCAAGGAATGTTTACAAAAAAGGCTGCCTCCATTCATATTATTTCAAAATGTGTCTTCTTATTTTTGGTCTGACTTGGCATCATGTCACTATAGTAAAAAAGCCCTCGGGTGGTACAAGAACAATAATGTGGTATTTGTTCCAAGAGAGGCAAATTCTACCAACTGTCCGGAGCTTAGACCAGTTTCGATGATGGTTAAAAATTTCATCACTTGTGATTGAAACTATAAAAATATGCAATTTTTTGTAAATTGTAATAATAATTTCAATGAAATTGTGAATTTAGTGGTTTCGTTTTTGTTGACATATATGTATGTTAAGATTTTTTCGATCTCATCCCTTAATTACTTTATTACGGAAAATTTATTTTACACTTGAAATGCTGTTTTTATATCAGTCTTATGTTCTTTTTTTCTAAAAATTCTATTATTTTTTGTTAAATAGGTCAAATTTGGAATCTTTGGAATCGAATAAAGATTTGTTGGCGTTGCATAATGGTGCTTGGGCTTCTTCTAATCAGGATCTAAATGGTCGTGATAATTTACCGGTGGGACAAGATAAAATAGTTCGTGTATTTGCTGAACTAATGCGTAATATGGCACGCATGAAGACCTACATTAGGCCCTCAATGTGTAAACCATATGGAAAACAAAGTGAATCTTTGCAAAAAAGTATTTATTTATTTTTTTGAATAACTAAAATTTTCAAAAAAAGAAACAACATTTTAATATTATTTTGCAGCTCTAATGGACACTATACAAATTGTGCAAACTTTACGCAATTGTTTACCACCGCCTCACATACAGGTGACTTCTTGGAAGAGTGAAAGTGAAGGTACATCCAATTTACAAGGTGGTAATGGTGGTGTTGGAGGTATAGGAGTGGGTATGGTTAATCCAACCCCCGGTTCAACTATGATGGGTGTTGGTAATGGTGCTACATTATTGGGTAATTTACCCTCTAATCGTATTGAAAATTTAAGCAATTAAAAGTGGATAAATTTTAACAAACTTTAGGCTGATAGTGAAGGTAAGTTTGTTTTGCACAATTATAATTAAGATTGGATTAAAAGAAATTAGCAGATTGAGTATATCAAACATAATTGAAAGCCTGGAAGTAAAACACATTCCAATTATTATTAGTAGTTTCTTTTACTTCTTCGTCTTCTTTTGTAGTAGAATGGTAAGTTAAATCAATTTTGAGAGATAAAAAGCGAATGATTATAAAAATAAAAGAAATATGTAGTGCATTTTCATGGAAAGAAAGTAAATAGAAGATATTTTAAAATTACACATACATACACATATAAGGAATAATAATTATAAATGTTTTAAACTTTCCTTGAGTAACAGAATCCATTTATTACAATTATAACTTCGAACAAAGGTTTTTAAAACCATTTAAGTATTAAATTAATTAATTATTTAGTATGAAAACAATTTTGTGCAATTTCAACTTTAAAGTTGAAGATATTTTTTTTATCACAATAAGTATTAAAAATATATATAAATAAATAAATAATTATAGGTATTATTAGCATTTCATTATTTTGACATATTTACTTATTATGTACTTTATTTTGGATTATTGGCTTTTAATATTTTAGTGTGCCATTAGTTTTAGTTTGAAAATATTCTTAGTTTTTAATCTTCAAAAGAAAATCAGTGATATACAATAATTGGTGTAAATGTTTTGAGATATTTGACTCATATAAAATCACTTTTTCAATTATTTTTGTCAATTTCTTAAACATTTTCTCAGCGGCTTACAGTGGTAGCAAAATGATTTTGTTTTAGAAATAATTCTGTAAAATTTGAGCTGTTTCTTTTGCCTAAATTCGTAAATAAAATGTTGCAGAATTTTTATAATACTTAATATGGATGAGATTTATCGACTGGAGCATATTGAAACAGGTTTTCGTTTTCTTCGAAAAAATGCAATTTAATATAAACCGGTTTCAGTTTCGGTGTTTTAATATAATCGGTTAATCGACTTTTAAGTCAAATCTTAAAATGCTTAGAAATAATAAAAAAGTTTTATTTATTAAAAAATGGCAAGAAGGAATCATATTAGACCTCATAAAGTATATATATTCTTGGATCATATCATAATCTGAGTCAGTGTTTGTCTGCGTGTTAAAAATATTATACGGTCACAATAATAATCTGAAATAAAAAAATATAATGGCCAGAATTTTTGTTATTGTCCTAAGCAGTATAAAACCAGAAAATTTCGTCATTTAGTAACAAAGTATTTATAGAGCGATATCTGAGACCATCTCAAATTTCAACAAAAAAACGAATGGGACTTCCTTCGAAAAATTTGCATAAGCTGCATGAATGAATAGGAATGCACTTCTTAGAACGTGGTTCTGACGGATTTGGGTACTGCTGATGGGGGAGATATTTTAGGCTTTATTCGGAAATACGCCTGGTTCGGAGATGTTTTCTATATCAGTTTTAGTGAAATAAAGTACAGGAAAGTTTTCTGTATTTAAGTATATTATGAAAATATAAAAAAATCTTTTTTTAAGGTTTTAATAATATTTAATGATATTAAAATTCATAAAAACACACTTAAAAAAATCCGGCTATTTGAGGAGAAAATCCCGGTTTCTTTCAGGGTCAATTATAAAACACTTTAACTCTAATCATGTAAAATTTTATTGAGGCATTTCTAACATTTCAAAAGTTACAGAATTATTTCCAAAAATTGTTTTTAAACCTCTGAGCTGCATGATGCGTATCACTGTTTCCAAACAGACTGATTTTTTATTTTATTCTTTTTGTACGGTATTTTAAAATTATTTTTTCTCTTAACATTTAACACAAATTAAGAAAAAATAAAAAAAAAACAAATAAAACACAACACAAAAATACATGTTCCTTAAAAAAAAAAACAACAATGTTCAAATAAGTGACAAAACAAAAGTCTTCTAAAATTTGGCTTTAAACAAAAATTCTTTTAATTTTTGTTTTCATTTACTTTTGGCTCTTAATTTAAATATCGGCAACAAAATCCAAAATCTGTGATAATTAAAACAAAAAAGATATTTAGTTAAAAGAAAAAATATCTTATTTTTTTACAAATTATAGTTTAGGCAAAAATGAACAAAAAAAAACTAAAAATAAATTTAACTAAATTTGTTAAATAAATGGAAATTTTCAAAAGGAGCAGAGCATTTAATAATTTTATTTAAAAACTTTCTTTTTTAATATTTCAAACAAAATTTTGTTTATCTTTTCATTTTTATTTCTCATTATTATAATAAGTTTTTTATTACAAATGTTTTTTTTTAACAAAAAAAAATAAAAAATATAAAAATAATAAATCATCATATCAATTACAAAATATTATATTTAAATGTAATTAGTTTTTATAAGCTTAAAAATCAAAATCTCTTTCTATATATTAAATAATTGCTTAAAATATATAATAATAAACTTAATATAAAAAAAGGATTCTTAAAAAAATATAATATTGAATTCAAAACAAAACAATATTAAACAAGAAATTTCAAAAAAAAAATCCATGATAATTTACCCACCAATAAAAGATGAATTAATTTAACTAAAATTAAAGAAAGCAACAAATGTAAAATTTTAAAGTTGAAAGAAACAAAAACATAATCAGCAATTAAAAAACAAAATAATATTAAATTTTATTTAAAACTAAATTAAAATTCTATGGAGATTACAAACAAATTAACAGCTGCTTATAAATAATATTTTGTGAAATCTGCTAAATTTTAACCACAACACATTGCAGAAATTATTGAATGTGAGTCTCGATTATAATCTCAACTGAAGGCATTAATATAGTCTTAATTCTAGATTATTAAATTGTTTCATTTCTACACTACACATAGTTTGGTAAATTACACGAAAATCTGGCCATTACTACTTAAAGTGTTTTCGCAATAAAAAGCCTAGACTTTTGGATAGTGTAAGGATTAGTAGGATCAAAAGTTGAATCCAAACCACACTTTTTTAAACAAACGCTTTTAAAGGAAAAGTATTTTTTGTTGTTTAATGAATTAAGGAAAGGAAAGATCGAAAAATTCCTAACAAACATAAATGTTAATAAAAGTGAACCACTAAACTAAAGCGTTAGTTTTTTTATTTGATTGAAATTATAACAATTCTTATAATTCTTTTAACGAGTCCATCTTCCTTTTACACTTTAAGACACATTTTTTGTGGTCTTCAACTCTTTTTTAAAAATAGTCCAATATTTCTCTGTATTAGTCTTTTTTGTAAAAATTCCTTGATGTAAATTTCAGTATTTATAGAGCCTGTTGCGTTTGGGCCCTAAACTTTCACTCGAGCATCAGTAACATAAAATTATTGATCAGGAAGTTGCAAAGAATATGCCAGAAAATACGTTTCTTCATCCATTATGCAGAAAGAATATTTTTAGCATCCGCTAAATTTTAAGCAGCGTTCTTGTCAGGAATTTTTAGAGCCTTGTGTTTTGAACCTAATTTAGCAGGTTTAGCTTTTCATACCAAATAGACCGAGCACTGAGCTAACCGAGTTGCTTTCCTTCGGGATGTGTTGGGAGCTCCTTCGAAAATGCTTTCTATTTTTTCTATATGATCTAGGATTTATATCAACGGACAGTTCTATTGGTACTGTTTATTAATGAGAGGTAGACTTTAAAATGCTTATAGAATTTTATGTAGATCATTTTTTGTAGTAGAACTTTCAGATTTTTTATCGGACTTTTTGATTTTTTTAAAGAACCTAAAAACATTACATAAAAGGAATATTTCTACCGAAATGATAAAAAGTATTGTGATGTTTTTCGAGTCTTATACTTTAGACCACTATAAGTGGTTGGTCCATAAGTTGTAACGTGCTCAGAATCAAAGTCGATTTAACGATGTCGGTTCGTCCGTCTAACTGGTTGATCATATAAACCAGATGCAGGACGCAGTTTTTAAGATATCTTTATGGAATTTGCCACTTGTCAGTAAATTGGCCTGAGCTCGATGCCTATTGAAATTGATAATGGTCCTTATTTATGTAGCCCATGAAAATATTCCTCAATGTTTTTTAAAACTAACATGTTTTATATTATTAAACTATAGAATATTTTAAGGTTAATTAAAAACGTTTAGGTAAATTTCGGAAGGGTATAATATAGGGACTAGGACCAAATGTGGTCCAAATTTCAGCAAATTTAACAGTTTGATTTTAGATCGAGTCTAGAGACATTTTTTAAAGCCTTGTCTAAAGACACTAAAGTCTCATCTAGAGATTTTTTTTTATAAAATTGACTTAAGATTTTGTCAAAATTCTAATCTGGAAACTTTTTCAATGTTTCGTCTTGAGACTTTTTCAATAGTCGTTTTCAAGAGTCTCCTCTAGAGACATTTTTAAATCTCTTTAAAAGGTCTTATCTGAAAACTCGTTTAAAATAACGTTTTGAGACCTTTATAAAGTCTTGTTTAGAGTACTTTTTCAAATGTTTATCTAGTCTTTTCTCGTCTATAAACTTCTTCAAAGTCGTGTCAAGAGACTTGTTCAATATCTTGTTTAGAGACTTTTAAAAAGTCTCGCCTAAAAACCTTTTATAAAGTCTTGACTCCAGCTAAAAAATTGCATTTTATTACAAAAATACCTCTAGAAATTTTTGCCAATTTTTCATGTAATTTACAAATATAATTTACCGTGTTGCTTGAGGGTTAGCGTGTTTAAGACTTGGACTCTATTTTACACTATATTATTGTTAAAGGAATATTATTTGGTTGGCTCAATTGTAGACTACTTGACAAGCATCTTTTAAAGTTTGCAGCACAGATTTTAATATAGTTTGCATTCTGATTGTAGTCTGGCTTAGAGTCCTTAATTTGGACTAGTTTTCATGTTTGTAAGCTAGTTTACATTACCGATTGTCGTAGCTACAAACTTTTGTAGACCCGAACATGTGTTATTACTTCATTTTAATTTACCTTAAGTTTTAATTAATCAAAATTATTTTTAAATAATAAAAGAAGGTTGTATTGTCTTTCGAACGAAGAAAAAATAATAATGACTGTTATTACAAACACATAATAATTTTACAATAAACACAATTTATTTTTATTTAAAAAAATTAATAAACACAAACAAAATGCAACAGTATTATTTAAAAATAACAAGCATTTAAACAAAACTTTCATTATAAAAAAATAATAAATAAAACAAAAATTCGTTCAGCAATTTTAAACTGGATTGAATTATAGAAAAAATTATTTAGTTCCCATAAAAACTATTGAAATTTCAAATTTAAAATTAAATCTATTTCAATAATAATTTATATGAATCTAAAAACTTGATTATTTTAACAATATAAAAAATGCTTAATAAAATCCCCATAAAATTTAATTTCAAAATCCAAAACATAAAAAGCTTTTGGTATAAAAATCAAAAAATTTTTTATTTAAATTATAAATTATAAATAATTTTCTAAAAAAAAAAAAAAAAAACAAAACTATAATTAAAAATATATTAAACAAATTATCATATAGTAGAGTTAAAATAAATTACAAATACAATAAAATAAAAGTATAAAAAAATAATTATCAATATCATTATTCGCAAATAAATACAATACAGTGTAAACGCTTATAGAAAAAGTTATAAAGAAAAATCAGCAAAAACTATATTTTCGAATTCAAATTTTTTCTTTAATTAAAATTTTAAACAGCAAAATAATACAAAAAATAAATATATAATTGAAATTAAAAAAATCTTTAAAATAAACTATCAATTAAATTGTATTCAATGAATTAACAGAATTAAAATTAATAAAATGATTATAAAGAAAAATAATAAAAATCGAATTTGTTGAAAGAAATTAAAGCTTAATAATTTTTGTTGTCAATAAATTATATAATTTATTTGTTTATTTATTTATTTATTTATTATTTATTTATTTATTTATTATTTATTATTTTATTTCTATATTGTAAATTTATTTGTTAAATGCACTTATGTAAACTTTATAATATTTATTTATGTTCTTTATTTCTATTTAATATTAATTTAACTGGTGTAAAACAGACATTATAATGCAAAGAGTGAGATAGAAGAATTTTTAACATACGTTCATGGTAATAAAACCGAAACCACTAGACTTACAATTTTATTTTTTATTTGATTGCAATTTACATAAAAACTATATTTTTACAATTTTAATCACAAGTGATGAAATTTTGAATCATTTTCGAAAACAATTCCATTAACGTCTTTATATTGCTTTCTGTCACAGGTAGTTAATTTAAAATCTACCACACTTTGGACAACTCTTTGTGCTCTTCAATTCTTTTTTAACCGTTTAGATGATTTGCCTTTCTTGGTTAAATACAACATTATTGTTCTTGCAGTACTTAAAGGCTTCTTTACCATAGTGACAGGATGTCAATTCAGGCCTTTTGGTAAGTTTATGAATGGAAGCAGCCGTTTTTGTAAACATTTCTTGTTGTAAATTTCGGTACTTATAGAGCCCGTTGTAATAAATGAGTGGCTCATTGTGCCCACTTTTTTGGGAAAAGTTGACTTATTTTGGGTCTAATCTTTTCATAAACCTACGTTTCGTCATCCATTATGCAGCTTTTGTGCTCTGTTTTTTGCTTTTAAGTTTGTCAGGAACTTTTAGAACTATTTATCTCATTAAACCTGTGGACTGCTTTCCCACCGGATGTGTTGGAAGCTCTTTTGAAAATGCTTAATATTTTTTGTCTTTAGAAACATCATTTGGACCATTCCTTCTATCTGAAACAGGTTATATATCAAAGGCCAAATTCTTCCGGAACCGTTTAATAATATTGGAAACAGTTTGAGGTTTTACGAAGGTAAATTAATAAAAAATAATACTTCGATGAAAAGTTTTAATGAAAAACTTGTCTTAAGAATTTTTCGATCTCACTACTTATGTTATATTCGTAATATTAATTTATTTTTTATTTTTCTTTAATTTTGATTTATATTTATTAATTTTTAGAGACTTTTTGCGAAGTTTCGTCTAGAAACTTTTCTAAAGTCTAAAGATTTTTCTAAAGTTTCGTCTAGAGAATTTTTAAAAATCGATTCTAGAGAATTTTTAAAAATCTAGTCTAGAGACATTTTTTAAAAAGACTCTAAAATCTAATCTAAAGATTTTTTTTATAAATTTGACTAGAGATTTTGTCAAGATTCTAATCTGAAAACTTTTTCAATGTTTTCAATAGTCGTTTTCAAGAGTCTCCTCTAGAGACATTTTTAAATCCCTTTAAAAGGTCTTATCTGAAAACTTCAATCACATTTTGAGACCTTTATAAAGTCTCGTTTAGAGACTTTTTCAAATGATTATCTAGTCTAGTCTCGTCTTTGAAGAAGTCTTGTCAGGAGACTTAAGAGAGTCTCGCCTAAAAACCTTTTATAAAGTCTTGTCTCCAGAAGCTTTTATAAACTATTTTTAAAGAATTTTTCAAGTTCTTGTCCAGATACTTTTTCAAAGTTTTATATATGGAGAGATTTTTTCAGAATCCTTGTCTAGAGTCTTTTTAAAATCTCGTCTATAGATATTTTTTAAAGTCTCGTATTTTCTAGTCCAGTGCCCATTTTCAAATGTCAATCACTGTCAACTCACGTTGCACTAGTTCTCTACTAAATATTAAATGAGTAAATAAAAATAAACAAAAGAACATCATCATAAAATACAAAATCAAAACAAACTTTGCAAAAAAATATATAAATTTTGCTCAATAACGAAAACAAACTCAAAAGGAAACAAAAAGAGACAAAAATGAAAACAAAGAAAAATATACAAAACACATCTTTACATACTTATTTATATACACACTTTTATATACATTTTAGTATATAAAAATAACAAAAAAAAAACGAAAATCATACTAAAGTGGATGATGGTTCGAATGGATGGATGAAATAAACTGAGAACTAAAACATTTAATGACAATATAGCTAAATCAAGAAGAAGAACAACAACAAAGCTAAAAACAAACGATACCAGACACGGTGAGCAAGTAAAATATAAACCGCATGACAGTCAGTAATTTTTCGATATTAGAGCGAATTACAACGTTCTTGTGGATAAAAAACAAACAATTTGAATTGAAAAAAAATATAGAAAAAAAGTTTTGGTGAATTGTGTAAATGTGAAATTAAAAAAAAAATAATAATAATAAAATAAAAGAAAAAAACCTCAAGATATACAAAAATAATTTTTATATTACAGCTGGTTTATGTTGGATTATTCCAAGAGAATGAATGAAAAAGAATGAATTAAAATTTAAAAAGAAAAAAAAATCCAGTGTCTGGTCACAAAATCAAAATTTTTGCTAAATTTACACTTTTTTTGTATTTTTTCTATAAAAAGTAATTAAATAATTTAAAAGTGTTTAAAAAGCAACAACAACACCAAAAAGTTAATTTTATATTTTTAACAAAAATAACAAGTTTTATTTTGATTATTTTGTAAGTGTTTTATGTCAAACTTTTGTCTATAACTTATTTTATAAGAAAAAGACGTAATTTCAAGCTGCAAATGTGATTTTGTCAAAAAATGAAATTATAACCTAAAATTTTAATTATTTTATTAATTAAAAAGAAAAACAAATCAATTGAATAATTTAATTTAAAAAAAAGACAACTAATTCATCGTATGATTTTTGAACCAAAAAAAGTCACTTTTCTTTATTTTTAAATATTTAATGATTTTCGTCGATTTTGTCTTCTTTTATGTGTAAAAGGAAAAAAATAATAAAATCAAATAAGAATGCTATAAGACGAATCTTAAATACCCTCCACCACAAATGCGTGTAAAATAAATAATTATCTTTTTGGTTGTAACATTTTTTACGAAACCGATTTTGATAATTTTCAAGGAATCGTATTGATGTACATATAACTTAATATTATGGAGAAATTTCATTCTAATTTGTCGCTTTATAATTGACAATTTTAGGGAAGTTTTTCGCTTGAACTTAGAGATTGTCTCAAATATCGGTCTATATCATTTAATATATATAATATATAAAACTTCTCAAAACTATAACCAATACTGAGGCCAAATTTCATTCAGGTCTGTCAATTATTGTGGATGTGAGTGAGCAGACAGACGGACTTTGCTAAATAGTCTCAGATTTTGATTTATACATTATGGGATCCGAGATGATTTCTTCTTAGCGTTACATATGGAATGACAAAGTTAATATACAATTTTCAGTAGTATTAAAGGGTATAACAACAACGTTTACTCTCCTGCCAAGAGGTTTGTTTTTTTTCTTCTTTGTTTCTATTAATGATGTTTTAGTTGTTGCAGTTTAATTGTCTTTTTAGAATAAATCATAAGAACATATATATGAAGTGAGATCGGAAAAATGTGAACAAACACATATGTTAATAAAAACGAAACCAACACAGTTCTATTTCTACAGAAAATATGTATACATTTTTATAAGTTTAATCGTTAGTGGTAAAATTTTTAATTTTTAATTTCCTTTAACGTTTTAACAGTGCTTTATGTCATTTTGCTCGAACAGGTAGTCCATCTCCGTTTTAAATCGACCACACTTTTGGACACCTTTTTTCTGTTCATCAATTCTCATTAAACAAGAGCCCATCATGACTCTACTTGACTTAGTTCAGGGAAGTTTGGAGGATTTGCCTTTCTACCATTGTATCATTCACGGTCTTGTTTCCATAATTTTATAAATTTTTATAAATTCCTTGATATAAATTTCGATTGGCTTCATTTGCCGCAACGATATATTGGTTACCATACCAGAACTTTTTAGGAAATTTTGACTGATTTTGGACTGATTTGAAAACAGTTTATCGGCCGAAATTATACTGGGTTTTAAAGATGTAATTAAAAATGTGTGTTAAGAATTATTCGATCTCACTCCTTAAAAAAATCATCAGGCGAGTAGTGTGCAAATAATTTTAAACTGAATGTAATTTTTTTTAAACTTTCTTCCGGTTTAAGGTTTTTTTTAAATATTTTCCACGTGTTGTGTAAAATCTCTTTAAAATTAGTTTATTTTTTTTAATTCTTTGTTTAGTTTTGTACTTTTTTAAAAAACGAGATCTGTTTACTTTATTACAGGTCATAAACTTGGTTTTTAATCCATAATAAAATTAAAGTAGTGATAAGAACATTTTTTATTTAATTGAGTAAAATTTAGAAAATATCAAATTGCGTCTTTTTAAAAAATATTTCATTTGAAATTAGATTTTTTTCTAAATTGTGCAATAAATGCAAAAAATTGAAATTTTAAATCCATAATTACATATGGTTTTGGAATTTAATGCTATGACTTGAGAAAATTTTATATGAATTTCAATATTTATTGAATAAATTAACGAAATATAATTGATAATTCCATCAAATTTATAAGTAAAAAAATTGATATCGAGGTCCACAACGAGACTTTGAAAAAGTCTAGACGACATTTTCAAAAAATTTAAATTGGACTTGTAAAAGTTTCTAAAGGAGATTTTTAAAAGGTTAATAGAATTCTCTACATAGAATTCTCTACATATCGAAATTCTTTAAAATTATTAATTTCAAAAATTCGAAATTTTGAAAATTTCATTTTTTATAAAAATTTGAAATTCAAATTTCAGTTTTAACAATTTTGAACAAAAAATAAAGTTTTTTTTTTGTAAAATTTTGAATTTCTATAAAAATGGGACTTTTTATAAAAATTAGAATTTTTATATAAATTAAAATTTTTATCAAAATTAAAAAAAATTTATAGAAAAATCTGAATTTTTATATTAATAAAAAAATTAAATTTGATTTTTCAATAAATTTATTATTCAATTTCAGAAATATTATCATTTTTTATTAACAAAAATTCAACTGTTTTTTATTTATTTTTTATTTATGTTATTTTTTGAATTTTTTTAAGAATTTTTATTTAATTCTTGATAATGATTTTTATACTTTTTACTTTTCAGATATGATTTTTATAAAAAAAAATGTAAATATTTTTTTATTTTTTAAAATTTGACTTTTTACAAAATTATGAATTTTTTTGCGATTTTTGAAAAAAAAAATATTTTTTTTTTAATCTGAATTTTTGAACAAATTCAGAATTTTACATAAATATAAAAAAAATTTATTACACTGTTCAATATGTCGCAATTTAATGATATAAAAATGATTTTAGTTTGCTCCTACATAAGTCCTTCCCAAGTGGGGAGGATTAATTTAAATTAGTCCCTACCAACTTGCAAAATTTCCAATTGATCGATCAATAATTGACCGTAACTTCCGTACAGAATCAATTCCAAAAATGTCTTTAATGCACTTTAAATCTAAATAATATCGAAAAATGTTGTTAAAGTGATTATGTTTCGTATTTATTTAAGATTGAAACCAGACGATAACGCAACGTATCGTTTTTAAATAAATACGTTACGAAATTTTACGATCATCGTTCCAATAGCTCTCATATAATTCCATTTCCGAAAATAATACACTTTTCTAGCGAAAATCATGGTGTTAAGCGTTATATTATCGCTTTAAACTGACTATTACACTCTTACTAAATCATTATGTCATTTTCAATACCCAAGAAACCTTTGCGGGGGTACAAATATACTTTTCATATTTAATAATTATAATTCTTTTATGTGACACTACGACAAACAATTTTTCTGAGTTATTTTTATTATTTGTCAAAAAGTCTTTATGTCCCCCATTTTTATTGTTATTAATAAAAAAATATTTCTCTGTCTACAAATTCGGTAGTACATTTTAATGTCTCAAGAAAAACATGCTGCCGTATAATGTTTCAGTGGGAGCACGAATGAATGAATGACAAACATAAGGTATGACGTTGACCCCCCGCATTTATTACGTTCTAATGCCCCAAAGTATCGATAATGTTTTCTCGCTGTTGTTTATTTACTGTTACTATTATTACTTTGATTTATATGAGTTCAGTTAGTTATAGTTTTGCACCATAGTGCGAGTGGTATTAGTTTAGTATCGAAGGGGTATGGAATACTTTTAGAACTGATATAAAATAAACTTTTTTCTTCGTTTCGTTTGTGGGTTCGTACGAAGAACATAAAACAAAAACCTTAAGAAATAAATGTTCTTCTTTTGTTTTCAAATTTGTTATATTCTTGAAATACAAACAACAACTATAACAACAAATAAAAGACAAAGGAATAAACAACAACATGAAACGCAAAATTAAATAAAGAATTAACTTTTAAATTTCATTCAAAGAATAAAAAAAAACACGCCATATGATTCGATTATAGGAATTCTGTAACACCCGACTGATTGTTGTTGCCATTGAAATTAATTAAAACAAAAAAATAATAATAAACGCAAAAATTTCTATTTATAAAATATTAATTTATTTTTAGTTCCTGAGTAAATTAAATTTGTAATCGATTTCTGAAACGATTTAACAATGTCCATCCATCCTTCTGGACTGTCCTTGTAACATTGAGAACACTTTACAGATCGCAATTTCGATATTATTTGATATTAACAATTTTTAGATTGAAATTGCTGATTATTGGTTTAATATTTCAGACAGCACCCATATAAATATCTTGTACACAAAGAACGCAGTTATGAAGATGGACTAAACGATTTTCGTTCGATCGTCCGTCTTGCCTGTCTGTCCACTTAACGTTGTGAACACTTACAGTTCGCAATTTTAGAGATATTTGGTACAGATGATTTTTCGGGCTAAGAGTAATGAAATTGGTGTTGATTGGAAATTGGTGTTGTTATAGCGTTTATGTAAGGCCCCCTCTCGGAATATGGTTTTAAGCTTATGATATTCTTAACTGTAAATCGATTCTATTGAAATTAAGAAAAACTATTTTTCTTACTATCTCAAATATATGTATCTAATTTGAGAAATATCGGTCGATTTAACGATGACTGTTCGTCATTCTGGCTGGCTGTCCACGTAAATCTTTGATACGTGTTATTTGGCCAAAGGATGATGCCTATTGAAATTGGTAATGATGGATCCAATTTATTTTTATTCAAAAACGATGTGGCAAATTATACGAGGATCAATTCATTATTCCGCATGGGCCCAAACAAGAACCTTCCAAATAATACTTTAAAAAATCTTACATTTAAGATTTCATTATAATAATTGGCTGAATGAATATCAATATAAGCAAAAATTGGTTTGTGAAATTATACGAGGGTCTGTTTATTATTTGTTTTAGCTCCTACATAACCCTTCTGAAAAGAATTCATTTAAAACGCATCAATTTCATAACCTATTGCACACTTAAGCATAAATCGAAAAATAAATTATACGAGGGTCGTTCATAAATTTTTCATATTTGTATTTTATGGCCAACAATGTGGTGTAGTATTTAATACTTTTTCTGGTTTTCAACTAGAATTAAATAAAATTATGTTAAGTGTCCGACTGTTATTTAGTTAAATGCTCGAAACAGCCTTTATTAAAAAATAAAAAGAACAATTGACGTATAAAAACATTTTTGTCTTAAAATAATAAGGATCTCAAAATCTTTAGTCCTTAAAAATTGCTTTTATATTCGCCGTTTGTTTCATTCCAATTCATTTCATTCTCTTTTATTAACCCTGTTAATTTGTTTAATAATTTTTAGATTCATAATTTTAGTTATTCTCTCTTTTTATATTTAAAAATTCTACTAATATTCCAACCGCTTTTATTCTATATAATATATCCTGTCAAACTTACTCTCTCTTTCTCTCTCTCTCTCTCTCTTCTCTAATTATGTTTTGCCTTATTCCTTTTAACCATTTCCTTACTCTACAAATTTTTCATATTCCTAGGAGCCTAAATGTCTCTATATTTTATTATTTGATATCCTTGTTATTCACATTCCGTTTTTCCTCCCTCTCTTTGTGAACATTTAATAAATTCACTATATTTATACACATGTTTATAATCATTATATAGACAAATTGTATATAAACGATATAACTACATACATATATGTTTTACGCACTTTGTTTATTATTTGTTGCTATTTTATTATCCTTTTTTGCTTAATACGTCAAGAGTACGAGTAGTTATAGTTATTTTTGTTTTCTATACTCATTGTAAAATATTTCTAAATTTACTCGTAATTATTCATTGAATATAAATGTTTCCAAGGATAAATGGATATTTTTCTCTCCCTTCTTATTATATTTTTTGGAAAATAGATTGTCTTTAGCATTTTCTGTTAAATGTAAAAAGTTCATGATCAAGGACTATTTTCATTATTTAATTATTGTAGAAGTTAATTTTTAATTAAGGATTATTTTCGATTTTCTTAAGTTATAAGACAATTTAATAGAGTGCAAATATTAAATATTCTAAGAGGTGATTTGAGTCCATTTCTATAATGTTAGCTAGAAGAAATTATCGAAATACCAACCTATATGTGAGATTTAAGCCCTTCAAAGTGATATTCGGAAGAGTGGTTGTATGAAAAATAATGAAATATCCTCGTTTAATTAATCATATCGTTTAAAAATTACTTTGAATCAATTTCAACCCAATAAGCAATTTTTGCTGGAATTCAAATTTAAATCAAATGTATTTCCAGCCTAAAATCCAATTTCAATTAAAGCCTTATTCATGGTGAAAAATTCTATGATATTTGCTGTTACACGTCCAGAAAATTGTTTCGTTTCTATGGATGACACCACTCCCTCGTGATCTGTCAAAAAATATTTGACTGAATAATCCGTTTAATCATATACCATATCTCAGATATCCCTCACTACAGGACATTTTCGACTTAAAGTGAAATTATTCAAAAATGCATTTTTAATTGATTCTTCGGATCAAAAAAAAGCCTTAACAAACATCGATCCTAGTTTGAAAGAGTTACTAACTGAAATTTATGCGAACAAGGAACAAAAGTCAAAATATTTGGCCAAATCTACGAAAAAAAAGTTCAGAAACATTTTATTAGAACACATAACCAGACTTAGAATTTCCACCAATATTCTGCTACAACTTTAAATGTTTCAAGTTTCGAAACTCTACAAAAGATAATCTCAAACATCGTTTTTTAAAATCATTTAATTTTCCAAAAGGATTCCAAATTGGTGGTAAAAAATGTTTTAAATAGAATTAGAAGAAGTTAATTATCTACTTGAAACATATTTCCAAAAGTAAAAATGGTTCCAATGAACAATTTGGATGATGGTAAGACTCATGTCATAAATTCTCATATCTTCTATATAAACACCGATTATAAAATGTCTTTAAAGTCCAAAGTTACTTAATTGGCTCATAGCTGTAGATCGCTAACAACACATAAATAAAAACATGTATGAATCGGTCGATATATAAGAGTATCTATGTTTTCAGTTTTTCTATATCGGGTTAGATTTTCTTTAGTAACTTTATTTTAAATGTCATATAATTTCAAAAAATATAAATATTTTCAGTATGGAAATCAAATAATAGATAACAATCTGAACAATATATACAAATGTTTTCTTGAATTGTCCAGGATAATAACATAGAAAATATCCTTAAACTTTTTCTTGTAATTCATTCATACACTTTTTGAAAATCAAACCCGATATGAAAATATCAAATCAAACCGGAAAAATACAACTCTGTTTTTTCTAATGGTCGAATTCAGTTTTCAAAGAATCATTTTCCCCAAAACGTTTCCATTTTTCATTCAATCAATTTTTCAATCACAAATCTTATTATGAATGTTGTCATTTGTCTATCGATTTGCAAAATATAATTTTCAATTTTAAAAACAATTTTGAATATTATAAAAAATATGTATCCATCTGTACCAATAATGTCTCAAAATCATATACATATGTTTCATATAAAATGAAATACTTGATCACATGAATTTATATGTTTACAGGTTATAAACCTGCTAAATATATATTTTCAATAATGTTCTTTATATTTTTCAATACTTTTTATTTTCTTAAAAATCAAATAAATCATAAAATATTTTTATGCACTTTTCATGCAGTGAATACTTTTGAAAATGAGAAAAACAACAACAAGAATTATGAATTTTTTGTAAAATATTTTTTGCTTTAACAATTTTTTCCGTTTTAAAAATGAATGTTTTTTTTGCGTTTTTGGTAAAGTGCCATTATGAGTGTTTTTTTTTTCGCAAGACACACATTTGACGATTTCCTTTATAAGAGTAAACATATAAGAATGCTATTTCCGGCTTTACCGAATCTTTAATACTCCTACAACACAAATGTGTGTGAAGTAAATACGTTATGTTTCGTATGTACACTCACAAACACAAACAATATATAAAAGTTTTCCTTTAATATAGCATGTGACATTTAATGAGTCGTAAAATTAGTTATATTTTTGGTTATAACTTTTCTTTCTACTGAACCGATTTGATAATTTTTGGAATGGTAATGAAGTACATAACATAATATTGTAACAAAATCTTAATCATATTTGTTGATTTATAATTGACAATATTACGAAAGTTTTTCGCTTGACTTTAGAGATTGTGTCAGATATTGGACAATATCTTTCAATATACTGAACCGATTTTGTTGATTTTAAATAGGAAACTTTTCAGGACTTTAAGAAATCCTTGAGCTCTGTGAATTATTGTAGACGTGAGTGTGCAACAACAGACCGACGGACAGACAGGCACCCAGACTGACAGACAAGCAAACAAACAGATTTTGATTTAATGCAAGAATATATATACATTATATTATACAAGTCTGATATGATTCCTTCTTTGAGTTACACATGGAATGACAAAATTATCACTTGTAGTGGTGTTGTAGGGTATAAAAAGATTAAAAAAAACATTTTTGTACTAAAAACAAATAGAAAATATTTTGAAAACAAAGTGTAAAAAATATGAAACATACAAATTTGAAATAGAAAAACCGACAACACGAGACTTAAAATATTAAAGAAAAAAATATTGAATCAAAACAAGATTTAGCGTGAGATTTCTCTGAAAATAAAAAATAAATTTCTTTCCAAAAATATTGCACAATTTTAAAACATTTGCTAAGAATTAAAAATATAATAAGATAAATATCATAAATTCAATTGATTTATTTATTTACTTTTTTGATGGAATCAAATTTGAAATTTAAGAAAATTTTTTTAAATAAAAATTCATTCATTATTTTTGTGTTTTCTTCTAGAAATAAAACGTGTTTTTTCGAGTGCTGTTTTGATCTCTTTCTTCCTCGTTTATTTGGGTTAATGAAAAACCTTGAAAACGCTCAAAGTGAAAAGAACATAAATACCTCCCCCCTCTACACGTCCCTCCATTGAAAAGCAATACAATTTTCAAAACGCATTTTAAAACAGCCAAATAAAAGAAACATCAACGGTCCAAAGGAAAAAGTAAAATTACATCATGCAGAGATTAAAATCCAAAATTAATGAAAAATTTCAAATTGAACATAAAGTGCAGAATATCAAAGCCCTGCCTAAAAATCCAGTATTTCAAACGGGTGTCGCAGCTCTAATATCAGTGGGATTATTAACATGGTAAGTTGAAAATTTGACGTATTGAAAAGGATCACAGTTTTAATTTTTGTATTATTTGATCGGAATAATTGTTACAGTTTGCAAAAAATATATATTTTTCTAGATTCAATCATTAGTGATGAAATTTTGAACCATTTTCGGAAATCCTTCCATTAACATTTTTATAATGCTTTCTGTCACTTTGCTCGAACTGATAGCCCATCTCTATATAAAATTTACTACAATTTTGGACACCATTTCTGTGCTTCTCAATTTTCATATAATAATAAGAGTCCATTATCTCTCTCTACTGGCAGTTTAGAGAATTTGCCTCTGTTGCTTTAAATACCGCATTATTGCACTTCTACCACTTCATAGTGACAGAATGCCAAATCAGACCAAAAATAAGTGGACTCATTATGAAGTCTTATGAATGGAAACAGCCTTTTTTTGTAACAACAAATGCATATTGGTTGATTGGTTGGTTACAAAGATTTTTTTGGGAAATTTTGAATGGTTTTGGGTCCCAAACTTTTCTTCAATATTCCGTCGACTATTAGCAACATATTTTTGATTCGAAAGTTTTAAAAAATCTAGCAGTTATCCATTATGCAGCAGGAATATAGTCTCAAAAAACATGATTTAAATTTTCGAGCTCTGTCTGGCCTTTAAAGTTTTAGCAGGGTACTTCTCATGAACTTTTTGAGTCTTATATGTATTTAGACTTGCATTAACTTTAATTTTTCGTATTAAATATTCCGAGTTTTGAGCGAACTGGGCTGGTTTTGTACCGGATGTGTTGGGAGCCCTTTTCTAAATGCTTTCTATTTTTTAACTTTAGAAAAATTATGTGGATCATACCTTTTAATTGAACTTGGGATTCTTTCAACGAAATAGTTCTCCCGAAAGTGTTTAATAATATTAGAAACAGTTTCATAGCAGACCTCTGCAGACAACTTTTTGTAGGATCAAGTTGGGGTTTGTTTAAAATATTTAATAATTTTATTATGCACTTTTTTCTGGTCACTTATTTTAATCAGATTAACAATACATTCATTTGTTTGACATTAAACATAATAAGGGAAATGAGTTACAAAGTTAACTTGACCAATGAAAAACTTTACTTCGATCTTATTTCTTAAAAAACTCAAACCAACTTTTAACAAATATTTCCATCGTGTTAATAATTTAAGTCTTAAATATTTTTAACTTAAATTTTTTGAGGTTAATTACCAGAATAACAGACTGTTCATTCCGGTATTTTTTTAACATGACCATCGTAGTACTCACTCACATATAATTTTTGAGTCAAAACAAAAAATATATATCTTTTACATGACATACATTTTACGTTATATTTTAATTAGGAAGCTTTTTATGTGTCTACGGTGTGATGGCAGTAGTACGGATCACCCTCTCCCTGTACCTCTGCATATTTTGTGCATGCTTAAGCATGTGACAATTTCATCTTTTTATTTATAACACATTTTTTCTTCTTCTTCTTCATCATCGTTTTTACAATTTTTATTTCACCATTAAAAACAACTCGAGAACGAAAAAAAAAATAAGTTGAAGCAATTTCTTAAAATAAAACATTTATTTCACACACAAAAAGACCATTATTTGGGTCAAAGAACTAAAAGGGAAATATACTCACAAAAATATTTTAAATGACTTTCATTTAGTTATTCTTGATTTTAAATATACAATATTTATTTTTTGCAATAATAAAAAAAAATGCAATAAATTTGTCGCATGTACATGTAGTTATGAGTGTTGATACAGAGGAACAGAAAAGTATGTGTACAAAGTGAAAATGTTATAAAGGAAAATTATTTGTTTGAAAAAAGAATAGAGTCTAATATAGACTACAATTGGAGTATATATTAAATTTTTATTTATATAAGTTTCAATCCTACAATCTCATATTTCTACTCCCTTGCGCATTCCATTCTATATCATTAGACTGTCTTCTAAGTCGGTGAGTAAATTTTTATTTATTCTATTGAATATATTAATTTTTTTGAAGAAGTAACAGGCACATGATAGATGTAGATACTTTCAAATTTATTTAGCATTATAAAGTTTTTTTGTAGCTTAAGTATCATCTGAAATTATAGGAGTTCTAAGTCTTAGTTACTCAGGTCTTATTTCATAGGTTTTTTGTCACTGCTTCCATATGAAAGTATTTCAATCCCTTTAACAGACATCATATTCTATTTTAATGGTAAATGGAAGGTGTGGACTTATTTATTAACGCTATTATGTGCTCATTCCAAATGTTCCGTTTTCACTTCTTCTAGCAGAGAGAAAGCAAAGCCCCTAACACTCAAGCCCATAAGTTCTTTCTCTTTCGATTTTCCTTATTTCACTGATTTTGTGTTGGCTGAACATAACTTAAAATAAGCAAGAATCACTTATTTTAGTGATAGTGTGAGTGAAATACCGAACATTTAGAACCAATCGCAAACACGTCTGACTCTTCCATTTCTTTAAGAATTCTTAAAAGGGGTTTTTAATTGAAAAATGATATTACCAGGTGTTAAGTTCCACTTTAGCCTTCATGATATTTAATCCATAAATATTTTCCCAAATTTTAAATTCAAGTTAATGTTTTGGAAAATTCAGCTTTATTTATAGGAAAAAAATTGAATTTTCACCAAAAATTTTCATTTCCCCAAAAAAATTATTTTTAACTGAAACTTTAATTTTTACCAACAATTAATATTTTTGATTAAAATTGAATTTTCCACCAAATTTGGTTTTTATTCAAAAATTTCATCTTCCACCTAAAATTTTATTTTTACCATTCTTTTCAAGTCCGATTCTTTGTCCATTCAAATACAGTTATCTCAGATTAATTGATGAGTGTTACGAATTCCTGTTGTCAAACCAGACATTTCAAACATTATTTTAAATGGTCTATAATTTTTTTTCTCTTAGCACTTTGCTGTCCGAAATTTTAGAATTACGGTTAGTTTGTCATTCTGTATGTAAAGCTAAGTAGGAATCATCTAAGACCACATGATGTATATATATTCATGCGTCAAATCAAATTCTGGATCGATTTAATAATGTCCGTCTGTTATAAGTACGACAACATCCACAATTATAAT
Source organism: Cochliomyia hominivorax (assembly GCA_004302925.2). NCBI lineage: Eukaryota > Metazoa > Arthropoda > Insecta > Diptera > Calliphoridae > Cochliomyia > Cochliomyia hominivorax. The sequence continues at coordinate 36,591,472 of PYHX02000495.1, read as the reverse complement.
TTTGCTGTAGTATTTCTTACTGACCTTAAAATCAACAAAATCTCGGTTCAGTATATTAAAAGATATAGACAGATATTCAAGTCAATCTCTAAGTTCAATCAAAGAACTTTCGAAACAAATTTTCAATCATAAATAGACAGATTAAAATAACATTTAACTATATATTACCATTCTACAAAATCGGTTCAGAATGACTAATTTTATGACTTCTAAGTGTTCTTGTGTTATATATAAGAAAATTGTTATTTATGGCATATGTTTGGGAGAGAAAATGTGAGTATTCACTGCACACAGAAAAAAACATTAAGCAAAATCAACGTTGAACATAGTTGATTTGAGATTGAATAATATTTTAAATAATTTAGTTTAAATTAAAAGTTTTTACGATTAATAAACAAATTATAATTTTTCGATATTTATAATATTAAAGTATACAAAGATAAATGTTTAAAATTACTTTTAAATAGTAAAATTTCAAGTAGTAAAATTTCAAGAATATTCTCAAGAAACTGTATTTACTATGAATCAATGTTAAATTAAAATTGAAAAAAAGTTTAATTATTTCTATTTTAATTAATTTTACATTGTTTTTTTTTCTAAGTGTATTTATATATGATTCATCATAGCTGAGTATACATTATTCTTGTTTAAACTTTTTTAATTTGTCTAAAACTTTTGTTACTCACTGTATTTAAGAACGCAATGATTCGCAAGACATTTAAAAGGATTACTTATGTATTATATGCGATTTTCAGATACATATACACACATTTTTAAAGTCAATAATAAATTATATATGTAAAGACAAAATTAAAAAAAAATATAGAAAAATATTTTGCAAAGTATACGACTCAATTACATTTAGAATACGATATATAATTATATTTTTTTTATAAAATGAAAATATACTATAATGACAATTATAGATATAAAAATTGTCTATATATTTGTATGTTTAAATAAATAAACACAACATTAAAAAGTGTTGAATTTCTTTATAGATAATTAAAGGCGATTGAGTTATGCCAAGAAATCTGAATAAGGCGGATATTAAAAAAAGCCATTTAAATATAAATTTTTTAATAGATATAGAAAATCTCAATACTTAATATTATTTAATGAAAATGATGTACAAATTTTTTAAATAGTTTTCAGTTGGAATATTTTTGCTATATTCTATTCAAAAGTTGGCTATGAAGTCGAGGGGAAATTTGTGTGTAAATTATGTTTATCTTTACACTTAATTAAATATAAATTAAGGAAATATAAAAACACTTATTTTTTATTAATCGCATCCAATGGAAACTATAATAATTTTATGATTATAAAAATTTATTAAGAGAAAAACTGCATTATTTCTTGAAAATTTTTGCAATAATTTGTCATGATTTTTTTTGTTACACTCTTAGTAGATGTTGCAATTCTTCTACACCCTAAAATATATGTACAGTGTAAAGCATAATTTTAGGTACCCTAATTTGAGTTAACAATTTTATGAATTTCAAGTCAAAATAACGATATAAAATAATATTTATTTGTTTAAAATAATAAAAAGGGATTTTTTCATGTAATATATTTGCACTACAAAAGTGTAGGTACCATCATAAAGAAAATACATTTAAAATGGAAAACCTAATTGTGTTTAAATGTTATACTTAATACTTAGTGGGAAATCCTTTAAGATTAAGTAATTCATTCTGGTGATATTTTCTGCCATTTACTATAAGTTTTTCAATATATCTTTGTTTGAAAGCGTAAGTCAAGCCACATTTGGATCATTGACCTGGTGCAAAGTAATAATCATTGAGATATCATAATTTTTGGGAATTTTAGTTAAAGTTATTATTAATTATTTATTGTTTTCTACATTAATTCCAAATGGTTCACACGTTGTGCTGACATAGATTGGCATACTATTGTACTACTAACTCCTTGTTTTAATGTCTTACATGTGGATTAATCGCTTCAATTATTGGATTATCCGATTATTTTTTCTCTTCACTAAAGTACGTCTGTCCGAGCCTAAAATCTTATATTTTTATTCATCTGAAAAAACCTTATAAAAAAACATTTCATTTATTGCGAAATCTATATATTTTTCTAATTCTTTCGTTAATGTGGGACTTCTTGGATGCTGTTCCAGTTTTGTTTAAAGTTTTGCATATGCTATATGCAAAAGTGCTTTTGTTCAACTTTACCTTTAACTCTGTGGCAATCTTCGAAATAGATCATTATTAATTACTTATACTACTTTTCTTTCTTCCTTAATACGTAGTTTTTAAACACATTTAAACCTTTTTTTGGAAACCCTTCCATTAACCTTTTTATAGTGTTTTTTCTGACACTTTGCTTGAAGAGGTAGTCCATCGTCGTTTAAAATCTACCACACACACATTTTTTGTGCTCAATTTCAATTCTCTTTCAACAAGGATTCTATCCAGGCAGTTTGTATAATTTACCATCACATTATTCTTCTTGCACCACTCAAGGGCTGGTTTACTATTGTGGCAGGAGGCCAAGTCAGGCCAAAAATAAGTGGACACATTATAAAGTCTTAATGAATGGAAGCAGTATTTATTGTAAACATTCCTTGATGTTAATTTCGATTAATAAATTTTAACATCTTTATGCCTGCTCACTTTTTATGGACCAATTTCGGATTTGTTGAACTTTAGTACCCACTTTTTTCTGAACATTCATTTTAATCAGGTTAACTATAAATTAAAAAAAAAAAATAATAATAATAATAATAATAATAATAATAATAATAATAATAATACTTGGGTTAAAAGTTTTTATGAAAAACTTGTGTTAAATTTTTTCAATCTCACTCCTTATACTTACAAAATATTTAGTTTTTAAAAATTTTCATTCTTAAATGCACAAAATTGATTACTTAAATTAGTGTACCTATACTTATGATTTACACTGTATATATTTTCCCATGATCAATTTCTGTGTATATATTTACCCATCCTATGGTTAATTCTTTTGTTGCTTTATTGGCTCTAATCAGTGAAGCGTGCCTTCATTTAGTTTAACAATTTTATTATTTAAATAAATAATAAAATTTATTTATTTCAGTGTAAAATAATTGTAAAATTGTTTCTGGTACCCCTTTTTGTACGTATGCCTTTTTTGTCTAAATTTTAAACGAGTGGGCCTGATACCATGAATTTGACTTTAAAATTACTCATATTGTTTTATTTTATTCCTAATTTTTTCATGCATAAATAATTGTCAAATAATCGAAATTAATTTTAAATTTTTCTACACTGTTTTTTTTTTGTATATTTAAACATTATTTTAATGTTGATTTTGTTGTTAATAAATATTTAAATTTAATCATTTTATTTCAATTATTACGATCATCATCATCGTCATTATCATTGACAGTCAGACAGATGTTTCAATAATTTTTTTTAAATTAAAAACAGAGAGTGAAAAATGGAAAAACGTGAATCGATGGAGGGTATCATTTTTAAATGAAATTATAAAAGTAAAAATGTAAATTTGTTCAATCGATTAATGAGTTGTTAAGTTTGTTATCGATGGAACATCTACAACAAATTTTAAACAATTCAGATGAATTAATTTAAAGTGGGTAAATATTTTGAATAAGGAAATTTTGCCAAAATTTTTATTTTAATTTAATTTATTTTAATTAGGGTGGTGAAGAGAATAATAATGATTTTAATATAAATTTTAATCGATGATATATTAAAGTTATTTTACAGTGGGTTTAGTTTCAAAATATTTGAAAATTAAATTTTTACCAATTTTAATGAAATTTAGAAAAATTAAAAAAAAAAAAAAAAATTACAATAAAATATTTATGATTTCAGAATATGTCGACCATGTGATTCTGTATTATAGTACAGAAACAATTATTAATATATATTCTTAAATTTGAAGAAAAATCCCTACAAAGTATTGGAGGTCTGGAAAAAGTCATTACCAAGTAAACATAAAAAACTTTGAGGTTCCCATAAATACATTTCATTATAAAATTAAGACTTGGTATTTTGGAACATATTGATTAAATTCAAATTTTTTATTAAATTGGTTTAGATTGGTCTGAACTTAGTCCTATAGGAGATCTCGATGCAAAAATTAAAAAAAAAAAGAAAAATGTACATTTTTTATGTTTTCAAGAAAAATGTTATTTTAGATGGAAATATGTGAAGACACTTTTTCAGAGAAAACACAATGATTTCTAATTTTTTAAATTTTCAAATTAAAAATAGATTATTTTTATACTGGGTGGAGATATAAATTATTTTGTTTTTTAACTAAGTAATCAAATTTGAAAAAGATACACAAAAAACTGAATTAAGGTTTTGCAAAATTTTGAAAAATCAAATGCAAATAACTTGTTAACTATAAAAGATAACTATTAGCTTGAAGCATATTTAAAAGGTCTCATCAAGGGCTCCACTCATAAAGCTCTAATTGGCTCCAAATTATCCTTTGCTATAGTTGTGTCACACTTCTTAACTCTCGTTTTATTAAATTTTATGCAAAGTTATGCAAAAGTTACAGATTTTATAATTTTTAAACATGAAATGGGTATTTAAACAAGGAAAAGTTGGATCTTTATACATAAAATAGGTTGGTTGGTCCAGTTTTAATTAATTTTTACAATATACGCAAAAGTAATATAGACTATAAAAAATTCCGATAGGACCAGGGGAATAGATACCCCCATACAAAGCAAATATTGATTATCTGAAATTTGGTCTCAATTACTTTCTCCATACATATTAAATAATGATTAACGAATATCTAAAGAACTATAACAACGAGAATTTTCAAGTTTGGTTCCAATTTCTTCCTTTCGGAACTGTTTAATTAACAAAATGTAGGGTAAATTGGAGCAGGGGGTGAAGTAAACCTCATAAAAAAAATAAAACAAATATTGACTATCGAATATCTAAGAAACAACTATGGTGAGAATTCTTTCTTACACGTTGTGAAATTTCTTTCGAGATCAAGGGTGAAAAAAATTTGTGCAGCAAAGCAGCGCACTGATCAAATTTGGTTATTTTACATACATTCCTAATTGTTAGGTCAATATTCAAGAAGCTTGAACTCGCCATTTATTTGAATTATAAGTTTTTAATCAAAATTTGCATCAGTGATCACTGGCCAATTCCCCTGCTTTCAAATATATTAAAATGCTTTAGAAGGTAGTAAAATGGCCTGTTGGTTCGCTAACAATAATAATGCAACTTTTTATGTTTGAAAATAATGTTCATCAAGCAGTATTTTCAATTCCTCATTTATATTTAGTGTCGAATTCACCACTTTTTTTAATTGCACAGCTAAAAAGTGATTCCTGCTCTGACAGAGATAATTTTTTTCTTTCGTGAACTTGTTCGTAAAGAGACAAGATTTATTCTCTAGTCGTCTTGAACAGACCTATGTTTTCCTCTAGTAAACTTTTTTACTCTAAGGCACTTGTTCAGACTACGACAATTGGGTTTTTTTATATGATCGTGAATGTAAAAAAACAGCAACGAAGCAAGTCTGTGTTAAACATTTTTCTGTCTCACTTCTTAGTTTTATTAATTAGAGATCTCTTCATTATTAATTTTTCTAAAATTTAAATTTACTATCATTTTAAACAAAATTTATATCATTAATTTTTTACGAGGTCATCCAAGCTCAAAATAACGTTTCTACTTAACCTCAATATAGGATCGTTTTTCTGAATATCAGTATTACGTATATATCAGTATTACGTATATAATACGTGTACAAAAAAAAATAAGAATACGTCTCCTATAAATTTTTACTTTTTGTGTTATGACATTTTGCAGTTAATGGGTAAAACATTTGTTAACTTCAAATTTGAACAACAATTTTATATTTTGATTATTTAAACAAGTTTAAACAAAATTTATGAAACTATTATTGAGTTATTGGTTTTATTTTTTAATTTTATGCATTTGAAGTGCAAAAAATAGCCTTCAGCTTTAAAGTGCATTTAATATTATTTTTATTTCTAATTAATTTATACAAAATTCTTTTTCAATGTATATTACTAAGTTAATTATATTTTTTAATTTAATCAATTATATTGAGGCCAATTCAACCATTATTTTCATTTCAAACATTTTTTTTTTTTATCTGACAGAACTAAAATCTTGAGATGATATTTATTTACAAACTCATACTCGTGTGTTGAATATGACAAATAAATATTTTTTATTTAATATAAAACACTTGATTTTTTATTATATTTAACAGAAAATAATAAAAATAAACGCAAATAGTAAAATATATAGCGAAAAAAGAAAACGCAAATAAAAAAAACTGATAACAAAATCTAAATAAACAATAACGTTTGTGGTGCAATTTTGTCTGTGTAAACAAGCCCCCTTTTGTGGTTCTGTTGTATTGGACTATATAGTGAAAAGACTCTACAGTTTTCCTATGGTATAATATATTTCTATACCCTCCACCAACACAAGAAGTGAAAGAGGGTATTTTAACTTTACCATTCCATATATAATGCGTGTTTTTACTTTATATCAATATCAAATATCGTCCGACGAACATAATCCGAGTTAATAAAACTTGGCCATATTGTTTGTTATTGCCCTAAGTTAAGTTTGTTTTAAAACCAGTAAAATTGGTCCTGTAACAAAGAAGTTATAGACCGATATTTGAGACATTTTTCAAGACTTTTTTCAAAAGTCTCAGTTTGTTTTGAGACATATGAACTTCTTTTTAATCCATATGAACACTAACTTCTCGTTGTCATTATAACAACATATTGTTTTCATATTGACAACATGATGTTTTCAATTTAATTAAGAAGTTTAATTATTAATATTTTAATTAGTTCCATAAAGAAATTAAAATTAAGATAATAAATCGGGAAATAATAAATCTATTAATATTATTTTTATATAAATTCATCTTGATTACATTTATTGGATGATGAACTATTCCACACAAGATGAATATATAATAGATTTAAAAGGAAATTTAATGTCACGTATTATTTTTTACTAAACTTAATTGGCACAATTAAATAAAAAAAAAAATTAAACATTCTAATGCAGATGTTCGGTCTAATGAGAGATGGAATCTAAATAAAGTATTAAAAAACCAACAAAATATTTTTGATCTCATACAGAGAGCGGTGATAGTAATAGACGTTTTTTAAGGGTTATTCTGGTTGCCAAGTTTACATTGCAGTGTTTTTTGTAAGAGTTTAAAAAATTACTAAATGTAAGTTTGAATTCCAAGAAATATGATTCTGTGAAATAATTAAAATACGTCTACCGAAAATTATGTTTGAGTTATGACTACTTTGCAGCAAATGAGCGATTTTTGATTTGATGATTGACTAAATAAAAAATATTTTAATAATATTTTTTCATTTTATTATAAATAAGACAAAAAATAAGGAAATTTTCTTGCAACTTAATATTTTTGCACTGCAAAAGTGTAGGTACCATCTAAAAAGAAAAAAATTAAAATGAAAGGCCTTAACGTATTAAAATGTTTTACCTAAAACTTAAGATATCCTTTAATGATATAAACTTCATTAAAGCGATTTGTCATTGAATGTTGAAAGTTTTTCGTAACTCTGGAAGATATTTGCTGCCATTCACTTATAAACAAGTTTTTTTTTTTTTTTTTAAATAAAGTTGTTTGAAATTTGGTGACTACACAATCGTTTTTCCAAATTATCATAATAATGCTCAATAGGTTTCATATTGAGAGTGGAGAAATAAAAAGCATGTGGGGAGTATTGTAGGCAGTCCACCTTTTCACATCAGTGGAAGTATGTTGAGGATTATTGGTCTTTGAATGTAATAAACATTGAGAAATCCAAATTTCTCCGAATTTTGGTGAAAATTTTTATTAAGAATATTTAATAGAATATTGTTCATAATTTTCTAAATCAATTCATACTTGCCCACAACTTGAACCGACATATATCCCCATGCTCTGTTTACAGTTCTGTGCACGGTGTCAACAGAAAGCTTTTGCCATTCCTTCAACTTTCTATCAATCTTTCTAAATCATTTTTAATTATTGATACTATTTTTCGTTTTTTCTCTAATAGTTAATTTCTTCGGACGTCCCGATCTTTATTTTTAATTCTGTTTAATATTAAGAATCGACTAATTTACTTTTTGTATTGATGATTTACATCTGTTCATTATTTATGAAATTTCGGAGTATGATTTACCTAATTTATGGTTATTAATTTTAATATTTCATTCCTCAATAGACATTTCTTTTCGAGTCATTATAAATGTGTGAAATTATGCATTAAAATTGTTTTAAATTGTTCTCACCAATAATAAAATTTAACCTTTAATTACCTATAAAGCAATTTTTATAGCGTTTTCGTAGAAGATATAAAAGAGTGCCTACACTTTTGCAGTTTCAAAAACATTGTACACATTAATATTTTGTATTATAAACTAATAAAATATATAAAAATATTATATATTTAAAAATGTTTCACTTAAATTCATAAAATTGTTTACTGAAATTAGTGTAACAGAATTTATGCTTTTACACAGTATATGAATTGGGATTTTGGGTATTTTCGTGTGAAAAGTTGGATTTTTAAAATCTAGAAATAAATATATCTTTATATTATGCTAAAATCTTATTCTAATTGACATAGAGGTTGCGTCAGAAAGATATACTGAACCGATTTTGCTGGTTTAAAATAGGACACTTCTCAGGACTTTAGCCAATACTAATACAATTATTATGGATGTGAGCGTGCTAATAATAGACAGACAGATGGACAGACTGATGAATATAGTAAATCGACTCAGATTTTGATTTGACGTAAGAATATATATAAATTATAGGTTCTGAGATGATTCCTTTTTAGCGTTATACACGGATTGACAAAGTTAACCACTTGTGTTGGTGAAGAGTATAAAAATGCAAAATTTTTAGTTCCTTAAGAAATTCTGTCATCAAATATCATTTCACCAACTTTTCTTGCAAATTTTCAATCTTCATACTTCAACGGTTTTTTGGACTTCAAAAACTTGTTTAAAAAATTTCTAACTTTTTCCGAAATTAATTAATTTCGACAAATTCAACAATTTTCATTATAAATCAATTTTTTGATTAGCAACTAAATGTGATAATAAAAAATGTACTTTAATTAAATGACAATTTAATTTAGATTGTTTAATTGGCAACTTTTTTTTAACAAATCTATTCTTTTAAAAATAAACTCGATTGAAATAAAAATTCATTCATTTTTACAAAATTTTTTAAATAAAAAGTAAATTTACAAAAAAATATTCTTTGCCAAGAAAATGACTTAAATAACGAAAAAAAACAAAAAACAATTTTCTAATTTTAAGAACTGCGCAGAAATGATCGTTTGTTTCAATTACTCAATTCAATTTGTCTATGAAATAAAAAATTAACAATTTTAATTTTCATTAACATTACGGATACGACTACTTGAGTCGTGCCGGTTAAAATTGGTATAAAAAAATATATAAATATGATTCACTCTTTGTTTTATAATTATAATTTCCATAAATTGCATTTTATTTGTATTTTGCACTCATGTCTATTACAATATTTTGTTTTGTTGTATAAAATATTTCAGTTTAAATACTGACATGATTATGGGGTGATATTTCAAGAAAAATATTTGTTTCTTATACCCTACACCATTAAAGGTGAAGGGATATGAAGCATTTGAGCAGCTGTTTGTAACGCAAAGAAAAATTAGTGTAACTCCTATAATTTTAACAATCGAGTTGGAAACGCTTCCTCATGTTTATAAGGTTTTTAAGCTATATCTTTCAGACCGATGTGGGGGTGCACAAATTTCTGTTGCGAGAAATTTTAGACCACATCAAGCGATTCAAAAGATATAACATTTTTAAAATTACTGCTTTAGAATTTGAAAAATTAAGGCGAAAATTGAAGTGTTTAAAAAATAGGTCGAATTCGCTTACTTGTTTTCCAAAATTTAAGTTTTGATTGTTTTTTGCATTATACAAAAGTCTATTTTATAGAATTTTCAGTAGATTAAAAATATTGTATAAGTTCCTTACAACTTATTTTTGGCAAAAAATCGATGAACAATCGACATTTTTTGGATTTAATCTCTTTTGATTCCATGGAAATATTTTAAAAAATTTTAGTATACAAAATTTTGTCAACCACCTACGGTGGTGTAGGGTATAATAAAAGTAATGGGTAAAGTTATACTTCGCTACAGCATTAGATAAAGTTATTAAATATCTATCAAACTATAAGAGACAACCTGTTTAGGTCTTTACGCAGAATTCACTTAAAAACCTGTTCATACATAAGGAATCTGGATCATTGTATATACTTTTACAGCTCACCTTGTGGAGTGCCCCCATTCACAAAGTCCCAATCACCGTGTGAAATTTTGTTGAAATCAATCTTGCCGTTCGAAAGTTATAGATTTATTTCCATTCCATTTTTTAGTCCGAAACGATAAGTGATGATCGGTCCAATAGCTTCCATACAAATATCTCTCCTAAATGGTTGTTTTAGTTAATGCTACTCAGAGATATAGTCATATTTTAATAGAATATATATAAGAACATTTTGTATTGATCCAAAACCATATGCCGAATTTAAAGTAGATCAGTTCACAAAATATTGTAGCTCCCATAAAGACCCAATTCTAAAAATCACACGTAAATGCATAAATCTTTTTTTAACAATAAACAATGTGGAAAAATGCTTCCACTTAGGATTTATATAAGCAGACAATACCGTACCACATGTTCCATATTTTCCTAAGAATCTTATCTTTAAATCGATCATCAAAAAGGACATCAAATAGCATAAAAATCTCTCACTTGAGTAGTTATTTAACTATCCGATAATTCTTATTCGTTTTGCATGAGGTCTACATCTCCCCCTGCTCCTACCGACATTTTGAATTTGTGTGAAAATTTTAACTTAATTGTTCGAGTAGCTTTGCTATCTATAAGTCTCAAACAAACACAGATTCGTAGTTATATATAGAAGAATATCGAAGAATATCGAAATTGTATGATTAATGTAATTTGTTTAAAGTGTGCAAATTAACTAAAACGGTCCAAACACAATTTTATTTAGGTCGATTCTTAAAGACTAAAAAATATGGTTTATTAACAATTTAGTGAAATGTATCTGGCATCGCTTTTTAACTTCTTAAGAACCTCTACTGCAATATTCACTTATTGACATATTCAAAACGTCAAAACATTTGTAAACAAATCCCTCAAACGTCAAACACTTTTTTAGCATTTAATAAATTTAATATACTTTAGTTGTGCTATTGAAAAATATAAAAAATCAGATGTTTAAAAATTCTTATCAACATTCATGAGAGCAAAGTTGACAATCAACAATTAACACAAACATGTGTACAATAAATTTCTCTACAAATAATATAAGAAATATTGATTTATAATTAATTAATAACATTTATTTCGTTTTTTTTTATTGCAAATAACAAGTAATTTAAATCATTTCCTTGACAAAATTAAATAATTACTTTGAGATAATTATAAAAAAAGCTTAAATCAGCTGATATGCAAATTGACATTGAGAGGAAAGTGATTGTAAACAAAAAAATCTCATCATGATAATGAATCTCCACTCTCTTATGAATATGGTTACGAAGCAAAAAAAGTAAGAACGCTATATTTGGCTATGACGAATCTTTAATGCCCATCACCACAAATGCGTGTGAAGTAAATACGTTATGTTTCATACATAAACACTCACAGATACAATATACATATAATTTTTTTTCTAAATGTAACACTGACACACTTAATGAGTTATAAAATTAGTTACATTTTTTTGCTATAACATTTTTTCTACTTAACCGATTTTGATAATTTTTGAAATGGCAATGAAGTGTATATAACATAATATTATGGTTTATTTGTAAATTTATAGTTCTTCACTAGAACTTAAAGATTGTCTGAGATATTGGTCTATAACTTGTAATGTACTTAGCCGATTTTACTGGTTATTAATAGAAAACTTCTTAGAACTATAACAAATACTCAGGCCAAATTTTATTGAGCTCTGTCATTTATTGCGGGTGATAGCGTGCCAACAACAGATAGACAGACAGACGAATGGACATAGCTAAATCGATTCAAATTTAGATTTGATGCAATAATTTATATACATTATTGGGCGTGAGATGATTCCTTCTAAACGTTACACATGAAATGACCAAGTTAATATACTTTTAACACCACTTGAGAAATAAAGTACTTATAAACATCTTTAGTATCTCAATAACTTATTATCATTATGGTGCTAAATCTTTGTATATTGTAAATAATATTTACTTGATAATATACATATATAGACTTATTTTGTCATTTTTATTATCAATTCAGTTATAACTATATTATAATAGAAAAAATTGATTTATTTATATGTTTGTGTGTATTTAGCGGTACTTTAAAACGTGACTTATTGTTAGAGTTGAATAAAAGTTTAAAAGTTATAATAACATCAAAACATGTGAGTTTTCAATTATATTTTAAAAATTTGTTTTTGCTATAAATTACCCAAATTACAAATGCCAAAGTTGTTTTGGAATTTTATAAAATAAAATTTTTTAAATTATTTATTTCACAATAATTGTTTATACTAAAAACTTTAGTAGATTTCAGTTTTATAACAGTTTTGATTTTTAATACTTATTTTTCTTCTCAAAAAGTTCATTAACTTGTTGCATGTTAGCAATTTTCAATTTGATCTTAATAAAATCGGAAAAACTGGTCTCAAAGTTTATATTACAAAAATGACATAAATAATGCTAAACAAATAAGAAATCTATATTCGGCTATGTCGATTCGGTAATATCCTCCACCTCATCCACATATGTTCGAAAACTTAAAATTAAAATAATTAATGATTTTGATGATTCTAGGAATAGTAATGGGATGCATTTAGCTATAAATTATAGATAAATTTAATTTTACTCAGTTAACTAGTTAAAAAATAGCAAAGAATTTCTGCAAATCGGTATATAACTTCCGATTTTGCTGGTTATAAATAGCTAATGGCTTCGGTCAATAATAAATAATCTGGTTAAGCTTAAATGAATCCGGGTAATTAAAATGATCGTTAGAATATTTCCAACAGACAGAAGGACATGGCTAAATCGATTTCAGACTTTGTTATGATGTAAAAATATATAATTAATGGCGTTTTAGATAATTCATACTTGGCGTTATTCCACTTGTGGCGGTGAAAAGAAAGGAAAATTGTCAACATACAATGTAAATGGCGCTTGAAATGTTAGAAAGTTTTAGCTCTTAATCCATTATAATTATTGTTTCAAAATTCTAAAAGTTTCCGCTTGAAAGGTATTCTGGAATCATTGCTGATATCTGGTACTACTAAAATAAAGAAATAAAATTATAAATATTTTCTATAGACTTTTTGTTGATGATGTTAATTTTTGGAACAAATAGAAATTTGTTAATTGTGCTTAAGTTTCGAACAGCGATTTTAAGACTTAATTTTGTTTTACTCTAAAAATTGTTTTTCATTTTAAAATCCTTTCCAAAAAAAGAGTTTTTAATTCCGATTTGGCATCATGTTACTACGTAGCTCAGGATTGGTACAGAAACATTAATACAGTGAACTCAAAGAAATAAGAACCAATTTGTTTAAGGAATGGTTCTCATTTTTGAAATTTTCTAAATTTCTGGAACGTAAGACTATATATACTATTGATATATATACTATTGATTAATGAACGAAATTAGTTACATCGATCTACCGCCTTATTAGAACTCTTTACTGCAATAGATCAATCAGTACACGATGTGTTCAAATTTACGTGTGTACTTGCATTGTTAACCTAACCACTTTATTATGCACACAGGTAGCAATTCGGACATCCAATCGGAGCTTATCATCTCCCTTTATGGTGACTTCTTTTGCTCACCAACAACCAGTGCAATATGACAAGACTAAGTAAGTCCTGCAATATGAGGGGCTACTGATTTCCATGCTTCCAGAGTTTAGACTCTGGTGAAAATTCGATGGTTTTTTTCTCTCAGTTTTGACAGCAGACTGTCTGGATATTAATTCGCTCTATATGTGCCTCTCATACTTTAGCCTTAAGACCACAATCTTCCACGTGTAGCTATTGTTCAAGGAGAAAAATTATCTTCATGAATGTCAATCCCTGTGGGGGAGATCAATCTGTACAGATGTCTTCATTACGACTGCCATTTCAGTCATTCTGTGGTATTGTTCGGCATAATTTACGCCAAAAGACTTAATGTTTTTAATTCCCCGAAGTGGGTACTAAATACCAAGTTAATTAATGTGAGAGATACTTACAAATCACCATTAATTTGGCAATTCCTTTTTGATATATATATCGGTCATCAGTTGTAATGATAAGTTGTAATGTATTTAAATTCTGAACAGTTTTTTTAGTTGTTCTACTATAAATGTTTTTAAAACAGTTAAATATTTTAGAGCAACGTTTTGATGGTATTAAAGTATCTTTGATTTGATTCAATAGAGCTCGGTTAACTGATCATGCACAAAAAACACTGAACCAGCTGTTTAATCTGAGTTAAAAATCATTCTTATTTTTCTAGTTCTTAAATTCTATAAATTTTTCGATCTCATTATTTTCGGGGAAATAAAACTTCCACATTTTCAGATATAACAATTTTAAATAAATGATTTTTATATCAAAATAATTACATTTTCGAGAACCCAATAATTATCAATGAATTCAAAAATCATTTTTGAATTTATTTATTATCATTTAAACCTTTATTTGTGATCTAATTTCCGGAAACTTAAATTAAAATTTGCTAATTTTTATTATTTCTCACTTTCAAAATAAAATCTCGAAAATGTTATTGACTTTTTAATAAAAATAAGAGATTTAAAAATATCTAAATGTGTCAATGGTTTTGTGTGTCATTTTTGGATAAAATTTCAAAATGTTTAAAACATTTTTTTCAATTTTTATGCATTTTAAATTTAGACAAAAATAATTTGCATAAAAGACAAATTTAAACGAAAGCAAATTTTAAAGTTCTATTTTAAACTTTAAACCAAAATAATGAGAACAGACTTTTTTGAGAAAATTCCAAAACAATTCTGAGTTAAGAAACATATTAATTTTTTATAATTTTTGCGTGTTAAAAATGTTTAAATATTAATTAATTATTGATTTAAATAAAATTTTAATTTAAATGAAAACAACAACAATTTTGTTTGTATTAATTTTTAATAATTAATATTTTTAAATATTTTAAACCAGTTTCAACTTCTTCCTTGAAGATTTTTTTTCAAATAGTTAATCAATATTTTGAAATAACTTGTGAAATAATAATCATGTTCTATGATCAAATTTAAATAACTCGATAGAGTTTTTTTGAAAATAAACTTCAAAATTTTGAACTTTTAACAAATTTATTTTCAAAAATAAATTTAGTTCCTAAAAATCATTCACCCAGATCGAAACGCAAAAACGGTTGTGAAAACTAAAAAAGTATTAAAATTAACAATAAAATTTTTTACATAAATTTTTATTTAGAGTGAATAAAATTTCGGAAAAATTAAAATCAGATAATTAGATAACGTATTTCAAAAGTTGGGCTAAAGTTTAAGGCTTTCAAAATTAAAAAAAGTATTAAATAAATTGGTAAGTTTTATGACTGATCTTTATGATCTACGAACTCATATTAATCCAAATAAAGTCATATTTATTTTAGAGCGCTGTATATATTCAACTTACAGTATAAGGACATAGGAATCAATAATGTAAGCACAAATAAAATTATAATACAATTTAAACTGCCGCAGTTTGTTTTATGGAAGAATAATGTATTTTTCAGAATTATTTTAATTTCCAAAGTTATTTTTTTAATCAAATTTAAAAAAAAAATATTATTTACGAAATTTGTTATTAAGTTTACAAACTTGCTTTTCTCACATGCTGCCATAATAGAATCAGCCGTTCAATATTCTATCTTTTTCAGTTGGTTTATTTATAAGTTTAGTGAAATGAAAAGATAAATATAAATACAAAGTTTTTGCTATAATCTTTTCCATTTATTATATTTTTTCACCCTTCACCATCATTAAGTAAGTTAGGGTATGTTAGCATTTACATTCCCAGTGTAAGACCAAGACAGCATTTCTCTAATCCGCTATAAAGTGTACATTTTGTTGTTTGCCACACGTGCATGTTTATTCTCTTAGTCATTATATTTTTTCCATAACTCTTCAATCTTTATTACTTACAAACGTAAGTAATAATTTTATAACACTTAATGAGTTATAAAATTAATTATATTTTTGGCAATAACTTTTTTTATTGAACCGATTTTATTTAGTTTTGGATTGGTATTGAAATATAACAAAATATTATGAGAAATTTTCATTCTAATTTGTCGATTTGTAATAGACAATTTTACGAAAGTTTTTTGCTAGAATTTAGGGGCTGCCTCAGATATCGGTAAATATATCTTTTAATATACTGAATCGATTTTTCTGATTTTAAATAGGAATTATCTCAGGAATCATGAGCACTGTCAATTATAGTGGATGTGAGCATGACAACAACTGACAGACGGAAATAGCTAAATCGACTCAAATTTTGATTTGATCCAAGAATATGTATTCTTTCTTAGCGTTACCCAAGGAAAGACAACGTTGATAAAGTGACAAAAATGACAGTTTAAATATTTAAAATCAGCTTTTTCTTCTGTTCATGTTCGTGTGCAAAAGAGATAGCCTTACAAAAGCTACATGTAATAGTGACTTGTCACAAATTGTGAGGGAAAGAGACTCATTCGTGACATTACTTTTTGTATAAATTGATTAAAACTGTTGCAGGTCTTTACTGGCGTAGAGTATTAAAATTCGTTTAATTCGACTACAGTATTCCAACTTATTATTTTTATATAATTTATTTATTTTGTGTATAAAAAATTCTTAACCAAAACAAGAATGAAAAAAAACAACATTTAATTCTTAACAACAACAACAACAATTTTTACTACGCATTATTTTGTTTACACACAGAAAAATATATTTAAAAAATCTAGTTTTCTTTTTTCATTATCATTTTGTTTATAAATTGTTAATAATTCTATTTATTTTTATTTATAAGTTTTTATGTTTAGTGTGTATGTGTGTGGGTATAAGTTTTATTCATTTCCGTGTTAGTTTTTCTATTTACAATTTGTTTTTGTTTTCTCTTCTTCATGTAATTTATGATTTATTTGCGTTAAAAAAAACAGCTGGCAATGACGACACATGATTAGGTGCTACTACTACATTTAAACAAATAATAATAATATGAAATTTATTTTTAATACCCTACATGAATGTGGAGGACACGGCCTTGACATTGTTGCGATTCAATTATAACGTTGAATAATTTCTGATATAGTGAAGTGCCAAGAGAGCGAAATCAAATAATTCTAAACCATCGTTTCGACTTAAAACTTTTAATCCAAGTATTATTTCATTTGTTTACTAAGTTACTTTTGTAATCATAAAAAGAAAAAATTAATACTAAAATTATAAAATATTTCCAAGAAAATCCAACTTGGACTTACAAAAAGTTTGGCCTTCGCTAAACTACTTCCAGTATTATTAAACAGCACTGGAAAAACTTGTCTTTTGATAATTAAAATCTGTTTATGGAATAAGGAATGGTCCACATGATGTTTCTAAAGCTGAAATAGGCATTTTCAAAAGAGCTTCCAACACATCCGGTGGGAAAGCAAGCCAGTTGGCTTAGTGTTCGGACTATTGTACGAAGCTTATGTAGATTTAAAAAAATCTGACAGGGACGCTTTTAAAAATTTAGAGTCCAAAAATAAAGCACGGAATTTGAAGTTTTCAAATATACACTTGCTGCATAATGGATGAGGAAACGTATATTTTGGCAGATTTTTAGAAATTTTCTGATCAAAAATGTATGATGCTGATGGTCGAAATTTTAATAATAATTTCAATTTAATATGGTCATTTTATTAACAATGCTGCCTTTAAAATTTCACTCCCTTGTATTTAGTTCTAGTTTGTGATCTTATGATTTCAATTTAAAAAGTGGAAGAAAAAAATAATTTATTCAAATTTTATAACACGTTCTGAAAATATACCTCCAAACATTTAGTGCTAAAGTCCAAATTAAGTAGTTTATAACGAAACTTTCATAGATGATAAAGTGTATATGAATTTATTGGGTATACAAATTTATAATGTCTATTGTTTGCTTTTATTATAAAAATAAAACGATAGGAATTTGCTGTGTAACACCAAGAAAAAATATATTTATTCTTGCATCATATCAAAATCTGAGTCGATTTAGCATTCATATTCTTATTGTTCGAATTCAATGAAAATTCGCCACATTGTTTGTTATTCCCCAAAGCAGTTTCCAGTTGTATTGGTCCATTAGCAAGAAGAACTTTTTTAAAATCTTCAACAAAAAGTGATTGAATTTAGACAGAATTTATCAATAACATTCATAGAATCAATCCTTGGGCCGTTTTTTAACATATATGTCTTCTCCCCGGAATATGGTTTTAAACTAATAAAACTCTTAAATATAGATATTGAAATTCATTCAATCCAATTTTTTACTAAAAATTCAATTTTGCACTAAAAATTCAAATTTTTACTAAAAATCTATTTTTCACTAAAAATCCAATGTTTAACTAAAAATCCAATTTTTAACTAAAAATCCAATTTTTAACTAAAAATCCAATTTTCAATTTTCAATTTTTAACTAAAAATCCAATTTTTAACTAAAAATTCTATTTTTCACTAAAAATCCAATTTTTAACTAAAAATTCAATTTTTAACTAAAAATTCTATTTTTCACTAAAAATCCAATTTTTCACTAAAATCCAATTTTTAACTAAAAATCCAAATTTTAACTAAAAATTCAAATTTTAACTAAAAATTCAATTTTTAACTAAAAATCAAATTTTTAACTAAAAATTCCATTGTTCACTAAAACTTTAAGTTTAATAAAATGCAATTTTTGTTATTGAAATTAATTTAAGCGATTGTAACAAATTTTATTAATTCATCTCAAGAGAGTTTATTAAAGTTTATTTAAATTTTAATTATCTTCAATTCTTACTTTTAGTAAAAATTTTTCTTAATTCATTTTCTCTTTTACCGGTTCAAGGTAAAACAACATTATTGGCGAAGGTTCAAAATTTGCTCTGTTCTTTGTTTAATAATAAAAAATAAATAAAAACCAAAAATTTTAAATACAAAATAAGTGAAATTAAAAATTTATTTTATGCTGTTTTTTTTTTAATTTTTAGTTGATTTCTTTTTGCAAATCAAATGAAATGAATACAAATTAAATAAATAAACAAATAAAATGCATTTGATTAAAATACATAAACCCAAAAACAAACAATTAATTGTTTATATAGATTGTATCAATCAAATCTGTATTTTATATTAAATATATATAAATTTCTATGAATAATTTTTATTGATCGAATACAATTCGATTCGTTTACGTTTTACATAATTCGATTTATTTATTTTGTTTGCCAAAAAAGCAAAAAAAACTCAATAATATTCTTCATCGATTTGACGTTAAAAGTAATCGATTTATTGGCTTAAAATTATGCCAAATCATTAGAAAACGTCCCTATAGGTCATCGTTAATGTCAAAATAAATAATTAACGAGTTTTTTATTATACTTTTGTTTAGATTTTTATAATTAGTTTCTATACAAAAATGATGAATAGAATTTCTATTACCTGAATTTTTATTATATAAGTAATTTTGATTTGCTTAATGAAAATACAATTAAGTTTTTTATACCATTCACCACCACAAGTGGTGAAGAGGATATATTAATTTTTCATTTCGTGTGTAACACAAAGAAGGAGTCGTCTAAGCCCATATCAAAATCTGTGTCCAATTAGCTATGTCCACCTGTTAGTCTATTGTTGACACTCTTAATTCCACAATAATTGACAGAGCCCAAAAAACATTTGTCTCAGTAATTGTCATTGTCCTGAGATGTTTCCTATTTCAAAACTATTAAAATCTGTTCAGCATTATATTAAAAGATATATACCAATATCTGAGGCAGCCTCTTAATTCAAGAGAAGATCAATTTCAATTAAAAAATTTTCCCTAAAATTAAGAAACATGTATCTCATTATTATTTCAAAAATGTCAAAATCGATTCAGTAGAAAAATAAGTTATAGACAAAAATATAAGTAATCATATGGATCATTAAGGTTTTTTTGTTATATTCAAGAAAAACTTGCATTTAAGTAAACTATATATACGAAACATATCGAATTTATTTCGTAACATTTGTGTTGACACTATAGCTCAGTGGTTCCAAAACGATTTTTTTAATTATTAAATTATTTTTTAAATTTTATGTAAAAATTAAAAAAAAACTAAACCCATTTTTAACATAATTTTTTTCTTTTTTTTTTTTTTTTGGGACTAATGTCTGTGATTTCTATGAAGATCTGAAATAAATCCAAGTATTATAACGAAAACTTTCTCAACAGCTTCCTCGCACCTTCTACAAGTATCATCCTCCAAGATACCCACTTTTACTATATGTTTACCAAGGATATCTCTCAATATTTACTTCTCTACATTATTCTAACCTTGTCCTCAAATTGGCTGAAGGGATCACAATGGATCATAGGACTACCGAGCGAAGGTGTGCATTTTTGATGTGATGATAATGCATACCACCCTTTCCTATCTACCTACTTACAAAGGATATTGTGACCCGTAATTAGGTTGATAACCATCTTCAGCCCATTCCTCTTCATTCCAAGATACTTTGTCCCATCTGTTAAGCTACTTAATTCTTGACTCTTGTTTAATCTTTTGAAGAATGAGAGATGCATCATTCATCGAAATTTCTTTGCTTAAAATATTGTAATAGTCAGGTACCCAGCAGAGGTTAATGTTTAGTTGTTCCGGAAGAACTAAAAGCTCTTTATGACAGCGGCTATATCTCAACCAACGAAAGAAACAAATATCACAATTTTATATTTCTAACATTGTGAGCTTTTTTGCCGCCATAAAAAAACATAAACTTTAGCTTGGTAAATATTACAGTCTACAATCGATACCAACCGTCAACTATGAGCTCATTGCAGAAAACGCTGGTTCCCTCAGATATTATAGACTCTTCTAAATACAATAATACAATTACTTATGTTTTAAACATAATGTTAACAAGAATATAGTGCAGCGCACGATTTCTTCATTCGTTCGTTATACTGTTTTTCCAACTCGGTTTGCTATTCAAACAAATGCCAACATATTTTGGTAAACTAGATAATATTAGACTTAATCCATTTAATTAAGAGGCACTTAAAAGTGTTATTTTCTTCTATGTGGAAAGTATAGTTTAAATAGACTTTTCGCGGCCCACATAGATAACATCTTCAAGAACTTAATTAAAATAGCTGATAAGTTATCTATGATCAGCTACTGTCATAAGCATCCAAATGGCCTACAATGTCATCTACTTCAAGTAACCATAGTAGTGGCGAAATAATACCACCCTGAGGCGTTACCCTCGTTACATTTGCATATGTTATTAAGCCTCCTAATTCAGCAGTTATCTTTCATTGCTAAACGTATGAACATATGAATCCATTTAAAATTAATATTAGTCTGAAATTAGAACTAAAAAAACGTATTTTATGGATTTCATTCCAAAACGGTGGTAACATTTATTCGCTGATAAACATGTCCTTTTGATATTAACTTTATTATCTTTTTTATTAATTTCGACAGAAATCCGAATAAATTTTAAACAGATTATGTGGGAATTTTTTGAATTTCATGATTCATGGATAAATTCATATACATTATCATGAAATTTGAAATAAATATGATTATTTGTTTTAGTTTTTTAACAAAAAGTACAATTTTATGTTTTTCACAAATATTTGGCATCAATTAATATTCCACTTACATTTCCTTACAAAATACCTTTGGCTGAAATCCCACTTAAATATTTTCCATACATTTCTCTGTAATAATAAAATCTCATATTAATCTTATATTTACCTCTCTTTAATTTCAGGTTACAGTTACGTCCTTTGGGTTTAATATTTTTACTGATATTTTGTTTTTGGTTTTATAAAAATCGCTGTAATTTACGCATACAAACACCACCAGAATTGGAAAAACATTTACAACTGGTGCAACAACGTGTAATTGAATTTCGCCAAACTAAACCAACAATGTTTTGTGCTGTAGCCTCTGGCTGCTTAGGAGCTTTAGCCGTGGTGGGACATTTAGTATCAGGATCAGTGGTGGTTTTAACGGGTCTCATATTGGCTGCTATAATATCTACAAAATATAATTTTAAAATAATCAAAATTGAACCAAAAGGTAAATTAAATTTGAAATTTAAAGAAAAAATTTTAAATATATTTTTTGTTTTTGTTAGATTTAGAATTTTTCTGGAGTGAAAAATTACAACAACAAGACTATGAACTAGATGATGAATTTATGCCCGAAGTTAATGAGACCAATATGTTTGTTTTGGAAAGAGCTGGAGATTTAGCCTCTCTTACATTGCCAACCGAGGATGGCGATAACGATGAGGATAAAAGTGATGAAGTACCCTCAGAACTGTTAATACCAGATCCTATACCGGAGATAGATGAAAATTCCACCGATGATGATCAAGATGATTTATTACCCATCATCCAAGTGTCTAAATCAGAAACACATATAAAAAACTCTAATCCCGCCACAGATGCTGAAGCATTAGTCAAATACTCACAAGTGGAAGATACTATAGAATTTAAAAAGGGTCACTTTAAACGTGACTCTTCATTATCGACCACATCTTCCTCTTCGGAAGAAAGCCTTTCGAAAGGCTTAAAATTTCCTGATCATACAGAAATTGATGGTAGAAGTTCATCAAAAGTAGTGGCCAGACCTCTTAGTAATAGCCAACAAGAGGCTAACGATTTGGTTACTATGGCTGTTAGGTCGCAAACTCAAGCTTTGCTAGCCAATAGTAGTAAACTGATACCTACCCTAATGACTGGGTTGGTTCAAGGTGTTTTAGGAGTGGGCGCAGGAGCTTTGGCTACGCAAAGTGGCTCGGTACATGATCCTACACATAGACGTCTGGTCACTGCTTTAGATTCATCAGATGAAAGTGATTTTGAAATTTTAGAAGAGGAAGATTTTGAATAGATTGTTTCTGGGGAAGAAATAGCGATGAAACGAAAAATGAAGAAGGCAACATTTAGAATATCAACAACACAAAAAACTCAATTTATTATATGAATCATTATGAAATTTATCTGTGAATTATTATTATAATTATTATTTTTATTTATATTAAGTTAGTTTTTATTATTATTTTTATTTGTTTTTGTTTAGTTTTTATTTTATATAATTTTAACTGTAATTATACCCTACACCACCATGGGTGGTTGAGGTAATACGCGTTTGTGCGGATGTTTGTAACGGACAAAAAAAGATAGTGCTTTCACTACTTCAAAGTCCTGAGCCGATTTAATCGTTTAGGCTTGCTTTCCATGTAAAGCTTATTCGAAAACTACAGGTCCCAGTTTTAAAGATATCTTAATGAAATTTGGCACATACTTAATTTTGACCCAAGGACGATTTCTATTGAAATTAGTTATAATCGGTCCATTAATTTATATAGTCGCCAAACAAATGTCCCCCGAAATGAGATTTTTAACTCATAAAATTCCTAAATATAAAATTAGTTAAAAAATTTTCGAAAATAACTCCTATGATAGGAAGATCGGTCTATTATTTTTCTTAGGTTCCATATACAAATATCATTTTAAAATTCATAAATCTCACATATACGTGAGTATTGTAATAACGTTTAGTCAAATTAAAATAATTTTTTCTAACCCCGATATAAACCTCCAGAAGAAAAGTCCATTTAAAACGCATAAATTTTACATAAATGTTGGTATCATATTATCTACTGCAAAAATAAGCATAAATAAAAGAACTAAATTATATGAGGGCCGTTCATAAATTCCCGTTGCAGTCATTTACAACCAACAATGTGGTGTAGGATATTACATAGTCGGGATGGACCGACTATAACTTTTTTATTTGTTTTTTTTTTGTTCATTTTGAACAGGTTAAGGTTGTAACCAAAAAAAGTGTTTGGTATTTTTCAGAAAAAAGTTCACCATTGAAATTTAAATTTACCATTAAAGATTAAGGTGCCATGTTGAAAGTCTCAGAATATTTAATTAAATTTGAAACATACATATATTTTAAAAATACTGTTGTAAATTTCAAATATAATTATGTAACAGTTTGAAATCATTTTAGCAGCCTGTGATTCCAAAAATATTATTCTGCCATATAAAAGTGCTAAAAATTATTTATAAAATATATTTTTTAATAATTTCAATGGTGTAAATCAAATTATAAAAAAAATTTTTAAAAACCAAACATTTTTTACACAGAAATATAATTAAACAATTTTATTTTGTTTATAATTTTTATAAATATTTTGCAGATGCTATTTTTATATAAAATTATAAATTTTTTATTTTTAATATTTTTTTATAAAAATTTATAATTTTTTTGTTATGTTTATTATTTTTTATATATATTTCAATTCTCATTTACTTAATCAAATGAAACAAAATCCCCCTTTATCCTCTTATGAAAACTTTTGGAAAATCTAAATGTATTTAAAACAAAAACAAATCTAAAAACTTGACAAAAACAAAACAGAAAACAATGTGATTATTTTTACTGCTTAAATATTGTATAGAATAAGGCTTTTAATATAAGTTAATAATTATTAAATACTAAAATTAAATAAAAGAAAAGAATATTTTATTTTCGAAATTTTTGAAAATAATTTCTTTAAATTTAAATTTTGTTTAAATATTTTGCAAAGCTTGAAAAGTTTATCATTATTATTATTATTATTACAATTATTATTGTGTAAACTGTATTTATATTGTATATTTTTACTTAAAAAATAAAAAAAAGAAAATAATAATTAAACCACAATCAGGATATACCATTTATTTAAATAAATAACAAATCTTATAATTGAAAAATATATAATTAAAACTTGTTTTGGTATTGTTTATGTTTAAAAATAAAACATGATATATAATGATATCAAAATAAAATTAAAAAAAAATGATATAAAAAATATCAAATTATAAAATAGAGTTTAATTTATTATTTTTTATTAATTAGAAGAAATTATAGTCTATAAAGACCGAATTTTTAATACCCTACTGATTAACACAGTACAATGGTCCCAACACATCTGGTAAGAAAGCAGCCCGTTTAGCAAAGTGGTCGGGCTATTTGGTACGAAAAGTTAAATATAAATTATAACAATTTAAGTTAAAAAAAATACAAGAAATTTCTTTGAGGCCAAAACATAGCGCGGAAACTGAAGTCAAGTTTTCTACAAAAAATATTTTTGCTCCATAATAAGCCTAAAAGCTTATATTCTAGCAACAAAGACAAGTATGTTTTTTGTTTCGAAGGTACCCTTTCCGCCATTAGAATTCTAAATGCTTCTGGTCCAAGACAAAATGAAAAAATGCCGGACATCTGCACGGTGTACCAGAACCGATTGCATCAAATGTCTACTCAACTAAAGTGTCACCTAGGGAACTGTCCCGGATTGCATCACCACAGGGAATAGTCAGTAAACTTTGATACACCCTGCTGCCAGTGGCATCAATCACAGAATGCGTATACTTCTCTCTTCCGTTGGTGGGTTGACAGCACTTGACCGAAAATTTTCGGGTCATTAGTAGCGATATCAACTGCAACACTGTTCACCACCTGAATAAAAGAGGTAAACATGAATTTAGGCATCAGGGTCGATAGAGTACAAATTCTGACAGATAATCACCCACAGATTTTGGGAGTTACATTTGATAGCCTATTCACTTCTCCAGCATATGCCACTACAATTATGCACAAGATGCGAATAAGAAAATATGGAAAAATACATCTTATTGGTTATATATAAAATGATTTGCCGGTCAGTAGCGAATTATGCTGTTCCAGTGTGCAGCCTTAAAAACTATTAAAGGCTGTATTCACCATCTACATAAAGAAACAAAGATCCTTCCAATAAACAATGTACAGATTTTTCCGCGGTCAACAAAAGTAGTTCTGACATAAATGAGATCGGGATTGAGCAATAGGCTCGATGCCTTCTGGTCTCGAATCTCGCTCTGTCCTGAAGATCTATGGAGCCAATCAATCGAGGTTGGCAGATTCCTTGGCCTGGAGTAGAACAACATGAACTAAAATTGATAAATATACTTATTTCTTCCAACTATTACAACAATAGAATGCGTAATCATCATTCCCATCATACACAACCCCACCACCATCACCATGGTGCATTACCACATACTGCGGTCAGATTGAGAGGTGTTGACTCAAAGTTCTACAATGTTTATAACTTACACTATAATTACATCCAATAAATTCAATTTCAAATTGTTTACAGTTTATGGTTTGACAAAAGGAAGATTTCATTTTAGCAAACAGCTGATTAAAATTAAAACTATTTTTATTATTAATTAAAAATTATATTAACTTCTCTTCATTCACTTTATAACTCTTTTTACTTTTATTATAAACCTCTTTTCAAAATAACATTTTTTCTAACTGAAATGTATTTTTATCTTACGCAGTGTTTTAGTTTTAAGTTATATTTTATCAACTAGATTTATTCGTAATGTAAAAAGTGCTAGATTTCGTTGTAGTATAAGTCTAACGGTTTATTATGCAAACACAATGTTTGATACTAAAAAATGCTACTCTGCATTAAATACTCTCGTCAAGTGCTGCCAAGTTTTTAATCACAATACTCAATTGTTTACAATTTCTTCACTTTGACATTTCTCTGCGTATTCTAAACATTTCTAAACAAAATATAACACGTGCAAGTGATAAAACTTAACACAATTTAAAATTTTATTAAAATTGTTTAAAAATTCAAATAAAAAATGCCTCCCGTAGCACAAGAAGGAAATTGTTTAATTTATCGCGGCAGTAACTTTTTCAAACAACGTCTTGTGCTCTCTGTTTTAAGTGGTAAACCGGTGAAAATAACTCAAATACGTTCTGAAGATGAAACTCAACCTGGTTTAAGAGAATTTGAAATTGGTTTAATACGTCTATTGGACAAATTAACAAATGGTACTAAAATCGAATTAAATCCTGCTGGTACTTCGGTTATGTTTTCTCCTGGTCTGTTGCATGGTGGACAAATCCATCATGATTGTAGTTTACAGAAAAGTATTGGTTACTATTTGGATGTTTTAATAGCTTTGGGACCCTTTTGTAAATTTCCCCTAAATGTTACCCTAAAAGGTATAACAAATAGTAAAGATTCTCCTTCAGTGGATCATATGAAAGGTGCTGCTATATCAGTTTTAAAACGTTTCCTGGTAGTAGATGAGGGCTTGGAATTGAAAGTGCTAAAGCGTGGTGTAGCCCCTTTGGGAGGCGGTGAAGTTCTATTCAAATGTCCCATACGTAAGACATTACGTTCCATACAATTTATGCAACAAGGTATGGTTAAACGTATAAGAGGTACTGTCTATGCTTGCAAAGTTTCACCCGCAATGGCAAATCGTACTGTGGAAGCTGCCAAGGGTGTCATGTTAAAATTTTTACCTGATGTTTATATATATACCGATCAAAATCGTGGCAAAATATCCGGCAATTCACCAGGTTATGGTATTTGTCTACATGCTGAAACTACCGATGATGTAGTTTTTGCTGCTGAAGTTAATTCTCATACAAAAGATGAGGGTAGGGAACCCTCTATACCAGAGGATATGGGTAAAGAGGCGGCTTTACGTTTATTAGATGAAATTTATCGTGGCGGCTGTGTGGATTCTGCCTATCAATGGTTGGTGGCATTATTTATGACATTGGGACAAAAAAATGTTTCCAAGTTTATGACTGGTAGGTTATGTTTTTATTTATGTCTTTTTATTTTTAAATTTGTATTTTAAAAGTTCATTTAATTGTATTTTTATTTATAGGTCCTTTATCTACTTATACCGTTTATTTCTTACAACATTTACGTGATTTCTTTTCAATTACTTTTAAATTGGAAAATCCTGAAGTGGATGATGATGAGGATGCAGTGGCTGGTGCCCAAAAAGTTTTATTAACTTGTGTGGGAATTGGTTATACAAATATTAGTAAAAAAGTTATTTAATTTTTGTATGCTTTTATCTTTTTTAATTTGATATTAGATTTAAGTTTATATAGGAATATTTTTTATAAATAAATTTAAATGAAAAAATATTAAAAGAATTTTAAATTTAATTTATTGCGTATAAAGTATTTCTATTTTCAAATATTATTTTAATTTCATTCTCTTTTATCCCAAAAAAATGTAAAACTATATATTTACTTTATTTGAAAATTATTGCCACATAAATTAAAAGATTTGTTTTAAAATATTCGTCAGAATTTTTGCAAGACAATATAGATTTATTTAGCTGATTTTATCTGTTATATTATTTTTATATTCTCTTTTATCTAATTTAATTTTGAAAAATAATTGAGTTCCCATTTACATTTACATTGCATAAAAGTTCTAATTTAGTCATACTTCAAAGTTCTGTATTCAAATATTTTAGAAAGTTTAATGTATTATGCATTTTATTTGTAGTCAGTGAATATTCGTCATTTGTATACAATATTTTGTTTGAATATTTAAATATTTAATTGATACTATAATTATTTTGGAAATTAGTTTTTTTTTGCAATACGTTACAGATGGTAACAAAATTTTGGATGAAATTTAAAAAATGCTTAGTTGTTATTTAGTTGTCAAGCTAAATTTTGGCGATAATAAATAATTAAACCTATTTTCGAATGCAATTAGGTGACAGAAATTATGGCATATAATTAGCTCTTCAAATGGCTGTAAAAGAACAAGTTTAGTTTGTTATGTTGGTTCAAATTCAGAGCAAAAAATTGGGCAACCTCTATTGAGTGATTCAAGGAACCTTTTAAACTGAAAGTCGCATGCTGGGAATGTTGTAAACGTGTGGGCTTTGGTCATATGAAGGACATAGGTTTGGGAGGGGCACGGTCAATACGAGATCAATAGGCGTTATGACTTTCCCTACCTCAATTGTATCGAATCTACTTATCAGCAATGTGCGGTCTCCAACCTCCTGTCTACGTATTTCAGTCTAAAGGATCTTGCACATACTTAAATATGCTCCGTTCGTCTATAAAAAAATCCTTTAATAGGATGCCTCTTTGACGGCTCTAATTGTGTAATTTTGAAGTAGAGATGATTCCTCCAATAACATCCCAGGCAAAACTGTTTACTAAACATGTCTTTATGTTCCTTAAATTAAAAAATTATACTAAAATTACATTCATGTGAAAGATTTTTTCAGAAATAATTGAATTGTCGGTATTAAATAATTCTTAATTTTTATTCATATAAATAATCTGATTTTTAATACAGATAAGAACTTCTTATTAGAATAGAAAAAATTTGTTTGTTTATATTTTACATGTTTTTAACTTTTCGATTAAAATTGAATATGGGGAAAACATTTTCATTTGAGATAACTTAATTTTTTTCCAACTTAACAAAATATTGAATCGGTAAACTATATAAGATGAAATTTAATAAGATTTCAGCACATCCATACAACATTGTAAAAAGAAGCTCAATAAAAAGAAAGCCGCATTTTGGTCACTGCAATAAATAAATGTGCTGTTGCTCAAAAAAATTCAGACACACAAAGCTCTGAACATACAACGCATGTGAAAAATCAGCTTATTTGTACAGAAGTGTAAGTACTGAACACAATCACGCAAAAACTACAGATTTTAATCAACAAGTCCCTCAAAATTATATGTCAATATATAAAATAGTATAATATTTAGACCTTTGGAACATTAAAACTACTATTAGAAAATACCCGGAAAACAGTATGGCACTTAAGTGGAATCCTCAATGTTCAAGAAACACCTAGAGACGCTCGTTACTTTAAGATCTTTGGACAACGCAATCTTACATTGGAAGATACAAAAACAACTGCAGCAAACAACTGGATAGAGAAACAAGTAAGAATGCAATATTCGGCAGTGCAGAATTTTAAATACCCTCCACCACTTACATTATGCAAACATTTGAATGACTTGAATAATGCTTCATTAAAAAAACTAAAGTGAGATATGATATTGTTCCATATTTTTACTGGAATTTGTCATATTTAAAAACCTTTTAGAAGTACCGGATTACAAAATTTCAATAAAATAGTTAAAATTTTATAGTTTTATATGCTTAAAACCCTCATCCGGGAAAGGGCATCCTATTCGAGCTATTGCACGTTATAGAAAAATAATTGTCCCGAATTGTAATTTATTAATTTAATTGTAATAGAATTAGTGTCTATTTAAGACTTCTATAAGCTTGAAACCATATTCTAGGAGGTGCCCTTATGTGGGAGCTAAGTCAAATAATGGCCCAAGCACATCTAGCTTTTTGGGTTTATTTTTATGTAAAAAAATATGTGTGGCGAATTTCAGAAAATTTTCTTCAGAATTAACTTTTGCATATTTTAGCATAAAATTTTTTCTATTGATCGGATTTTAATGACTTTTTTGTTTGATGATTACGTCCATGTTTTTGTATGTTACGGTTGAATTTCTAGTCCAGTTAATTTCTGTTTTAACATTTAGAAAAGTTCTTCTTCGGAATTTTGAAATTGTGTCAGGTATAAAAGCTGGTTTTGAATAAGAAACTGCTTAGGATAACAACAAACAATATGGCCAAATTTCATTACATTTGGAGAAATATTCTAAGCATGAGGGTCTTACATTACCACTTGTAGTGTTGGAAGGTATAAAAATATGGAAATTAATAGATATTAAATTTTTAATCAAAAGGATTTTTTTGCCAGAAAAAAGTTCATACTTTAATTATTAATATTTTCAATAAACCCTAATTTGGTCCTACATTTGGCCTATCATTTAAAGGTCCTCCGTCAGGCAGTTTCCAATGCAATGTATTAAACAGTAACGGGTGAACTTGTTAGAAAATTTTCTTGAGATAGAAGGAACGGTCAACATGATGTTTCTAAAGCCAAAAAAAAAAAAATAGAATTTTAAAGGAACTTTCAATACATCCAGTAGGAAAGCAGCTTGATAAGCTCAGTGCTCGATTTATTTGGTACGAAAAGTTCATAAGCAGAGAGTCTGAATCTCAACTTTTCTTGCTGCATAGTTGTCAAAGTATTATGCCCTTAGGAGGGGCAATGGAAAAAAAATCTATTTAATATTTAATTAATTAAAACGCATTTAAAATATTCATTAGTTTTGTTTATTCGTTTCTAAATTGGCCACTCAGGGTGTAACTATATAATTATATAGGAATTTTTTAATTATCGCTGATATTAAAAAAATCCACAAATTTTCCGTAAATTCATCAATATTTGATTTTAAAAGTATAGATTTCTATACAAAGATCTAACAAAGTTGATTAAAATTCAGCTGGACTAAAACGATCTAGTTTGTTGCTGAATTTTTTAAACGATTAAGGGATATAATTTTTAACAGCTGAATTTCGGAATTTTGTTAGTTTTTTCACATTATGAAATTTCGATTATTTTAATTCAAACACTTTTATTTAGACCCTCAGAATGAGGGGATGCATTTTCTTGCTGTAAATAAAGGACGATGAAATTTATATAAAAATGAAATATAAAATGGAAATAACAAATAAATTGTTTGTTTTTATATATGTACAAATATAAGATCCTGTTAAAAAAAATACTCTTCCCGAAAATTGATTTCCAATTTTGTTCAAAAAATAATAAACAAAAGTGCTATGTTTTTAATTCGTGTAATTGCGGATATTAAGATCTCAATTTACATTTGATTTATTTATTGAAACATTATGAAATAATATTAAATATCAAATAAAAATGCATAAAATTATTAATAAAAAATTGAAAAAAATTAAACAAACAAAAAATACATAAATATATCAATTGAAATGTTTTTTCCCACCGATTAATTGTTTGTCCAGTAAGCAAAAAATTTAATCACATTAAACACAAATAAACAGCAACAAAATTTGCTATCACCTATAATTTGTTCATCATATATATATAAAAAATGAATCTGTGTTTGTTTGTTTGGGACTATAGAATATCTTAACAACTCTTTACTTGACAAAATGTGTGACGGATAGAATCAGGGGTGATATAGCCCCATACAAAGCAAATTTTGATCATTGAATATCCAAAGAAGAAAATTTCAAATTTGGCCCCAACAATTTTGCCAAGTAAATGCTTTACTGTACAAAATGAAAGACCGATAGGATCGGGGGGAGTGGTAGCTTCCATTCAAAAAAATAAAAAAAAAAATGTTGATAATCGAATATCTAAAAAATCACTAAAATACATTTCTCAAGTAACTGTTTTTCTGGACCGAATAAAGGGTTGATAGGATCATGATCAAAATATAGGACGGGTATAATTTAGGCAAAGCAAATATCTAAAGTAAAAATAAAATAATTAATGAAAATAAAAAATTGATATTTATATCTAAGGCACTGTAAAAGCGGGAGTATTTAAATTGGTTCCAATTACTTTCCTAAAGATCTTTTATACTGAAAATCTAAGCAACTTTAACTAAGCGAAAGTTTTAAAATTGGGTTCCAAATAATTTTACTGGACAAAATGTAGGACGGTTAGGATCAAGTGAAGATTTGCAATGCAAATATTAAATAAAAATTTTAGAATGGACAGGGCCAGGGGCATTTGTACATTACATAAAATTTTTTAATACACGTTGTAATTTGTGAAATTTTTGTTCGAGATCTTGGACTGAGAAGAATGTTTGTGTAGCAAAGCGCAACGGGTAAAAGTTAGTTATTAATAAATTCGCTACTGCATTATTATTTAGCAGTTTATTAACGAAAAAATGGAAATAATATAAAATCTAATTAATCAGCAGAAAATTGTACTAAAAATCAATAAGATGCACCTGAAATGGAAAAAGCAGTTCAGAACTCAAGAATCTGATTACAGTTATTTGAGGTTAGTATAAATACTGGTGTGATTTGCGGGTTTCAGCACAGTTCAACGTTTTGAGCAATAACGGCAAGTACTATGAATCCATTGAGAGTTTTTTGTGTGGTGGCCTGTTTATTGGCCGCGGCTAGTGCCAGTCCTAGTGAGTCACGATCGAATAGTGGTAGTTTGAAACCCTCAAACTGGTTGACTACTAGTGAATTGGAAGAAACACCTGCTTTGGATGAATTAACCTTGGAGAAATTGGAAAATATGCCAGTGGACAAAGGAGCTAAACTATTGAGAAAATTGTGTAAGTAGATAATTTTATAAGGATTAAATTTCATTTAATTTCCACCTCCAACACCTTCAGATCACATTTCCCAAATCAACTATAAATTGGAACCCACATTTGTTCCCAGCCCTAGCAATGTTCCCGTTTATATTGTTAAAAATAATGGCAAAAAGGAAACCACCACTTTAAGCAACTTTGTGGAACAGGCTAAACAGGATACTAGATTTGGCGATGAAGAAGTTACCATTTTCATAACTGGTTTGCCCTCGAAAACTGAGACTGTCAAGAAAGCGAACCGTAAATTGATCCAGGCCTATATTGAGCGTTATAACAGTAAAACACAAAAACCTGAGAATTACAAATATTCCGATGAACAAACTGGCAGCCGCACCTCAAGTGAAGAAACCTCTTCGGAATGGAATACTCAAAAGACCACCAGTGGTAACTTTGTTGTCATTGATTTGGGTGAAACGCTCGATAGTGTTAAACGTTTAGCCATGTTGAATGTGGAAGAGACTGGTGCTATGATTGGCAAAACTTTGGTTAAATTGACCAATGAATGTGATGTGCCCCAGGAAATTATCCATGTTGTAGCCCAAGGTGTTGCTGCCCATGTTGCCGGTGCTGCTGGCGATGAATATACCCGTTTGACTGGTCACAAATTGCGTCGTATTACCGCTTTGGATCCCTCTAAGATTTTAGCCAAAAACCCTAAAGTTTTGACTGGTTTGTCTCGTGGTGATGCTGAATTTGTTGATGCCATTCACACCTCCGCTTATGGTATGGGTACTTTACATCGTGTTGGTGATATTGATTTCTTCCCCAATGGTCCTTGTGCTGCCGTACCTGGTGCTGAAAATGTTGTTGAAGCCACCATGCGCGCTACACGTTACTATGCTGAATCTGTTCGCCCCGGCAATGAACGCAACTTCCCCGCTGTTGAGGCCAATTCTTTGAAACAATATAAGAATAATAATGGCTTCGGTAAACGCGCCTACATGGGTATTGATGCCGATTTTGATCTCACTGGTGATTATATTTTAGAAGTTAATGAAAAGAGTCCTTTCGGTAAGAGAACACCTGCTCAAAAACAAAACACCTATCATGGTGTCCATGAGGCCTGGCGTCAGGATTAAATAAAATTCTAAGTATTATAAATTTTTACTTCACTTCATGGAAGTTTACACTGCGAACTGTGAACAGAATCTTTAAAAATTCAAAACTTTTAATTGTTTATTGTAAAAGAGATATAAATTCGAGATATTGTTGTAATAAACCAAAGTTACTTTACAATTTATATATGTTTTGATTTTATTTCTTCGGAAGGTTTTCAAATAGTTTTAACTACTAACGAAAAAGGATTACATATTTATGCCCTATACCACTGTAGGTGATGGTTCAAATTAGTAACATATATTTAAAACAGTATGAAAAAATTCACCGAACTTCTATAGAATTGATATATATTTGCAAGTTAAAACAATATTCAGGGAAGGGTTCTAAAATAGAGCTAGTTCAAATATTGTTCTCAGTACAATCCGCTTTTTTATTTCAGATATCGGTCTATAACTTTTTTACTAAACGGTTTAGTGCTCCTACCCGTTATATATAAATTTAATAATAAAATAATTATTTATCTAACTGAATTATCGGACTATATTCTCATATAATGATCCTTCCCGATATAGGATTTTATGCTTTTATATGGTCTAATACTATAGAAATTCAGACAACTATCTAAATGTCTTGGTGAAAATACGCTTGTAACTAACTCATCATACATCAAAAATGGGGTTCATGAGGAACTTCATCTTCTTTGCCATTTCTGTGTTTAGTGGCTTACGAATGCATTTCTTTGGAAGAGGTTCTTTACAATCACTGACGATGTTAGAAACTTTTGCAACTATATCTGGAATTGTGACTCTACTCTACGGTCCTCTACTTTAAACTCTCAAGTTCTAAGTTCTTCTCCTTTCATAAAGATAAAGGAACCTTCAGGACCTAAGTGAGCGATATATGTTGCTTTAATCTTTCATGGCAGCCTTATAACCTAAACTAATATAGCAAATGATTTTTTAATGTTGTCGATGGAGGTTTTCTAACATTTAGTACAGCATTATTATTATTTATATAACTTTAGGACCGGATACCATACATCTCAAATATGGCAAAAATATTCAATTTTATCTTTAAAATTATAAATTTTATATATATTTATTTTAAATTATGCAAATTACAAGTAAAAAAATATTAAATTAAAAATAAATGTGTTTTATTTTAATTGAATTAAGAAAACGATTGAAATTGAATTCCGAACGAAAAAAATTATTTGAAATTTTTCCTAAAATTTTTGAAAAATTACCAAGCGCCCAGAATGTGCAAAAATAGCAAGTAACTTTTAGGTCAATGACTTTAAAACTGTTATAATGCTTCTAAACTTTAGCAAAGATCTCATTCAATGTGACTTGAAACTTTAGCCGAGTTTTTTTTTACTTTTTTGCACTCAAATACCAGGCGCCCAGAAATTTACCAAAATAATCAAGCAAATTTTGAGGCAATTACCTCCTTACTGCATTGTAGTGATTTTCAAACTTTAGTGCAGACAATTGCTTTATTTCAAGAAAAAAACCTAAATTGGAATTGATTTAAATAAATATATTTATTATTTTAATTATACTCTCTTAAGACTTCACTTAATTGGGTATTCTTTTTCGACAAACTCAAATCTTTTAAAAATTTGGGTAGAGCTTTAGCAAAAATATCTAACAGTCGAACAAATTTTAAGATAGTGGGGCAGTAATTCCCTTACAAATCAAATTTTTAATTTCACATATCACCGAAACTGTAACAACAAATTT
The DNA here is from genome assembly GCA_004302925.2 of Cochliomyia hominivorax. NCBI lineage: Eukaryota > Metazoa > Arthropoda > Insecta > Diptera > Calliphoridae > Cochliomyia > Cochliomyia hominivorax. Next base: position 36,555,207 of record PYHX02000495.1, on the reverse strand, counting down.
TATAAAAATTTGGCTGATTAATAAAATCCAAAGTTTTTGGATGAGGAACTGTTGAAAGAAATTAATTGAAATTGATCACATGTATAAAGTCATAATAACGAACTAAGGAGTGAGATCGAAATTCCTAACACACGTTTTTCATTAACACTTTTAACTTAAGTAGTATTTATGTTACCTTTGTAAAACATGTGTATTAAAAGATCTGCGTTGAATTGTTTCCAATGTTATTAAACAGTACCGGGAGAACTTATTTGTTGATAAAATTATATCTGAAAAAATAAATTATTTTCAGTTATGTCGATCTTGCAAAAATGAGTGATACCATCATAAGTATAATTTAAATAAAATTTTCTCAATAATTTTATCATTAAATAAAATTCATTAAATCTTTTTAAAAGAATTGCAACACATTTATTAAACATAACAACAACTTAAATGCTAAAATTTGTTACAAAATTAATCGTTCTTCTTTCAAAATCGTTCATTGGAGTCATTTCAAAATCCTTTTCCGAAATCATATCGTTGTCAAATTAGTTCTTCCAAGACGAATGAACGCCATGATAGTTACTTTGCTTTTGAGCGGGAGCACGTTTTCCAAATGGACTGTTAGAGTTGACTTCCAAGATATAATCACCTTCTAAATCATAATCAACATCGATACCCATATAGGTACGTTTGCCAAAACCATCATTGCTCTTGTATTCCTTCAAGGAGTTGGCAGCAACTGCAGGGAAGTTACGTTCATTACCGGGACGGACAGATTCAGCAAAGTAACGGGTGGCACGCATACAAGCTTCAACAATATTCTTAGCTCCAGGTACATCAGCAGAAGGACCATTAACGTAGAAATCAATATCACCAACACGGTGTAAGGTACCCATACCATAAACATTGGTGTGAATGGCATCAACAAAATCAGCATCACCACGTGACAAACCAACTAAAGTATGAGGATGTTTGGCCAAAACTTTAGAGGGATCCAAAGCAGTGATACGTCTCAATTGGCGACCAGTTTGGCGGGAATATTCATTACCAGCAGCACCAGCAACATGAGCAGCAATACCTTGAGCAACAATATGAATGGTTTCATCAGCAACATCACACTTTTCGGTCATTTCCAAAATAGCATTAGCAACCATGGCACCAGTTTGTTGAACATCCAATAAAGCAAAACGTTTGAAACTGTCCAATTTGCTGCCCAAATCAATGACCTTTTACGATTAAAAAGAAATTATTTAAGTGGAATTTAAACAAATCCAAAAATAATTATTAAATTTACCACTAAATCTCCAGAAGAAGGTTCTTGTCTTTGCCATTCCTTGGAATCTTCTTCGCTAGAAGTTTGAGCCGTTTCAGCGGAATAATCGTATTTCTGTGGTTGTTGTCTCTTGGTGTTATAGCGTTGTAAATAAGCTTCGATCAATTTACGATTGGCCTTTTTAACAGTTTCAGTTGAGGCAGGTAAACCGGTAATAAAAATGGTTACTTCTTCGTCACCAAAGTTGGGTTGTTGTTTGCAAGTCGAAGCCAATTGATCCAAGGAAGTCGATACTTTCTTACCACTGGGCTTAACAACATAGCAAGGAATATTACTGGCACTGGGTACATAGTTGGGTCTTAAATCATGATTGATGCGAGACAAGTGATCTTTAAAGGGAAGAAATAACAGGAATAAAATAATTTATATTTAATTCTAACTTACAAATCCTTTCCAATAGTTCAGCACCCTTTTCCACCGACATCTGTTCCAACTTTTGTAAACTGATTTCATCAACGGCAGGAGTTTGTTCTAATTGCGATGATGATAGCCATTGAGATGGTCTCAATTTGTTGAGTATGGAAAGATTTCCATAAGCAGGACTTGCTGTCGCCAGAACAGCAAAAATACAAACAAGTTTCCAGGTATTCATGGCTCTTCAGATCAGTCACAAAAGTCGAAATCGAACTGTGTCTCTGGTCGGTTCCTCAATAAGTTTTTATATTGACGATTTTGTTTATTTCTAATTAATTAATGCTGAAATGTTTAATTTTTATTTTTAAAATATTTGATGATTTTTCTAAAAAAAAATTGTTTAATTATAAAATTTTATATAAATTTTGCTTATTTGTTTAAATAACAACAATATTTTTCTTTGTACTTATTTGAAAGTCAATCATTTAAATGTTTGTACCTTTAAGTTTTTGGTGATAAGAAATTGTTTGCGTTAAATTGATTAAAGTTCATTAAATATATACGATGGTGGTTACAATATTGATGTAAAACTTTTATTCTTGAAGATTTTTGGTGCCTTAGCAACAGTGGTTCACCACTTTTGTTTAATCTTACAAACTTTTGTAGAACAACTTTTATAATTGTAATGGAGCTTTATTTTTTGAAAGTGCAGACCGCAGAGTCAGGTTGCGTCATCAGGAAGCCACTAAGGATTAAAGAAGTATCGTAATAGTTCCTTTATGTTACCCAGAAAGAGAAGAATTTAAAAGAAGTAAGGAAGTAATGAGAATGGATTAAATAAACGATTATTTTGTGATCAAAATATAATAAGAGAGAATAAAAAGGTAGATGAACCAGTTTATCTAGCAGTTCATGGTGTAAAATGCCGGACAAACTGGATAGTAATACTGCTTAGATACTTCAGAAAATGCGCAAAAATACTGCAGCAAAAGTGTTCGTTTTTAGAATTCTAGAGAGGTTGAGTAGAAGTTATGTCCCTACCCCATCCAATCAGAGACATATCATTCTGGAAATCAAACACGATAGTTTAATATACCACCAATGTTGTTTTAAAGTATAAAGTTGTCATATAAGCTAACAGTGGTACAAAACACAGACCGTCAGTGTCCTTATCCGTGAGGTTAATAAGGTTAGTCCCATGTCCATGAACCCAGATAAGTGCAATGTTTCTGTCATCTTATGTGCGGCATTCACGGAAAAGATTCGATGTTGTGTAAACACCGTCGGTAAAAATCATAATATTGACCGTATATTCAATAGCACCTCAGCCAATTGGTCGCTCTATGACTTGTAGTAATCTCATCTTACAGAATATTGCACTCACATAGCAGTTGAAAGACATCCATGTTGACATGTTAAATACCTCAATGAAGTTGCCTCCACCTACTTTGTCTCCATTTTTGGATCCATCAGTATATATGTCCAGTTCATTCCCATAAGAGATAGGCAACACTTGTGCCATGTGGTGAGTAAATGATCCTTTATCTCCAGTTCCCTGTTAATTCATTGAATTCCACAGTAAAGGTAAAAGTAGCCTCTTAATGCAGTTCCTCTTATAGTACGTCTCATGAATAAGATGATGCCTATATTCGATCTAATGATCCCTAAGATAGAAGACTTGTTACAAATCAAAGCCTTATTTAATCCAAGTAATAGATGGCAAACTGATGTTGTTGTTATACAACTTGATGTTGTTGTTGTTATATGTTGTTGAAGCTCCTCCAATTTTCAGAAAGTGAAGAGCATAAAAGAGGACTAGTGACATTTTTATGTGCATGTCAATGATTTCCTTCAGTGTTTTTATCCTTATGTACTACATGTGTATTTCTCAGAAGAGGCTCCAATGATTTTTGGCTGTTTAACGTTCAACTTCTTAAACTGCTTGTCTCAGATGTCAACATTGCTGCAGATATCTCTCCAAGCTGTACGTTTGGCGTTTTATTCTTCTGACATCATTGAAGCATTTTTTCAATTTCGTTCGAGTTTAAGAGCTGTTGCCTCATTGAAAGCACTTATGATTACATCTACTGCCGTTTGCAAATTTTTATTATTGGACCGATATTGTAGTTTCACATCCGAAATAATTTACAGAGTCCACTTGTGCTTGATTATTTGTTTTTGTGCTGAAAAGTTTTCCATTTAAAACCGCCAAAATCGATTCAGTACGAATAAAATTATAGACCAATATTTGAGAAAAACACTCGAAAACTAAAAAATCTTAATATGGATGACAAATAAACAGATTTTACAGTTATCATGAAACTTGGTGTGAATATGTCGCATTTTTTGAATAGGGTTCAGGATTTGGTTATCCCCTTAAAACGAAGCTTTTCGTAACGTATATCTCTGATATTGTAACGGCAAATTTGGCACTTGGATAAAGCTTTATAAACAATACATTACGACTTCACAAGTTTAGCATTTTTATCGCATAGGGCACGGGAGACGGTTACGGTCCATCACTGGTTCACTACATTACCTAGATTATTTGAATGAAATCACAAAATTTTATAAAAATGCTCAACATTTATTAAATCACACATAATATACATAATCTTAAAATCTATAAATTATGGTTTCATTTATTTAATCCAAATTATTTTTAAATCATTTGGCGCTTTTTCACTTAAAATCTATTTAATATTATTAAATTTCCATTTTATGTTCTTCAAGTATTCTAAAATCATTTGATCCTTTTCCAGGCTTATTCAACATCGCGGAAACTTTTTCTTAAAAACTAAACCATACGACAAATTTCCATTTAGATATCCCGAGTCATTTCATATCATTTGATCCTTTTTCAAGCTTTGTAATCGCAGAACTTTTTTTAGGCATCATGAACACCATGATAGGTGTTTTGTTTTTGGGCAGGAGCTCTCTTGCCGAAAGGACTCTTAGAATTAACATCCAATATAAAATCACCTACAACATCATAGTCCACATCATAACCCATATAGACACGTTTTCCAAAACCATTTTTGTTTTTGTATTCTTTTAATGAGTTGGCAGCAACAGCTGGGAAGTTACGTTCATGACCAGGACGGACAGATTCAGCATAGTAACGGGTGGCACGCATACTGGCTTCAACAATATTTTGGGCACCGGGAACATCAGGAGAAGGACCATTAACATAGAAATCAGCATCACCAACACGTTGTAAGGTACCCATACCATAGACATTGGTGTGAATGGCATCAACAAACTCGGCATCACCACGAGACAAACCAGTTAAAGTATGAGGATTCTTGGCTAAAACCTTAGAGGGATCCAAGGCAGTAATGCGTCTTAATTGACGACCAGTTTGACGGGTGTATTCATTACCAGCAGCACCAGCAACATGAGCTGCAATACCTTGAGCAACAATATGAATGGTTTCATCGGGTACATCGCATTTCTCAGTCACTTTAACGATGGCAGAAGCAATCATTTCACCAGTTTGTTCAATATCCAATAAAGCGAAACGTTTAAAATTATTCAATTTGGCGCCCAAATCAATGATCTATTAAAATAGGATTAAGAGTTATATGAAAGATCGTTGATATAATTTAGCTCATTTCCTTAATTTACCACTAAATCTCCGGAGGTGTTTGGTTGATTTTGCCATTCACTCGATTCCTCTTCGCTGGAAGTGCGAGATATTTTCTCATTGGAGTAATCGAATTTTTGAGGTTGTTGTCTCTTGTAGTTGTAACGTTGTAGGTAAGCTTCGATCAATTTACGATTGGCCTTCTTGACGGTTTCAGTGGTGGCAGGTAAACCAGTAATGAAAATGGTTACTTCATCATCGCCAAAGTTAGATTGTTGTTTGCATGTCGAAGCCAATTGATCCAAGGTAGTTTCTACTTTCTTGCCACTGGGCTTAACAACATAGCAAGGAATATTGCTGGGGCTGGGAACGTATTCAGGTTTCAAATCATGATTGATTTGAGCCAAGTGGTCTAGGAACATAAATACCATCTTAAAATATCCTGTCTAATTATAATTTCTAATAATTAAATTAACTTACAAATTTTTTGCATCAAATGAGCACCCTTTTCCAAAGATAATTGTTCCAACTTTTGTAGACTTATTTCGTCCACGGCAGGAGTTTGTTCCAATTGTGATGAGGATAACCAATGAGAGGGTCTCAACTTGTTGAGTATGGAATTTCCATAAGCAGGACTTGCTGCCAATAGCAAAACTGCCACACAAACAATCTTCAAAGGACTCATCGTATTAGACCTAAAGCCGTTACCCGTTTACTAGTAAAAGCTAAACTGTACTGATTTTGTATTTCGGAAGAGTTTTTATAGCTGATAACTTAAACGGTTTCCAAATATTTTTGCTGAAATCATTTAACTTTTTTGTTAAAAGTGCAATTTGTTATTGTTTAAAAGAAAAATGTTTAATAGGAAAAATTAAAAGTCATCGATTTTGTACTGTTTGAAAATTTTGGCAAAATATTGCTGATCAATTTTAAATAAATTAAATTAATAAAAAAATTATCGGTCAAGTTCACTTACGTTGCGATTCCTATAGTTTATTCAAATTAAATGTAACCTATTTATACCCTACACCACCATTAGTACACCGTTTTATTATGCTCAGAGATTGTCAAACAATACTCCAGTATATTCAGCTGTTCGGCTATTACTCTCGTCTCTCTCTCTCGTCTTAGTTAATAAAACAAAGAATTTTTTATTCAGTCGCATGCTGTCATCCGATAAAGGAGGTTACACTACAAAAATATACAGAAGTATAACAGCATCATACATAAATTTCGTTCTGTGTACTAAGAGAAATATTTCAATTAACTATTTGTTTTTTATCTCTTTCATTTTGAGACGAATTAACAATGTCCGTCCGTCTATCCGTAGGAGGTTGTTTATGTTATTCCCATCCAAAAATATATCGATCAACTCAAAAGCACTTCCTGAGTCGATTTAACGATGTCCATGCGTCCGTCTGGTTATCACATACAGTACACACCTGCAATGTTGGAGAAATTTCAAAGAAAATTGTTTCTTATATTTTTTTTTGGTTCAAGAACAAAGCCTATGAAAATTGGTAGTCTTTGATTTCATATTTCATGTAGTTCCAATTCTAGTGACTTCCCGAAATGGTTAAAAACCCAATCTTCATTTGACCAAATTATGCAAAGATCGATCCACACAACCCCCATTTACGAAAATCATCTCTAATCTCTCGTATCAGTTATTAAAGAAGTATGTTACAAAACACAAATAATAAAATCAAATATCATGAGGATCCGTCAACGATTTATCATGTCTAAGTGTTTCTTGTTTTTATTAGGAAAAGATTTCACATAAATTTTATTTTCAGTGAAAATGTCTCATGAGTAAATTTTCCATTTCTACAAAACTTGATTATACATTTTTGAATAAAAAAGTATTGATATAATGAAAGAAAGTTGATCGCGCTTTATGAAAATTATAACCGATTTTCTTTTCATGGTTTTTAATTTTCTATTGAAAAAATTTGAACCTGTATTTTGCGATTTTCCTTTTATAATTTTTTTCTACCTAAGAAAATATAATCTGAACTTTTCCATAACAAATTATCTTAAATTTTTAAATAAAAGAAAATGAATTTGAAAATCTTTATATGAAGAAAATGTATATAAATATGTTCTGAATATCGATCTGAAAATTTTCAATTAAAAAATAAAAATTCTTTTAAAAAAAGCTACAAATTTTCTGTTTGAGAAAATTGCAAATTTTTAATTGGAAGGAAACAAATTTCTTTGAAATAAAATTGATCTCATATATTTTGTGAAAAAAAATTGATCAAGATTTTTGAGCGAAAGAAATGTCATCGAAATTTCATAGGAAATAATCTCAGATTATTTTTAAAGATAATTAATCTTACATCTTCTGTTAAAAAAGCAATATCGCAATTTTTTATTATTTGAGCAGTAGTGATCTTCAAGTGTTGAAAAACTGCAATAGATCGAGTATCATATTTACTCCAAGTTATACTAAAATCGGTTTGTAATACCTCGCATTTGGAAGCGAATTTTTAAAGAAATTTAATAACAGAATTAAAAATTTAAATAAATAATTTTTAATATTTAAAAAAATATTTGTTATTTTTTAAAAATTCAACCTCAAATTTCGAATTTAATTTATTATTTTTTATTTTTCAAAAATATTTATTGAAATTCATAAATGATCTCTTTGCAACGAAATAACACATTTATTTTTTATCAAAACGATTTATTAAAAAATTTACAAATTTAAAGCTAAAAACATCAATATCAATGAAATTTCTGTAATTTCTGTACAACAGAAATTACCAAAGAAACATTAGGAAGGATCATTTCGATAATTTCTATGGATGGAAATTATTTAATAATCGTTTGAATACGTTTTCCAGGGCTTGTGGTTGTTGTGATAGTTCTTTTGTTTTTGTGCTGGTGTTCTGCGGCCGAAAGGACTCTGGGCATTAACTTCCAGCACAAAATCACCCTCAACATCATAATCGGTAGTGATGCCCATGTAAACACGTTTACCGGTACCGTTTTGATTTCTGTATTGTTGCAAAGAGGTGGCGCCAACAGCGGGGAAATTACGTTCATTACCGGGAACAACAGATTCAGCGAAATAACGCACAGCACGCATGGAAGCTTCAACAACATTTTGAGCACCAGCAACACCATCGGTGGGTCCATCAGGATAGAAATCAACATCACCACAACGTGTAGGAGCACCCATACCATAGGCGGAAGTATGAATGGCATCAACAAATTCGGCATCACCACGAGCTAAACCAGTTAAGGATTGACTTCTCTTGGCATAGATTTTAGAGGGATCCAAACCGGTAACACGACGGAATTGATGGCCAGTTTCACGAGTATATTGACGGGCAGCGGCACCAGCAACATGAGCACCAATATTGGAACCTATAACGTGAATGGTTTCTTCGGGAACATCAGCCTTATCGGTAAGTTTAACCAAAACATCACCAATCTTAGCACCCGTTTGTTCAACATCCAAAGTGCAGTAAGCCTTGAAGTTAGGAATAGCTGAACCCAAATCAACTACTACCAAATTGCCAGTGGGTTTGTTGTTTTGGTTTTTCCAAGAGGTTGAATAATCTTCTTCACTGGAAGTTGGACTGGTTGCTTCACTAGAATAATCATATTTGTTTTCAGAAGGTTGGGGAACATCACCTCTATAACGTTGCATATAGGCTTGTACTAATTTACGAGTAGCCTTTTTGATGGTTTCAGTTTTCTGGGGTAGACCAGTAATAAAGACGGTCACTTCCTCATCACCAAAGTCCTTTTGTTCTTGGGCAATTCTTGGCAATTCATTTAATTTAAAGCTGATTTTCTGGTTATTGGGTGTAAACACATGGGCTTCAATTTCACTAGGTTTGGGCACAAAGCTGGGTTCAAAATCATAATCAATTTGGCTCAAGTGATCTGGAAAAGTTTAAAATCTATTTAGCAAAAATCAATACATTTTTATAATTATAACTTACACAACTTGTTGAGCGTATCAGCACCTTCTTCCAAAGACATACGTTCCAATTTCTCTACAGTCAATTCATTTAAAGCGGGTAAGGATTCCAACTCAGATGGCGAGAGCCAATCAGTAGGTTTCACACTATTCTTATTTGAATTTCTTCTGTTATAAGAGTTAGAGGATCTGGACCCACTTTTGGCATAAGCCAAAGCAAATATGCCCATTAATAGGCAAATCGTTCTTAAAGGATTCATGATCTTCAGCCTTTTCTTCTTAAATGTTAAACCAGGAAATGTGACTTTAAATTGAAATGTTTCGATCACTAGAAAAATGTGAACTGCTCTTTTTCCGAGCAAAATATTTACTTTAAATAGTGTCGTTTAGAAAATTATTAATTCCTAATAAATCATTTTATTTTGTTTATATTTGCAATATTATTAATAACAAAACTATACATATGTATATACATATATACATACATATACACTTATGAATGCATTTTTTTCAATGCCAATGAAAAATACGGTCAATGACCAATTTATTTTTTATTTACTTTTATAGTTAAAGAAAATAAAATTAAAGCAAGTAAGAATGCTATATTCGGCTATGCCGAATCTTAAATACCCTCCACTACAAATGTATGTTTCGTACATACATAATCACACATACACTCACAGATGTATAAAATATAAAAGTTTTTCTTAAATAAACACGGAACATTTAATGCCTCATAAAATTGTTATATATTTGGCTATAACTTTTTTGCTACTGAACCGATTTTGATAATTTTTGGAGTGGTGATGCATTACATATAGCTCAATATTATGACATATTATATTATGTTATATTATTTATGGTATTTCATTCTAATTTGTCGATACTCAATTAATAATTTTACGAAAGTTTGTTGATTGAATTAAGAGGTTACTTCAGATATTGGTCTATATATTTTAATATACTAAACCGATTTTACTGGTTTTAAATAAAAAACTTCTCAAATACTCAGACCAAATTTCATTGAGTTCTGTCAATTATTGTGGATGTGAGCGTGTTAACAACAGCAGACGGACATATCTTAATCCACTCAGATTTTGATTTGATGTAGGAATATATTATGGTGTTGGAGATGATTCCTTCTTAGCGTTACATTCGAAATGACAAAGTTAATATACCCCCTTCACCACTTGTGGTGATGGAGGGTATAATAATTATTTCAAAATTGACTCGTGTTGCATTTTGTTTGTTAATCGAAATTCGAATTTTGTTGTTTTTATTAATTTTCATTATTTTGATTATATTTGTGGTTTCAATGTAATTCTAGATTTTTGTTTATAATTTGTTTATTAAATATAATAATTTCCTTCTTTTTCTTTTTTTCATTTTTTTGAAATGCAATTATTATTTCTTTAAATAAAATTTTGTTTCGTTTATTTTTATCAGATTAAAGGGGTTAGAATTTTCTATTATTTACAATCGAAATATAAATATGAGTCTTTATTGGAATTATTTATTTAGAGTTTCAATTTCAAAATCTAAAATTATGAATGAAAATTTTTAGAATTTTTCTTTCAAATTTAACGTATTATTTCTTTATTAAAATTATTTTAAAAAATTTTCACATACAGTACAACAGTAATTTAATTGAAATCTTACGAATATGATGTATTACTTATCTCACTTATGAAATACCAAATGCATGTATGAAGTAAAAAACAACATTGTTAAATCCCTTTAATTTTTTATGAAGTCAATGACTCTCTCTGGATACTGACAGATGGCACAAACTAATATTTTGACTCATTTTAACGCCATCTGTCTTCTTATAGGGAAACTAGTGTGTTTTAAAACGATATACTTTATCGCTAACAAGTTTAAGGAGACAGTAAAGACTTTATGTGGAACAAACAAACAACTGAACTTTTCAGCCACGAAAAAGTTATTGAAATTATAAGATACGATACGCTAAACCTCTTCGCCGTCACAAGCTGTATCGTACAGTGTCCTAATTGAGTATTAGAAAGAGATAACCCCATGACAAAATGAGTAGTTGGCAGCATAGTAAAATGAACAGATGTGTCTCTTTTTAAACTGTTGGATAAATTGTCCGCTAAAAACTGAAAAAATCGATTTGTTTTGGAAATAATACCATAAGATATATTTTAAAGAAATTTCAGATTTTTGTTTTGGGGAAGTGCATGACTCACTAATCAAATAATTCATCAAAAAATCATTTATAAATTGAGACGAAAGAAATTTGTAGGTAACCTCTTATAGTTTTAGAGATATTCAAGCTGAATTAAATTTTTATTTTTAATTTTATTTTTACCTTTGTATTCTTTAGTCCTTTAGAGTTAACGGACTTTATGTGGGTTCTATTTTTTAAATTATGTGCCAGAATAACTATAAAAATATAAAATATTTTTTCAAATAATTACAGAGATATACGAATCAGTTAAGAAAAAGTTATATTAACATAAAACTGAAACTTTGAAAACTAAATTCGCGTGAATTTAGGTTAAAGTCCTACAAGTCTTTGTCAATGTTCTCAAATCACAAAGATGAAATCATCTTAGTTACATATGTGAGGTAAACATCTAAAAAGGATTTTCAGGCCGGACATGTAAGAATACTATATTGTAAGAATACTATATTCAGATATGCTGAATTCTCAATATTATCTACCACAATGCACACATACATTCACAGACGTATAAAATACATACAAGTTTTTCTTAAATATAACACGAAACACTTTACGAGTAATAAAATCGGTTATATTCTTGACTCTATATATTTTTATCTAATGTACCGATTTGGATTGGATGATAATAAAGTACATAAAGCCTAATATTATGACAAAATTTTGTTCTTATATGCGGATTTATAACTGACAATTTTTAGAAAAATTTTTGCTTCAGCTTAGACGATACTGAGATATGGATCTATATCTTTTAATACACTGAAACGATTTCGATGGTTTTAAATAGGAAACTTCAGGACTATTACATATACTCAGGCCAAATTTTATTGAGATCTGTTACTTTTTTTGGATGTGGGCGTACCAACAACATAAAGACGGACATAGCTAAATCGACTAAGTTTTTCATTTAATGCAGAAATATATATGCACTATGGGGTGATTTGAGATGATTCCTTTTTAGCGATACTCAAAAAATTGCAAAGTAAATATACCCTCTTGTGGTACACATAGTGAAATTTCGATTATCTTGGTATGAAAAAATGGGAATCTTTTTAATTAATATGAAAAAGTTGAAATTGAAATTTCAAATAAATTTTATTTTAAAAATTTTCAAATTCTTACATTTTTGTAGATACCAAATGCTTGTGTAAGAAGTTTATACTTCGCAGTAAATCCAACTACACTTCGGATAAGTGGGCCTTTTATAGAAATTCCAACTAAAGTAGACCTTTTTATTTTCAATAAACTTTTGGCTCCCATATGTTGAATGTGAAATATCGCTTCGATGGATGAAGCATTTATCAATGTAAGTCAATTATTGGTTATCAGAAAATGAGATCTAAACCTTGGACTGGTCAGAGAAGTATCCAATGTTACACCCAAAGAGGATCTTTGTAGCATTTTATCTAAAGTTTCTGATAAATTTATACATTTAAACGTATGAGCAATATTCCTTGAGATCAATATTACTCATACGTATGTATGTGTAATATTATTTGAACATAATATTACTCATACGTTATGTGATATAATTGAACTAATATTTTTTTGCAGCAATTTTAGTTTCTAGACAAATTAAAAAAAAATGTCAAAATATTATGTATAAGAATTTATTTTGGAACTTATTTAAATATTGATTGAAACTTAAACATTGAAAATATTTTATTTATAATTTAAATGTTTAAAAATTGATAATAATTTTATCATTATTTATAAAATTATTGTAAAGAAAATGTTGGAGTTTTTTAAAAATTATACAAATTCCAATATATCCGATATTAACAAATTAGATTCAAAATTATATTTTTACAAAAAAATCAAATTTGTCTATTGTTCACTGTAAAAGTGCCTTTTACAACAATGTTTCCAAGCTTTGTTGATTTGTCAAGAACTACGTATTAGAAGACAAAGTCAAGACTTATGTCAGCTGTTAGAAAATTGATAACAATTTTAACTGATAAGAAAATTTAAATTTGTATTAAATAATGTTTTCCTTTATTAGAATTCTATAATTTATATTGTACAATGGGACAGAATTTTGAAATAAATTTGTAATTTGAAATTTAAAAAAATTGTTTGTAGCATTTATAATAGCTATAGCACTACTTGATATGTAATTGGAAGCGTCGCAGGTAACAGCTTTTTATTCAGTTTTTTGTCTCCTTTTATTATAAAGACATAAACCTCAATATCAGGGAGCCGGAGTAAAATTTTTATTCACATATTATTTATTTTTAAACTCGTTTGCGAAGATACCACCACGGGTCAAGAAATTGTCAGAGCTCAATTTTGTTATTTAAATCCATAATGGGTACAACCGATAAAAAAATATATGTCGCGATGTCTGATTCAATCACAAAATTCCGAAAAAAAGTTTTTGAATTTTGTGTTACAAATGATTGGCTTTAAAGAAGACTTGCCTTACATATTCCATACATTATTATTAAATGTCATAATTTTATATGCCATTCATTAGTATTTCTAACAATATTATCTTTTTCGCGTTTTGATTCGATCCATTCAATGTGGGGGATTTGATTTTTCGCATTTTTTTCTAAAATTATTCACAAGTAAGAATTCGGTTATGCCAAATCATCACATGCACATATACATATAAGAACATTAAGATGAACACAAACACTAACATACCTTACACACATACAAAATAATAATAAACTTTTTTAAGTATAAAGCGAAATTTCGCATGCGTTTACTTGCATTAGGGGTCGTAATTTGATATTTTTTTACTATAGAAAAATTACAAAAAAAAAATTGTCTGCATTTCTGGGTTGTCTGGGATTTAACTTCTTTGTTACTGGATCGATATCGCCGATTTTATATAGAAAACTGCTTAGCACAATAACAAAAATTCTATCCAAATTTTATTGAATTTGGATTTTTGTTGTAACTGACAAACAGACGAACATGGCTTCACCTTAAATTTTGATATGATGCAATAATACATACATTATGTGGTCTTAGCTTTTAGCATCAGATAAAACATGCTTTGAATCTCATGAAAATTAAACTATTCGATTTATCTACCCCATTGTGCATTGCTCTTAGTACCTGCAGTTTGTAAATAATAACAAGATTATAATTATTAATTTATTGCTTAATATTTCATTATAATTTTCGAATAATCATTTTTTAAATTCAGCAGAAAACACAAACAAAAATTATAAGTCAACGACCGCAATTGCAAAAATGTTTGTGTAACAATATTTCAATATTTCTTGCAATTTCTACAAATCATCAATATTTAATAAAATTGCAAAATAAAATAATTTCTTTTGGAATAAACAAAAATAAGTATAAAAAGCTCTTAATAGACTGGAAAAATTATAGTTCACTATCACAAGTGATTGAGGCTAATTAAACTAACTTTCTAAACCCAACTTTCTTTAAGGAAACGACACGATGAATTGTTTAAGAATTGTTTGCCTATTAGTGGGCATATTTGCTGTGGTAAATGCCAACAGAGGTCCCACTCCCTGGTCACCACATAATAATAGAAATTCCGTTAAGAATGCTTTGAAACCAACGGATTGGTTGTCAGTGTCAGAATTGGAAAATTTACCAACACTGAATGCCGTTACCATAAGTAAGTTGGAGGAAATGTCGGTGCAAGAGGGTGCTGAATTGCTAAATAAAATGTGTAAGTATTTTAAATGTTAACCAAAATATATATAATTTTAATTATTTCTCCTTTAAAATTAGATCACTTAACCCAAGCTGGCCAGGCTATTGAGCCCACGTATGTTCCCAAGCCTAGTGATATTCCCTGTTTCCTTATTACACCCGACAACAAGAAAGTTAGCTTTAAACTAAACGAATTACCCAAAGTTGCCCAGGAACAAAAAGATTTTGGTGATGAGGAAGTTACCATTTATATTACCGGTTTGCCCCAGAAATCCGACACCATTAAGAAGGCCACCAGCAAATTGGTAAAAGCTTATATGCAACGTTACAATTCCCCAGCTCCTCCTCGTGCCAGTGTTAAATATGAAGATTACAACGAAAGTCCCACATCCAGTGAAGAAGATTATTCCTCTACCCCTAACACACCTTCTGGTAATTTAGTGGTTATTGGTTTAGGTGAGGTGTTCCGTAGTATGCAACAATATGCATCTTTGGATGTTGAAAATACTGGTGTGGAAATTGCTGATGTTTTGGTAAAATGCATCGATAAGGCTGATGTTCCTCATGAAATTGTGCATTTGATTGGTTCCAATATTGGTGCTCATGTTGCTGGTGCTGTTGGTCGTCATTTCACTGCGGAAACTGGTCATCAATTCCGTCGTATTACCGGTTTGGATCCCTCTAAAATCTATGCTCAACCCAAAGAATCTTTAAGAGGTTTGGCTCGTGGTGATGCTGAATTTGTTGATGTCATTCACACCTCTGCTTATGGTTTGGGTACTCCAACCCGTTGTGGTGATGTTGATTTCTATCCTAATGGTCCTAGTGAAGGTGTACCTGGTGCTGATAATGTGGTGGAAGCCTCTATGCGTGCTGTGCGTTATTTCGCTGAATCTGTTGTTCCCGGTAATGAACGTAATTTCCCTGCTGTTGGTGCTACATCCCTTAAGCAATACAAAGAACAAAATGGTAATGGTAAACGCGTTTACATGGGTATCAGTACCGAGTATGATGTTGAGGGCGATTTCATGCTTCAAGTTAATTCAAAGAGTCCTTTTGGTCGTGCCACTCCTGCTACAAAACAACAAAATTATCATAATGTCCATAAACCATGGAGAACATCCTCCAAGGATTATTAATTAAATAATGGAACAGGTTGGTAAAGAAGAACGATACTCTACGATTTGAACTTGTTTTATATTTGTGATTTATTTTAGTTGATTAAGTTGAAGAAGATAAAGAAGGATAAAAAATAATGTCCTTTAAATAAAATATAAAAATGAAATTGTGAACAAAAATTTATTTTATTTTTTATAGAGAAATTACAAAGATTTAATAGAGATGATTGCTTTACTTCAATATCTTTATGATAGACTCGTATTGTTCTGGTTGGCATTTAAAGTGTAAATTTGGAATCAACAATCGCAAAGGAATTGTCGAATGGTAGGGGTTTCATATAAATCGAAGATATTAAGGGTTCAACTTATGCTATTGCAATCACTCTAAAACTTTAAAGTAGTGATATGGTGTGCATTAGAGCAATATTCAAAGAACCGTAACAGGCTGTGCATAAATGTCCTCAATACTAAATGTGAAGACGAAGATCTAAGCACTTCTTGGTACCTAAAATATGTCCATCAAGTGGCCAAGAATCACATTACACACAACATTTGTTTTAATGTCATGTTAATCCTACAACTAGAATTAAAACAGAATAAGAACCATAAGAAATTATTGCGATTTGTTTGAGGAGTCTAAATTTCCACTGCATTTTTTTATATAAATAAAATACTTCCTCTTTTAATTCCTGTTTATTCTACATTTTTAAAATTAAAATTGCATTATTTTTTATTTCTAATTATACATAAGAGTATTTTTTATTTAATTCTTTATTTATTTTCGAAAAATTTTCATTTATCTCTAATTAAATAGTAAATTGATATATAATTCATGCTTTTTTTCTTTAAAGAAATATAATAATTAATGGCAAAATAATAATAAAAATAAACGAGACAAGTAAGAATGCTATATTCGGCTATGCCGAATCTTCAATACCCTTCACCCAAATGCGTGTAGAGAAATACGTTATTTATCGTACAAACACATTTACAGACGTATATACATGTTTCTATTAAATATAATACGGAGCAATTAATGATTAATAAAATTAGTTATATTTTTTCTACTGAACCGATTTTGATAATTTTATGGCAAAATTGTATTCTAATTTGTCGATTTATAAATTTAGAGGATGCCTCAGTTATCGGTCTATATCTTTAAATAAACTTTACCATTTGCCGATTTTAAATATAAAACTTTTCAGGACTATAACAAATACTCAGGTCAAATTTCATTGAGCTCTGTCAATTATTGCGGATGTGAGCGTGACACAACAGACGGACATAGCAAAATCGACACAGATCGCAAGCAAAAATGTATATACATTATGGTGTCTGAGGTGATTTCTTCTCAGCATTACACACGGAATAACAACGTTAATGTACCCTTTTCATCACATGTGGTGGTGGAGGGTATAAAAATATAAATTTTTCACTGGAATTGGGAAGGAAAGAAATGCATATAATTTAAACTTAAATATTAAAACAAACTTACGAATTAACTTAAATTTAATTTTTTTGCGAATATAAACAATAAAATCAAATCATAAAATAATTAATAATTAATAATATAATAATTATATTAAATATGCTAATCACACTTCAAAGCAAAGAACAAATTAAAAAAATTAAATAAAATGAAAAATTAAAAAAAAATCTAAAAAGAATTTAAAAAATTCCAATAATAATAATAATCAAACAAATCATATATATTTAATCATATAACATCAGTCAATTGTTCTGAATTATAAATCACTAAATTTTGTTTAAATTTCGTATAAATTTTGTTTAAATTTTTAGCTGTAATTTTAAATACAAAAAAGTCGTTTTATATATTAGAGAAGAGTAGCTGCTGTTGTTTTTAAGTACTTTAGTACTTTTGGCAGTATTTTAGTTGTTTTTTTTTTGTTTTTTCTTATTATAGTTTTTATCTTGGTTTTATTCTTTACATCCCAAACCAGCTGCCCAATTACACATGCCACCCACAGGATCATAACTCAAACCCTTGGGACATGTATATTCCCAGCCAACAACACCACCAGTTTCAAATTTGGCACAGGAAATGAATTTGCGACATGATAATGGATGTGGGAAGTTACCTTGATCCAAACATTCTATTATGCCACCACCATGTAGAATAACTTTAAGCTGGAAATGGGAAAAAATAATAAGAGTTTAATAAATTTAAATTATTGAGGAAATTGAAAATATTTGGCTGAATGAGTTTAATCAGAAGTGAGAACGAAAACATCTTAACACACGTTTAGCTTTAAATTTTTTTGTTGAGAAGCAAAATTTTCCTTTTATATGGCCTGAATTATTATAACGAATATCCTTGTCATACCGTGTGTAACACCGAAAAGAGATATTGTCAATATTGCAATTTATGGACAAATTAAATCTGACTGTTGTCTGAATTATCTGGAGCCAACAAAATTTGTTCTGGGTATTTGTTGTTTTCAGATGTTTGCCGTTTAATACACGCGAAATAGGTTCAACATGGAAAAAGTTTTATAACTATAACTGAGAAAACCCGAAATTCAAGCGAAAATTCTATAAATTTTTATAGATAAATTTAGATTCTTAAATTTTTAATAACCAAATTAATGGGTCATCACGGATATTCGGTTTCGACCGGTTTTGGTACTGAGCACTGTTGTGAAGAAGAACGCATAACGGTTTTTTATTGTTCTCCTCTCCGATCCCAAAGAGCATAGAATTGGATATTCAGCTTCGGCAATTATTTGGCTGATTGGACGGATTTTTTTATAACTTTTTCTATTTCAAATTAATGAAGATTATCAGAATTCTCCGCAAACCAAATATTTATATATTTCTGATCATAAAATTCAACATCATTATAGGAATAAAAAGATGTGTTTTCATTATGGCAGCTAAAAATATGGAAATATAATTCATGGTTTTACCAGTCCAAAATACCATTGGTATTATAAATTTGTATACGCAGTAAAAACTGTCTCTCTCATAACTTTTATCTTGTTCAATACCCACCTGTTGATCATTTTTATTTCCCACTAAACGCACATCTTCATCATCATAATAATCATAGTCCAAATTGGGACGATAAGTTCTGCCCGGTTGCGTTGAGGTTTTGGTACCCACTTTTGATTGATTACTATTTATTCGCTCAAAAGGTTCTTGATATTTATTTGATTTTCTCTTTTTAGCAGCCAATGATTCTTGGGAACTGGGCGTTACACTTTGTGGCCTTCTCTTAATAACCATTTTACCTAAAATAAAATCAAAAACATAAATTTGATTTTAATTGAAACTCTCATCTAATATTTATGGTTCATGTTTATGTCTTTTATAGAATTTTCAATAATAAAAGAAATAAAATTTTAATAGGAAGAAGAAAAAAATGTAATTTCCGTCTTACGTTTTTTTATGATGGGTGTTTGTGTGGTAGTACTGGTAGCCAAGGTGGTGGTGGTGGTACTACTACCGGTTGATGATTTCAAAATTGTTCCCGTACCATCCATGCGCCTAGAGATAACATCATCGAAATTATATCTGGAGTATTGCTCTTGTGGCTGAGGATGTTGTTGTTGTATCGCTTGTTGTTGTGAAAATTTATTTGATGCTGGTTGTTTAGTAACAGATGACAATGTTTTTATGGTTTTGACAGTATTGACCAAATGTCTACTAACATCACCATCACCCCCAACAGCACCTTGTGCACCTACACCTAAATCAAGACCACGAGCCGTTTCCAATTCTTCATCATCATCAACATCGTCTATGTGTAGTCTACCATTAATTTGATTGAAACGACTTGTATGGATGCTAGATTTTGCCACTTGATCTGTGTCCTCATCATTTTCTAAACCATCGACATAAACTGTTGTTGTCAAACTTTCAATGGCTGATGTACGTAACGTTGATGGCGCTGAAGATGATGACGATGTTGAGGTGGTCGTTGTTGTTGATGCTGCTGCAACTACCTTTGATTGTTGTTGGTTAGTTTTTGCAGACAATGGTGAGAATGTGGTCAAACTAAAGCGTCTCTTGAATAAAGGATTTTGTGTACGTGGTGGTTCAGTAGCTGTAAAAATAAATATCAAAAACAATAAAACCAAACGTTAGTTGTAAGTAATGGTAAATGTATGTATGTATGTGTGTATGTAAGTGTAGGTAGTGAATTGAGAATATGTTCATGTCCATATGGCTACTAAGTAATTTCATTATAAAAATCTATAAAATGTTTTAAATTTAAATTTATGTCTAGTGTACGAGTTTAAAAGAAGAAAACACATTTAATGTCAGAGAGTTCAATACACTCAGAAATTATTGTTAGTAATAAAAAAATAAAAAGGCATTATACATCGAGATCAATATCTTATGGAATTTTGTAGAGTAAATATCTTTTATTAAAATACAATTCTCGATAGATCCTAAAGTGTCTGTAAGAAAATCTGATAACTTTCACTCATTTCATGGTCAACATATAAACGATAGTTTGCGCCATTCACAAGTGGTGATTTCGACGCAGAAGTCAAGCAAAAGTCTGATAAGTCTTACAACTTTAAAAATGGGAAATGGAAATCATTACTCGACAAAGATTGTTGTTAAATACAAAAATCGGAATGATTTTGTGAGATTCATGAGATTCATTCACTTGAAATAAGAATCAAAGTTATGAGACGTCTGGCATCTCGCTTGAACGTGGAAAAAGTAGAAATGGATTAATACAGTATGATAACTGTCTGGGAGTCTACAACTAAACCGATTACGTTTGATGCCAAGGTAATGCTCTGCATTGGGGATCAGCATGGTGTTTTGAATTCAAAATTGTTAAAATCGGATCTTACAATCACAAGGAATTTATACCAAAAACATCTGTTTTTTAAGGGCCAAAATATTTGACGGCAAACGTGGCAAAAAGCAAACAAGCTCGAAATTAAATATGTAAAATCAATTATCCTAATCGAAGCCAAATATCCATCATCTAATAGCAGTGTTGATGGAACGAGGTTCACAGGGAATTTTTACCAAATAGCTTTCGACAGGCTTCAGTTATTGGGCTCGAGCGTTGTCATGATAAAAAATAACTGGTTATTTTCTTTAATAACTCTGTTTAAGTTAATCACATATACTTTATGATATTTTTCCCGATTTCATCAGCTTGTAATACAAAAGTTATTGTCGGTCCCATCAAATATAGAGCATAATATTGTCAACATGAATATTCAGCTTCGGTGCTGATTTGACTGCTGAAATCTGGCCAGACGATCACAATGGATTCGAATGCCGAAAACAATTGATTTGTTTGTAGAGAGACATCAAGGAAAAATGATTAAGACTGGTATTTATATTCCAAGACTGGTCGGGAACATTGGACATGAATTTTTTGACTCATCTGTCACTTTATTTCAGAACAGTGTAGCAGAAATTGATATGATTTATTCTTTATTTCAAAATTCTTTCTATTATTTCTTTAGCGTAGAATTAATTTGCTACCAGTAAAATGGCTGAAAGTTGTATTCAACAGTGGGGTATTATTTTTTTGCTAAATCATTATTAAATTAGATCCCCGATTAGAATTTTACTAACATTTTGCTTTGACTGTTTACATAACAATGTCTAACAACAATATTTAGGATGACAATTCATGCAAGTAACTTAACTGACTCTGACTGACTACATGACTCTGTATGAGCTTTTCACTCTGCATGTGTGTGTCTGTGTGTATCTGAATGTAAGTAAAAATATGCAGGTAATCAGAGTTTGTGATGAGCATGTTGCTTTTAATTGCCTTTAACTTTGGTATTTCATAATTTATTGACATTTAAAATTAAATGTTCTTACTTTACATCCAACAACACAAACAACCAAACATACAAGTGTCCAGTCATCCATACACATACATTCATTCACATGCAGACACATTTAGTTTCATCTTCATAAATGGAAATTTTTTGTTATTTGTCATTTTATTACAACAAATTACTTGTACGTTTTTATTTTTATTAAAATTATGGCATAATTTAAAAAAAAACATCATTCGTGTTTATTTGTTTCTTGTTTTTATAAATTTTCTAAAAGTTTATGGTTTTAAATAATAAAAATAACTGTAAAGTAATTTTTCAATATAGTTGAGTAATCGCTAAGAAAAATAATTAATAAATAATTAAATATTTTAATTTAGATCTTTTTTCTTAAATTTTGAAATTTTATTTAATTGATCAACTTAGGATAGGGCTTGTAGGCCTCATGTTCATCCGAATTTGGTGTACTCACATTCCCGTTAAGATTTCTGGATAAGAAAACAAAAACCTAAGTAAAAATGTTATAGTCGGTGATGCGTCATTATGTTATTCCCTACGCCACATTGTTAGCTATATGGTAACTATGAAAAATTTATGAACGATCCTCGTATAATTTGATATCCTGATTTACAATTCAGAAGGTAATACATTTTAATGATACAAACATTTGTGTGAAATACATGAGTTTTAAAATAAGAGTTTAATGGACTGACCCTTGAAAATTTCCAACATCAACTTTAGCTTATATGATATTTAGCACTTTAAAATGATATTTTAAAATGGCGTTCAAGTGGGAGTTTCGATAAATAATAGACCGATCCTCGTTTATATTTTTGAATCGTTTTAAAGTAATATTTATATAATATTCATTTGTGTAAACCTTTGTTAATATTGTTTAATATTTAGAATTTTTATGAACTTAAACCCAAATACCGGTAAAAGCATTTGTAGAGGACTAGGTAAAATAATGGAACCAATTTCAATAAGCATCGTCCTTGAATTGAAAAAAAGAGAAATTCCAAATTTCATCTGAGACCTGCCTTTTGTTTACAAACTTTACATGGACAGTTGACAAGACTTCCGGACGGGTGGATATCATTAAATCGATTCAGGATGTGATTTTTACCGTTCATTTCGAAATCTGGGATGTCGAATTAACAGATAATTCATTTACGCCAAATTTAATTAAAACATGTTCATATTTAGAAAAAAATATTTTCAAGCTAAAACCTTTTCTCGAAAGACTTTCGTATGGAAGCTACTTTAATTGTTGCACCATTCAGAAATAATTGACTATAATTATATATACAAGATTTCGTCGATATATCAAATACAGAGCTACATAAACAATCGGCTAAATAGACAGAGGAAGTGATTGCGAACCGGTCGGTATACTTAAAAATTAAAGTAGCACTATGCGTATATCGAATTGCTCCGCGAATATCGCCAAGAACTCTATGTGTCTCTTTGACATGATGCCAATATGTGGTGGAAGGTTCTGGAGAACTTCACCATATATCTGTTAGTAGAGTCCTACGGAACTCTATGTTGATGAGTGCCGTGCATACTACGCCAAGGTACCACTAGTAGTCAGGGTTTACAGCGGTGTAAATTGTAAAAGGATATGTACTCGATGTTCATACTAATGGTTTTAAAAAAAGTGATTGTGGTTTTAAATCCCGAAAGCGGTTCCTGCTCTTGGTAAGCATGTTTCCTTCAAACTGTCAGATCACTATAGTATTATCGGCCATCGAAAGCGGTGCTAGATGATCCAGTCACCTCCCGAAGATATATTATATTGTTACCTGCCCGATATAGGGGTACATCTGACCTCTATATGATCTTAAACTATTTAACTTTATTCTGGGTTTTTCAAATCTCAGTGATCGTTGGTCATTGCGCTCACCTAGTTCGTTGAGTTTTCCTTTTAACGACTTTTGTAGAATTTGCAGAAATTAGGAAGAAGGGAGTCTACTTCTTCATGACTAGAACTGAGCGTTGATGTGAATAGGATCATTTACTATATCATTAACTTTAACCCGGATCAGAATCTTTTACTAAGTTTTGGACCCTTATACAGGTAACATAAGAGGATCTTTTTTCTGAGTGGGCTGAAATATCGTTGTAACCATACCATGCCAAACTGACCATTACTGATGTTAAATCGTAACTTGCGTTTTGAAAGTTAATGAGTCAAAATATTGTAATGTGTCGAGTCCTTATGTGGAAAAATAAAATTGTATTCTATTGCCTATGAAAAGCGATTTTATATTCAACTTATGTATTTGGATTTAAGAATAAGCAAATTATTCGAAAAGAAAAATTATAAAAATCTATATTTCGAACATTTGATTATTATTAATTTTATATTAAATTAGCTAGGAACCGGTGCGCTTTGCCGCTCTTATAAAGTGAAACAACAATTATTTTGGGACCAACCTCCTAATGGTCCTTACCTTTCCTCATGACTCTATCCGCCGTTCATTACGTCCGGTAAAAGAGTTACTTAAAATATTTATTGGGACCAAATTTTAAAATTCTCGATAGATATTCGATAATCAATTTTTTACTGGTCTTTCATTCAGTAGAATCAGACCAGTAATTTTGTTGTCTATATATCCCAAACAAAGATACAAACACAAATTCATTTTTGTATATATGTATAGATTATATAGAGATATTATTTATTAGTTTCGCAATATTTCTCCCTAAAACAATTTTTTTTAGTTTTATGCAAAATGTATATTTTATTAATTAGCACTTTCCACATGATGATTTAATGATTTTATATTTAATAAATTTTAATTAATAATGTCTATTATCAATTAAATATTTTAATTGATTAAGTTGTTTTTAATTTTTACCTCAACATTTTTGTTTAACAAAAAGTATTCCAACACTTTAAGACATTTTACATAAATTCATAAATTTAAACTCATAATGACCCTGTTGATATCAAACGAGATAGAATTTTAGCTCATTTAATATTAACGGCCATGAAGGACTTTTAAAAGTGTGTCACATGTACATATGTATGAGTGTAAGTAGCTGCAGTGAGACATAAAATCATTCATAATTAATCAAATGACAAATAAAAATACTAAAAATTACAGTTATTTTATGTGTAGGAACATTTATTATGTTTGTTATTCTTTTCATGATTCAACTTTATATAAACAAATAAAAAAATGTAGTCAACATTGATGAAAAAGTTAGAAATAAACAAACAAAAAAATGTAAACAAATCGAAATGTTAAATAAAAAATAAAATAATTATTAACGTCGTGTGCCATGGAAGCAGTTAAATTTAACTCAACATTTAGGAATGCGGTTTTGTTTTTGCATTTTGCATACAAAAGCAACAACAAACACATATGAAACAAAACTAAGTCACCATTCAAAGTAAACTTCTCGGGTTGTAGTTTAGAGTCAACAATATTTTCAAATAAAAATGTCAACAATAATGAACAAAAAAAATTATAAAAACATATATTAGTTTTTAAATTAGTTGATTACAGAAACTTGTTTAACGAAATGTATATAAACATGTTGCGGTTAATGAAAATACATTTGAGCCTCGAACAACTTGTTGGTAAATGTTTTATGCCTCAATAAAATTTAAACATTTCAACACAAAGTATGACAAGGAATTCAAATTAGGATTTAGTCAAAATTCGTGGTATGGAAAAGTGCATAATTTTGAATTCATCACAGAAGATTCTACAAAACACAAAAACATTTTTTAAAAAAGATGGCTTTGAAAGGAGTTGAATTTTTGTAGAATAATTTAGATTATCTCAACTTAAATAAATATTATCTCTTCATTCCTTTATTTGAAGTCAGAAATCGAAGAATCTTATAATCCAACAGGTTATGTAAGAATCATATTACGGTAAATGGTTCTTAAAATACGGTTGTTTGCTTAAATATGAATGTAAACAAAAAAGAATATACGGTCGTTAGCAAAAAGTGTGTTCTTAAAAATAAGTAAATTATGTATTTCGAAAATATGAACTACAGTCTTAAGAGTGATCCATTCATAGTGCACGATATTAACTGAGAGTCAAGACTTAAAGCCGTCCAATTCGCGTATTTTAGATTGTTGACACTTTAAGTCGGGCTTTTAAATAATAATTAATGCATATCAATTTCACATCCGTAAATTATCCGAATGTTCTGTGGAAAATAACGATGTTATCTCGATAGTGTGAGAGAAGAACCATTAACCTTATTTTCATGGTGATTGGGATTATATGCGTTTGCACATTTTTTACGTGAGTCGGTTTAATGATGTACATTCGTTGTTGTCCGTGTAAACCTTGTAAATAAAATGTAAGATATTTTGATGAAATTTGGTTTAAATTACAAGGACGTTGCATATTGAAATTGGTTATGAAGTATTTCACAGAATGGCGTTTTAAGTTCATAAAAGTTTAAAATATAAATCGATTTTAGCAGAATTTGACATTATTATAGTTTTCCTAATGATATTCCATTACTTCCTCTAACACCCATATAAACTCCACTTCCCCTGAAGTGCATAAATCACACATATTTGTTAGTATTGTAGTTTTAATTTAAGACAAATATAAACAAAAACTAATGTTCACAAAATTACGAGGTTCGGTCCATTATTTCCCATAATTCTTATACATCATCCACCAGCAAAAAATCGTTATTCAATGTATGAAATTTTTTTCAAATGAGAGTAAATTATTGAAGAATGAAACAAATAATAATGCTATATTCGGCTATGCCGAATCTTAAATACCCTCCACCACAAATATGTCTGAAGTTTATATAGTATACATACGTATACTATGTATAAAAGTTTTCTGTAATATAACACAGAAACACTTAATGAGCGATAAAATTAGTTATATTTTTGGCAACAACTTTTTCTACTTAACCGATTTTGTTAGATTTCACTCTAATTTAACTACTTATAATAAACAATTTTAGGAAGTTGATCGCTTGAACTTGGTGGTTGAATCAGATATTGGTTATATCTTTTAAAATACTGAACCGATTTTGCTGGTTATAAATAAGAAACTTCTCAGGACTATAGTGAATACTTAAGCCAAATTTTATTGAGCTCTGTTAAATTTTGTGGATGTAACGTGCAAACACAACATGATGAATATATGACAAAATATACCCTCTTCACCACTGTTGAAGCATACAAGCGTCATTTAATAATTTTCTTATACACTACAGATTTGGAATTTCATAATCGGACTGACCTACTTTAATTTTCTTAATTGTTAAGCTTATGACAAATTATAAATTTTGGGAACAAATAAATTTTTGAGTTTATTTGTTGGCGACCCAAATATATATTGAATGTTTATTATCAAATTATTTAAAACTTTTTTCCTCTTAAACCACGATGTTTGTGTAGAAATTGTCTAAGTCTGGCTGTTCAAATAAACCCAGATCGAAGTTTTGAAGATATCACAAATAAATGTGACACGTATAATTATTAAACTGAAATCTGTATGTACATCCGTTAGCTTAGGTCCACAAAACTCACTAAATTTGTAAATCGTTTTATCGGTGAGATTTTGCGTACTTTTATTTTACACCACCTGTATTCTACGTTTGAATGTTTGTAACGGGATAAAAAAAATATACCACAGTACTAGACTCAGAAACACTTCTTAATTTGATTTAAACATGTCCGTTCCTCAGTTCGTGCGGCTGGCTGTCCATATTAAGCTTGTTGGCAAAGTAGGGATCGCAAATTTGAAAATATTTTCTTAAAATTTGCACCAATAGAATTGTCTCTCTGGAATGGGTTTTTTTAGTTCATTAAATTACTAAGTATAAAACCAAATTTTGCGAAAATAAATATTATTATATTTTTAAACGATGTACCAAATTATTATGTTTTCGGTCCCTTATTTTTCATAGGTCTCATGCAACCACCCTTTCAAATATCATTTTGAAGGTCAGTCCATAATTTCTTCGAGTTTCCATATAACGCCACTCAATATGAATGTTAGTACCATTATAAAATATTGCACTCTTAATCATAAATTAAAAAACACCATTATACGAGGGTGGTTCATTAATTTTTCGTAGATACCAATGTGGTAATAACTTCTTGTTTTTCATGCATAAATGCATTTTTTTGCCTTTCGAAAAATTCTGACACAAAGCACTAAATTTTTCTTTGCAAAACTCCATGTTCTACCGCTTTCATAGATACCAAATATTTGTTAAAAAATTGTACAGGTTTGATAGGAATCCAACCAAAAGTAGACTTCCTCGAACCAAAATTCTAATTGAATGTTGAAGTATTTAAAGAAAAACATAAATTCGTAAATACAATTTTTTTGAATTTTCAAAAATTATATATTGTATTAGATAATTTATATAAATTATATATTTAGCACAATAAATGCATTAAATGTCAATTAATTAATACAATTTTAACTAATATGAAATAAAAAAACACAAAAATAAAAATCTAGATTAATATTGATGGAAAAAACGATAAAAACTTTAAAATACTAAAAAAAATACCAATAAAAGAAGAAAATAACAAAAAGTACATAAATTATTCCACATTTGAATTATATTGATTCGATTCAAAGATCACTTCAAAACATAATTTCAAATCAGTATTCATTCAATACACATGATTCAAACCAGTCAAAAATGTTTACAAAAAAGATTTGCATATAAATACAATCAATGTTGCGCAACATGTTTCTCCTCAATGTTGAGCTAACCTCTATTATTTAACATTTTTATTGTTATGTCTCACCTGATCCATCTGCATTTGTATTGCCGGGCGCTAATGTTGGCAAACGTCTTGATTGGAATTTACGTCTTAAAGCAGCGGATGTTTGTAATTTTGCTGTTTGCTTCGCTGTGATATCATTATCGGCTGATGACGATGACGTCAACGATGATGAGGCCAATTTCAAATCATTTGTTGTTGTTGTGTCCGACGATTTCTTACTAAACTTATTGTTTGTTTTAAAATCTGTAGCAGTTGTTGTATCGGGTGTTATATCAACAGCAGCGGAATTAAGAGTTGGTGGTCGATTGGTGCGTAAACGTTTAAATTTAGAGGTCGTTATAGATTCATCGTTTATCGTTGAAGATGAGTCCGATTGTGTTGTTAAGATTGGTGTTGTAGTTTGTAGTTGTATGTTGTTGGTTACTGTGGCAGCAGTAGATGTATTGATCAGACGTCGGCGCACACTCAATACAGGTCTTCGGGTTACTGTTAAACCGTTGTTGTTAACAGTTGCTGGTGTGCGCAGCTATAGATTGGTTGCAATTTGTGGTATAAATATTATTTTGAATTTTTGCATTTTTTTGTTTTGAGAGAAAAAATTAAAAAATAAAAAGAAAATAAAAAATTGTTAAAATTATTGATTCTTTTGAAGATTTATAAAATTTAAAATTATAATTTTACAGAAAAGGATTTTTTATAATAAAAAGGAGTTTATTTACGTGTGTATTGTGTAATTTTTTGTGTAAAGTTTTGGTATTTTAAGTGTTCAAGGATTGTGTGATATTTTTGGTATAAAAAGTGTTTGTGTGTTTTTGCTTTTCTTTTAAACTACAGATTTTGCCGCTACGAGATTTGCTAGAGAAAAGTGCTGAAAATGAAAAGTTGAAATTAAAAATATTTTTAGGTGCTTAATTAAATTAATTAAAAAATAAAGCTGTTATTTAAGGGAGTTAATTTTTAATTAAGTTTTTTTATAAAAGTTAAAATTTTTGTGCAATTTTTATTACTTTTATGACTTTTAGGTATTAAAGTTTTTTTAAAGATTTAATAAAAAATTTATGATTCCTTTTGCTGGTTTTTTTGGTGTTTTATTTAATGAGATAAAAATAGAAGATGGTAAAGTATGAAAATAATAATTATATAATTAAAAATATTAAGTTATTAAAGGTGTTAATTATAATAAATTGTTTTTAGTTATTAAATAATATAAAATCTAAATTGTTTATAAAAATTTGATAAGGTTTTGGCGAAAAATTAAAAAAGACAATATATATTATTAAATAAAAACTTAATTAAAAAAAAGTTACTTAAAGACTTATAAAGTTAATAAAAATTTTTGTTACGTAAAGTTTTGAAAAAATAAATTTTTTTAAAATAAAACAGCAGACAGATATATGAAAATAAATAAAAACACAGCTTAAGTATTATTTTTATTTAAAGTTTTTAATATAAAATACAATTTTTATCATTATTATAAAAAATCAATAAGGTCTTTTATTAACCATAAAATTTAAAACCTTAATAGCATTAAATGACTTAAATTAATTAGGAATATCATATATTTCTCTGGATATATTTAGATTACTTCTTTTCTATATCTAAACTTAAACTTAAATTTTAAAGAAAATTTAACATTTTCAGTACTAAGTTTGTAGCCTAAGTCTTTTGTTTTTTAAATAATTAAGTTTAAGATCATCAGAAAAAATCTTTTGTTGTTGAAAATGTACAGTTATTTAAAAAAAAAATTGAAAATTTTCTACATTCTTCAATAAGAGGTTTGTAGCTGAAATCGTTTTTTTTTTTTTGTTAATTGAAAATTAAATTTTTGCTAAAATTTGGTCTGAAAATTAAATTTTTATTTTTCCGAAACATTGAAATATTAAAGTCAAAACTTAAAGGAAAACAGATATTAAATAAATATTTTTATAAAAAACCCTGTATTTTTTTAAATCTTGACTATCAATATTAAATTATTTGCTTAAATCTTTTGTTTTAACATTAAAATCATCAACAAAAAGTTTTGGCTTAAGATTTTTGTTTTTAAGAATTTTCAATTATTTTGAGAATATGAAAATCTCATATTTTTGGAATAATAAGTTTGTGACTGATGTACTTCTTTTATAAATTAAACTTTTGTTCGAAATAATAATAATTATTTTTTTTGAAATAATAAAAGAATTAAAATCAGATCTTAAAGCAAAACAGATACTAAAATCAAAACTTTATAAAAATGCTCTAATTTATTTAAAATCTCTACTATTTCAAGCATTAATTTATTGCTAAATCTTCTGTTTTTTATTTTAAGATCATCAAACAGGTTTGTGGCTTAAGTCTTTTGTTTTTGAGAATTTTCATTAAAACATTGTTGTATTCAAAATTTCTTCCTAAATTTTGTTCTGTTTTATTTGCTACCAATATTTCTAGTTCACGTTTGCTGCTTCAATTTTTAATTTAACTTCATTAATATATAATGATCATTACAATGCAGGTAACTAAAGTCTTTTGCTTTATAAATTATTAAAAAAAGAACATATTTTATTTTTATTATTTATCGTATTTGAAAACTTTTTTATTTCATGTTTGTTTTATAACTCTGTTGTTTCCTCTCCCCTCTCTCCTTCATGATCTTTTAAAGTAGTAATGATCATCTTTGTGTATTAAGTTTAAGTCTTTTGTATTATTTTTCAAACAAAACTTTAATTAACATTTTGTTATTTTTATTAAAAATCTCTTTATTTCCATTTCAAGATGCTTCATTTATAGTTTTTTACGTTTTTTAAAAATAAATAATTTTTATTATGGAATAATTCAAATCAACTTTTTATCTTTGATCATAAATCATTTTTATAATTGTCTTATGTAAATCACAAACAAAAACAAAAATATCTACTTTGAACTTTTTTATTCCGATTGAATGGAATTTAATTGTTTTGTTTTTGTCTTAGAATTTTATGTTATTAAATATAAGTTTTATGACTCAATTGTTTAAAATGAGTCATTTATTGGAAATCCCAGCAAACAAAATGTTTTAGGGAGTGGAAAGATTTTTGTTTTTTAATTAAAATTCAAAATACTATTCAAATTGTGACAAAAATCACTAATAAAGATTTAAATTAGGGTTTCTAGAATTAAAAAAGTATTTTTTAAAAGAAGTTGCTACTTTAGAGAAGAACCAAATTTTAAAAATTAAAAAAAGCAAAACAATTTATATATGAGTTATTTTATAATGTTTATTTTAAAGATCGTTGTACAATTTAGCATAAACCTTAGGGCATCTATTAGAATTTGATTTCTCAGGTTTACATTTGTTTTGAGAATGATCTGTTTCACTTAAAATCGTGAAAACAAAACCCAAATTTTCTATTAATTTTTATTCCGGGAGAAAGAACTGGTACAAAAACCTTTCCGGAATAAGTTCTTTTTATAAGTGCCATTAGAAGTCTCAATGCTTAATTTGATAAGGAACTTTATTTTAAGTTTTGTACCATGATATTGAATTTTTATTATAATAAATTTTACGCCTAATTATATCAACTAAAGAGCAAAAAGTAGATATTTTGAAAATATTAAAATAAAAATATTTTCTACAAAAATGTGTAATTTTTTAATAAAAAGGGTGTTTTTTGATTTTTTAAATGTAATTTTACTTCAACATTTTAGTTAAAAGTTTCTTTAAATTATTATTTTTAATGTCTCTATTCGGAAAACAATTAATTCTTTTTAAAAACTTGATCACTATCAAAAAAATTTTAATTTTCTTCGAAAGCAAAATCTTATAATTAAATTTGAAAATGAAACTTTTTACATTTCTTTTTAAATCTAAAAGAAAAAAAATATTGTGTCTAAAGTAAATGAGTATCTAAATTTTTATGTCCCTGCAATTACGAATATTGGAATGTTATACTGAAATTAAATATAATTAAATTTTGCGTTCAGGTTCGGAATAGTTTTTATTCAAAACTTTAAAATTTGAGCTGATGATCGATATAAAAACATAAACGATGAGAAAAGAATTAAGTAAAATGGATATAAAATCATAGAATACAATTTTTTAAAGAATTTATTGAGTATGAAAATACATTGGAAACGGAAGACATATAAAGGTCGGGCAACCTGCATCAGATATCCTATACAAAGAGAGGGAAAGAAAGACGCTAATATAAGCCCTCACAGATGAACAGAATAATATTTTGAACGTCTCTGCGTTTTAAAAGATTTTCCGGCATAATTCTTTAAAAAGCAATTTAAAGTCCGGAATATTAAGTCATTAAATATGTTTAAAAGGGTTAAATGTTACTAGAGCAGTCCTATTAAAGTTATCAAATATCTTTTACTCACTTTAAAATGCCTTTTTCTTTTAGGCTTTATTGAAGCAAAAACGTGACAAAATAAAAACCCATAAAATTAAACCTAAAATTTACATAAAATAAATTTAAATCGTTTTTAGGCTAAAAAATTTAAACTGTTATTTTCAGTGCTGATTGCTTTCAAAAGTAATTTTGAGAAATAAACAACTTTAACACTAAATATCTTGAAACGATAAAATATATAACAAGTAAATCATATTTGACTTTTTTTGTCAGAAATAAAATTTTAAACAAATAAAAATGAATAATTTATATCCAGCATGTGTCTTAAGTCTTTTGTTTTGTTAGAGTTTATGATGCAGAAAAAATAAATGATTTATGTTTTTTATGTGCTAAAACAGCTAGCAATAATAAGCAGTGAGATTGAAAAATTCTTAACACACGTTTGTTATTAAAACTTTTAATTCATATATTATTTGATTTTTTTGGGTTACGTTACTGTTCAGTCAGATTTTATGTTAAATGTGAAAGAAATTATTAAAATAAGAGACCAGAAAAGGTTTGTACGAAAATTATTAAATATTTCCACAAAACCTAATATTGCCCCACAAAAAATTGACCAAGTATTCAAAGTTCTGACTTTAAACTGTTTCCAATGTTATTAACTTGCCTGTTGATGGAAAACCTGGTTCAGGCAGAAGGAATAGTGTACATGATCTTCCTTAAGCCAAAAAAATCAAAGTAATTTTAAAATAGTTCTCAACACGTCCGGCAAGAAAGTAGCCCGCTTTTCGCAACTTTATGGTCAACAATTTTATATTGCTAATTTGAGTACTTTTCCCAAAAAGTTCTTGGTGCGCAAGCAATATATTGTTGCAACAAAAGGCTCCATTATCATATATTAAAATGGGTTCCGTTTATAAAGAAATTTATATAAAGGAATATATACAAATTTATGCTTAACTTTGGCATGCGGTGTCACTATGGAAAACCAGCCCTTGAGCGGTCCAAGAACAATAATGTGGTAGGTCCTCCAAACTGCTTAGAGCTAAGGTCAGTAGATAAATTTTCACTTCTTCTTAAAAAAGAATTGAAGAGCACAAGAAAGTGTGGTAGATTTTAAACGGAGTTGAGTGTAAGAAAGCGTTTTAAAAACGGTAATGGAAGGATTTCCGAAAAACGTTAAAAATTTCATCACTTGTTATTAAAACTATAAAAAATGTTGTTTTAATTGTAATAATAATTTTAATCAAATAAAAAAATTAAAACTGAAAAATCAGAGGTTTCGTTTTTTTTAACATATATGTATGTTAAGAATTTTTCGATATCACTCCTTATGCTAAAACAGTTAGCAACAATATAATTTATAAACAAAAATAATAAAATTAATAATAAAAATTTTGATTGGAGGAAATTTGAAAAATAAAAAATTATATTGCAATGAATTGCAAATAATTCAATGAAATTAATGAAGGAACAATATAATGTAGAGTAATAAAAGGGGGTTATTTTTAAATTACGAACAGATTATTATAATAAAAAAATATTGTTTATAAAAATTTGTAGAAAAAGTTTACTATTTTTTTTTAAATGAGGCCAAGTGTAGGTTTTTTTCTCTACACTTTTTATAGCGTTGTAAAGAGAAACCTTTTTTCAATGTCATTGATAATCATTATTCTTTAAAAAGAACATTGTCTATTTAAATTTATTATTATTAAATTAGTTAATTATTCAATCATTTAATGGAAGCTGTTAAGTAGGTGTTGAAAGAATTTTGTTTTCTTTAAAAAAAAACAACAACGTAATTAAATTAAAATTAAACCTTGTAATTTATATTTTAATTTAATATTAATATTAAATTAAAAGCAAAAACACTAACCATAAAACTATTTGTTAATTTAACATTTAAATGTCATCTTTATTTTTTATGTTAATTCCTTGGATTTTAATGTCAAATTGCGAATGCAGTTTTCTGTGGTAAAACGTTTCGTATGAAACTCGATTTTTTTTTGTTTATTAAAATCCACTGCATTGAACTTGTTTTTGGTGTAATGAAATCTGCCACTGATAAAGTTGTATGATTGCGGCATATTAACCTAAACATGTCAGTTTTGATTTAAAACGGATTGCAACAAGTGAAAAAAAACATCAATTAATAAAGACTAAAACATGCTACGACACTGTGTTAAATAGTTTCAAGGAAACTTGTTTTTTTTTTAATTTTTTATTATTACAACACAAAAACAATAAATGTTAATCCAATTTTATGGAAAAAAGACAGCCAGAAAAATTATGTTAAAAAAACAATAACAACAACCAATTAGTTAATGTTATTTGTTATAACAAATTTAAAAACAAGAAATTCACCTTAATTAAAAAGAGAAAAAAATATTGAAACTTCCCACATTCATTAAATTAAAATGAATCCAAAATCATAATGAATTTAAACACAACTTAATTTCAAATATTATTATTCACGCATTAAAATAAATATTTTTATAACAAAACATGACAAGCCCCTTAAAAAATCACTTTAAACTCATAAAAAAAAGATGATCATTAGATAAAAAATAAAACGTCAATATGAGATCACTAACATAAATAACAACAAGTGAAGGAAGATTCGATTATGCCGAATCAATATTTCACCACAAATGGATGAGAAATAAATACATTATATTTCGTACATACACAGTGTACGTACAGGCGCACTTACATATACACTCACAAACATATGCAATATATAACAGTTAATTTTAAATCTAATACAGGAACACTTATTGAATCATAAAATTAGTTATAATTTTGCTATAATTTTTTCTATTGAACCAATTTTGATCATTTTTAGGAATGGTAATTGGGTGTATATAAGTTTATATTATGGAAAATTTTGCTCTACTTTGTCGATTTTTAATTGACAATTTTACGGACGGTTTTTGCTAAAATATCAGTCCATATCCTTTAATATACATAACCGATCTTGCTGATTTTAAATAGACAACTACTTAGGACAATAAACAATACTTAGGCCAAATTTCATTGAGTTCTGTCAGTTATTGCGGATGTAATCCTGCAAACAACAGCCAGACGGACGAACAGATAGATGGACAAAGCTAAATCGACTTAGATTTTAATTTGATGCAAGATATTTATTCATCTTATCTCAAATGATTCCTTCTTAGCGTTACACATGAAATGACAAAGTTAATATATCCTTTTCACTTGTTGTGGCGGTGGAGGGTATAATAAAGAAAATAATATTTTCCTAAATTTGTTTTTAATCTGATCATATCACTTTATATAAAAGTGATCATAAGATCATCATCATCATATAAAAAATTAAAAAAAAAATTATTTTAATTTTTTTTTTTAATTCAAATTGCAAACATCCGCAAAACTTGTTAATTGAAAATAACAAAAACGCACTTTTCTGTATAAACAAGCTTTAAAATTACGCAATAATTTTGTAAATATTTTTGTTTTTAATAAATAAAACAAAGAAAAAAAATACAAAATAAACATTTATGTTTGAATAATTAAATTTACAGTAAGCAAAATCAATGTCAACAACTTAAAAATTTAATAAATTGAAAAAATAATAATTTAATGTTAATTGACATTAAAAAAAGTAGCTGAATTAACGTTAAATGAGCTATAATTATTTGTTATATAGAATAATTAAATTTATGTAATTTTTCCAAATTTAAGGGAAATTTTGAAATAAAAACAAAAATGTGTAAAAAAATGTTTTCAATATTGTACTGATATAAAATTACTTTTTTATTTATAACTTAATTATTGGATTGTACTTTAATGATATACAAAACCGATTCCAATTGAAGGCCTTAAAATACATGAACAAGTCAATATAATGATCCAGATTGAAAAATTGTTTACATACACAAATGTAAATAAAAACGAAATCACTAAATTTACAGTTTTAAATCTTCTTATTCGATCGATTAAAAGTTTTTTTGGAAATCCTTCTTTCACTTCTCTTCAACAGGTAGTCCATCTTCGTATAAAATCTACCACAATTTTGGATACCATTTTTGTGCTCTTTAATTTTTTAACAAGATTGTAATATTTCTCCATTTGCTTTAGCTCCGGGTAGTTTCAAGGAATTTCCCCTCTTGGTACAAATACCACATTATTGTTGTTGTTCCACTCTAGAGCTTGTTTACCATAGTGACAGGATGCCAAATCAGGGCAAATATAAATAGACACATTATGAAATCTTATTAATGGAAGCAGCACTTTTTGTAAATATTTCTGATAATTAATACTTTATCGCCTTGGGAAGTCATATTTTCACTGCTTTCGGTCTACTAATTCAAATATATTAAAGATTTAGATTTCCCAGAAATAAAACATATTTTAGCATAAATTTAAAACTCCTAATTTCCTAAGTTTTATACATTTTTTGGCTTAAAAGTCACAGTCAACTATTACTAAGAAGGGTATCAAAAAAGTGGGATATTGTGTGATCTCGATGATCGATTTGTAGAACATAATCGATTTTTTAACTAATTTAAAGATAAGAATTGATCATTTAAAGTCTTGATTGAATTTTAATAATTTTTATAGATTTTGAAAAATGCCTCTATTTAAAAGACAACAACAAAAAGATCAGAGATCAAAAATCAAATTATATATTTATTAAGCACTGTAATTGTAGGGCTCTAAAATCTTTTCCTCCAGCCATTAAAAGTGATTTAAATGCATGACACATTCAAGTACAAAAATTCAGAAAAAATCCCATTCAAATAACAACTTTATAATTCATTTAGACAGCAAAAAGACTTTAATCAAAATCATATTAAAAGTGATTCAAAATTAAAAAGACACTTAACACACAAATTTAATAAAAAAAAACGAGACTTAACTATAAAACCAACATTAAAACGATAAATGATTGTTTTTTGTTGAATTTTATTTACTTTAAAATTTTATCAAAATCGCTATAAATCGTCAAAAAGGAGAAAAAAGAGCATAAATTAATAGATAGTCATCGTTCAGTGTAACAGACGTGAGATGTTTTAAATATTTTAAAACAAAAAGAAAAATAGTTTTAAACAACAACAAATAAATATTATTGTAATTTACAAATACCAAAGAAAATCACAAATTAAAGTCACATTTTCATTTTTTTTTTTGCAAATTGCACTCAGTTGCATTGTAATGCGTAGATTTCAAGGAAATTAAAAGAAAAAAATTAAAAATTTTGTATAAAGAATGATTACGAAATCGTTTGTATGTTTTGCAGTTTAATCAAAATATATTTTTTCTTTCCTGTTCACTCTTTTTGTTTCTGGAAAAAAATACTTTATTACAAACTCATATTGATGATTGCCGGTATTACTGGTATTTTTACTACTACTTCATTATTTTCTCAGAAATAGGTCAGATGTTTTTTTCATCTTGTTTTTGCCGGTTCATCTTGCATTTTAAATTTTAGTTATTTTTAGTGCATTTAAAAAAAAAGAAACGTCTTGACCAGGGGAGTTTCCGCCACAAGTTTTGTAATACAAAATTTGCGCTTAAAGGTGGACGGTTAGACAGACGGACAACTTGTTTCTTTAAATAAATAATTTTCTTTGAAACAAGTATGAATACTATGTCGGATCTTCAATACCCTTCACCATAAATTCGTGGGAAGTAAATACGTTATGTTTCTTACATACTGGGAATGGTAAACGGGACTGGTTTTTTTCAAATCTGCGATTTTTCGGTATCGCGGGATGTTTCGGGTTTTCTGTTAACATTTTTGTCAAATGGAGTAAAGCTTTGTGTATTTATGACAATAAAATAAGCTTGTAATGGTTATATTATTCGGGATTTCACGAAAAATTCGGTATTAATGAGCGTAGAAAAGTCTCAGGATACATTTTTTTTCAAATTCTGGATTTCTTCATCCCGAAAAATCCCGGGATTTTCGAGATCGGGATTGCGGGATTAACATCCCTAATATATAACCACTCACACAAACACTCACAAAGGTATACATTATATAAACATTTTTCTTTATTAAAAAACAGGAACACTTAATGGGTCATAAAATTAGTTGTATTTTCGGCTATAACTTTTCTATCTACTGAAACGATTTTTATCATTTTTGTGGAATGGAAGTCCAAATAACTTTATAGTATCAAAAAATTTCATTTAATTTATCGACGTATAATTGAGAATTTTACAAAGACTTTTTGCTTGAACTTAGATGTTGTCTCAGATTTAGGTCTATATCTTTTAATACACTGAATCGATTTTGGTGGTTTTAAATAGAGTAGTTCTTAGGACTATAAAAAATACTCAGGCTAAATATCATTGAGCTCTGTCAATTATTATGGATGTGAGAGTGACAAAAACAGATAGACGAACATAGCGAAATCTATTCAGATTTTGATTTGGTGTAAGAATACATACATTATGAGGTTTGCGGTGATGCCTTCTGAACGTTACACACGAAATGACAAAGTCAGTCTCTACCAACACACCACATGTGTTGGTAGAGAGCATAAAAATGATTCAAGGCAATAAAATTGAAAATATTTAGGGTCTTAACTACATTATTATTGACTGATTGATCATTATTAAGTCATATGAATTTTTAAAGATATTTCTATAATTCCCCCCCCCCCAAAAAAAAAAAAAAAAAAAACTCTAAATTGATATTATATAATATCAGTGATCAACTTTGTTTATATGCGTTAAATTTTTTTCTCATCTTTCTTTTTCTTCAGAAAATATGTATTATTTTACAACCACATTAATACTCTCATCATAATCAACATAATTATCATCTTCGATGAAACATGAAATTTCATTCATGTTCAAATCAGTCTGTCTATAGTTTTTTTATAGGTATTACAATATGATCATTTTGTATTTATGGTTTTAACTACAAAATTTATT
Source organism: Cochliomyia hominivorax (assembly GCA_004302925.2). Taxonomy (NCBI): domain Eukaryota; kingdom Metazoa; phylum Arthropoda; class Insecta; order Diptera; family Calliphoridae; genus Cochliomyia; species Cochliomyia hominivorax. The sequence continues at coordinate 36,515,287 of PYHX02000495.1, read as the reverse complement.
TATTTTGTAATTTTTATAAAATTTTTTTGTTAATGCCAAAAGTAAGTATGTGTGTGTGTAAGTATACAAGAAGATTGGGCTTGGAAAGTTTACTGGTATTTGTATAAATGATGCAATTTGTTTAAATTAATGGCCACAGCTGCGTCATTGTCAAAAACATTTTTTAAAGATGCTGCTGATGAGTTTTAATTTGAAAAAAAAAAAAAACGCAACAGATTTTTTTGAAGTGATCACGAAATGTGAGAGGTTTATATGTATAAGTCAGCTAGTTTGTGGTATTTTAATAAAACGCAGGTAAATCAAAAATCAAATATCAATCAAAGTTTCAATATGATGACAAATAAATGACAAAACAATGGAATATTGGAAGTTGTTTGATATTTAGTGGCAGCTTGAATAAGAATAATTTTTTAGCATTTTATTTATTTCTTTTTAATCAGGGAAACTAATTTCAGTGACTACAACATCAGAAGAACCTAAATCTTCCATTAGAAAACCGTTATTTTTTCTAAGTGAAGAAAATTGTATGAAGAATTTGTTAAAGCAAAAAAAAAAAAAAAAGATGGGAAATATTAAGTATAACTAGAGAGATATTTAATCCTCCACCACCATTATTGATTATATAAGGTGTGTTAAGTTTTTCATTAGGTATGTAACGCCAAGAAGAATTCATTTCAGAATGTCAGGCTTTTGGAAACATTCTGACATTCTCATATTTATAAAAAGAGTACAATAAAGTTTGGCTCCATTTTTTACTATTGTTTTTATTTTTGCTTGATAGTGTTTTTTTCTAAAATATCGGTCTATAGCTTTGTTATGTGACCATTTTTGCTGGTTTTAAGTAACAATCCGCTTAATGGTATTTAAAACCAGCACAAATGGTCACATAACAAAGTTATAGACCGACATCTGTGACAACCTCAAAATTCAGAAAAAAAACATTATCAAATTAAAAGAACATTTTATTTCTGTTCCAAGAATTCCAAAAATCCGATCAGTAAAAAAAATAAACTAAAATATAACACATTTTATGGCTCCCAATATACCCGCACTTAAAATTTCGCTTTATATATAAAACAGTCTGTTCTTATTGCCGTGTGTATAAGATTGTGGTTGTGATTTTTTGTCAATATGACCATTTTTTAGGAAATTTCCTTGAAAATTGTTAATCATGTTAAGAAAAATGCACAAAATATGAATTCTGTTCAATTATTGAAAAAATTTTGAATTAATAATCCTTTAAAGCTTTAATATGCTTTTTAAGCTTAAATAAGCAAATAAACATTATTATGCTTAAAATATGTAAATTTGTGTCAAACTTGATGCTAACTAACATTATAGTGAGTAATTTGTTTAATAGTTTTTTAGTTAAAGAGATTAAATTAATATTTAAATAATTTTAAAATAATAAGTTAAAATACGATGAACATTTTTGAAATTAATTAAACTCAATTTAAAAAATATTGTAATACGTACCAATAAAAAGAAACTAAAAAGAAGTTAAAGCTAAAAGTTTATGGAAAAAAGGGAAAAATCATAAAAATTAAAATGGAAATCTAAAAAAATCAAATAAAGAAAAAAGTGCAATAAGAGAGAGAAAAAATACATATACAAAACAAAATATGCCAAAGTCAACAAAAGAAAAAATGGGAAACAAAAACAAAAAATGAATTACAGATTTTTTTTTAATTTCAAAACAAAATTTTGGAATTTTTGTTAAAAAAAACCTGTAATTTTTAATACTAAAGGAATCCAGTTATTAACTAAAAAATAAAAAAATAAAAATAAATAAAATATTTTGTGTATAGAAAATAAGAAAAATGGGATTTACAAATAAATAAAAAAGGGTGTGTGTGTATATTTTTTGTTTTTTATATTTATATTACAAAATTTGATTATAAAAAATTTTGTTTGATTTTTTATTATTAATTAATTTTAAAAATAAATTGTGTATAAATTATATTTTTTTTACAACTAAATAAAGAAAAGTACAGTGTAAAGGTTAAAGAGAAATAATTAAAATTAAAAAAAAAAATAAAATAATTAAAATTAATTATTAAGATTTTAATTTAGATGTTTTAAAACATACATAAAAATTTGTATAAAATAATATAAAACATTAAAAATTTTTACACAAAACTGAACCAAATTTATATTTAATTGAAATATTTTGTTAAATAATTTTCTTTAATTAATTAAAAAAAATGGAATGAAAAAATGTGTATAGAAAAAGAAATTATGGCAAATTTTTTGAGTAACAAATGTTTGGTTTTTTGTCGTTTTTTTTGTTTGTTTGATTATGAAAACAACAGAATTCGTTGGTTAAAATTCCTAAATTTTTTCTAGTCGTGTAAAAAAAGCTCTGTTAGATGATTTTGATATCTAAAAAAAATTACGAAAAAAGCACAACAAGCAAACGCAGCCAATTATTTATTTCTTCTTTTTTTTGAGGATTTATAACCAGAAAATAATTAATACAGAATTATTTACAATTAAGGTTAAAAAGAGATTAAGTGAAAAAAAAGAAAAGAAAAGCAAACATAAAAAAATAATTTCTTTAAATGTAAGACTAGAGAATTAAGTTAAAAGAATAAAATATATAATATAAATAAAATTACAAATAAAAAAATAAAACTTAAAAGCTTTAGCGTAAAAAGCTTTCATACAAAAGTTTAAAAGCTTTAAGTTAAAGCCTTAAAGTTACCATTATGAATTTTCATTAAATTTTAAAAATTGAAAGCTTTTTTCTTAAAAATACAAACCTAAAGCTTTTAAGCTCTTTAAGCAAATTTTCTTAACAACTACAAATAAAGACAATAAGCAGCTTTTTCTGCTTAAACAATTACAATTACAAACGCTGTTTTTTAAGTTCGTTTAAATTTCATTTCATTTACAGAGCTTTTTTCTATTTTTCTATGCGTATAACTTACTAAAGAAACCTTAAGACCCTATTTCTAATTTATTTTAAGAACTCTCGGACTGACGAAATAATTCTGTGGCTGGTGCGATCGTTGTGAAAGTTGTTGATTTTTGTTTATTTTTAAACTTTCTCGATTTCGATTGACGCGGTTGCTTTCGTCGTACCACTGTCGTTTCCGAACTATAACTAACTGTTTCACTAATTTTACTGCCAATAGTGCTACTGGTTGTACTACCAACACTACCCTCATTTATAGTGTAAAGCTCAGTTTGTGTTACTTTCTCGGCACTGTCCAGAGAACTTCTACTATCTGATTTATTTTCACTGCTTTCTAGTTGTTTTTGTTCTTTTTCTAGTTGAGTTGTTATGGAATTTAGAAGAGGAGCTTTTATAATGGAGGCTAAACGACTGGAAAAAGCTCCATTGGAATCACGTATATCAGACTGCTCAGAGTTATGTGTTTGAATTTGAGTTTCACTGTTGTTATTGTTGTTAAGGACATTAATGTAGGAAGTTGTAATGGTTTCAGGGGTTACGGTTTCAGTTGGGGAATTGGGAATTATGTTGTTCTCTATTTGTTCTTGTTGTTGTAATGTTGGTGGATGAGATTGTGGTTGTGGTTCATGTTGTTGTTGTTGCTGTTGCTGTTGTTCATCTACTTCCACTTCTACGCCATCAACCATTTTTCTCACTTTACTGAGTATGACTTTATCTAGATTAGCTATGGATATAACAAGGGGTGAGGATTCATTGGATTCAGGACGTAATAAAGGTACTATGGGTCTTACATATTGTGGGAATAAAGCAGCCGCCACTGTGGTGGCTTTTGTCTCCTCCGTAGTGGATACAGTCGATGACTCTACAGGAAGAATTTCGGGTACCGGTGTAGTGGTTAGAACAGGTATACTTGAATATTCCTGACTTTCTGCTTGATTTACATTCAAAGTAGATGAAGAGGTAACCGAATTTATAGTGGTCGTTGTTGTTGAGGAGCTTGACTCAGAGCTAGTTTCAGTTTCTTTGCTATTTGGTTCCAAATTTATTTTTGCTGTGTCAAAAGCTATGGATTTTAAAATACTAAAACCTTCAGCTGCGGAACCAGCTTTATTTAGTTCCAAATTCTCATTAACCTTTTTGATCCCATAGTTATCAGAGCTTTCATTGGAAGCCACTAATTGACTGACAATAGCACTTTCGGTTGTGGCCTCTTGTTTGAAAAATGTCGCATCATCTATTGTATTTAAGACCTTACCTTTGCGAGCACTTTCAAAAAGACCTTCCAAGGAGATGGTTGAGGTTTCAATAGCTTCTCGTATCACTTCGGGTACTAAAGATTTGCCATAACGTTCTTCTACTCTGCTTTCGGGTAAAGTATGACGTATTGGTTGTGAGGCCCATGGTACAGTGGGTTCAGTGGGTGTGTAATCGGTTACAGTGCTACGACCTTCAATTGTTATATCACTACCATCCACTTTGTGTACATACTTAACTACACTGATTTCACCCAATTGTTCCACATGAGGCAATGACTCAACCTTATAGGTTTGGGATCCCTCTACGGGTACTATAATATTAGCTTTAGATTTACGTCTCAATTTCTCTTCCTTTGAGTTGACCTCAACAATACGATTGATTTCAACAACTTTATGTTTCGGTTTCACTCTCTCTACTATGAGGCGGGGCACTGTTAAGGGATTTGGAGTAGTATGCTCAATATCCGACAAGGTGAAGACATGCAATAAGGTTGTACTGGGTGATGGTGTGGTTGTAAAGCCATCCTGTGAAGAAATTTCATTAAGATTGTTAAGATTACTAAGATTTGCTTCGTCAGTGTTTTGAGTGCCGATTATCGTGTTATCCAGTGTTGAAAATTGTTCTTGTTGTTGTTGATGTTGTGTATTGGTGTTTGAATTGAAGGTTGTGGTGGTGGTGGTGGTGGTGGCAAAGCCATTTTCATATTCATCATCATTTTCATATTCCGTGTTAGTTTCTTGTTGCTGTTGTTGTTGTGTGTTATCGTTTAGTTTGGCCACCGGTATGACTACCTTTGGTTTAAGAGTTGTGTGTTTCTTACTGTTAATGTCGAATATTTTCTTATTACGGGCATTTAGAGCCTCAATATTCAAATCTTCAATCAAAGGGTTATTGTCACTGTTCAAGTCGATCGAAGACTCTGTGGTTGGTCCAGTATATTTACGTTCGTAAGCTCTTGTATTAGGATTAATAAATGGCGCTGGTTTAGTAGGTATTAGTACAGTAGTACGTTCAAAATCGTTAGCCACTGGTTTAATTGTTAGATTTGGGACGGCTACGCCCAAAGGACGATTTACTACACGTGGTTTTGCCGTAGTTCTAAGACCAATACCCAAACGATTAGCACGATTGCTGGGCGTTGTGGTAGATCCAGCTCCTGGTCTATAAGGTGTATTGGCTACCCGAGATGGTGTGAAAGGTTTCTTAATGGTAGGCGTTGTGGTTATGGAAGGTCTAGCTCCTGGTGGTACACGAATATCTTTGGGTTTATATGTAGGACGGTTGGTTATAATTTTATCTGGTTCTTGTACATTTTCTTCATCTTCTTCTTCGTCCTCTTCATCCTCACCTTCTTCATCCTCATCTTCTTCTTCTTCCTCTTCTTCATCTTCATTATCACCCGAACCCTGTTCTTTCGACTGAGTTGAAGGTTTTCTTAATAAAGGAGTTTGAGGTCTATTAAATAAACCAGGAGGCCTAGAAACTACTGGTTTGTTTTGTTGTTGTTGCTGTACAGTCTTTGCTAATATGCTCTGTTTAATTTTATCTACTTCATTCTCCTCCTCTTCCTCATCTTCTTCTTCGTCGTATTCCTCATAATCTTCACCTTCACCACTATGACCTTGTGCTGAACCCTCTATTCTAAAGCGATCAGTTCCTGGCAATATATTTCCTCTAGGATCTTTACGTACATAACCTTCACCAGTATTGCGATTGCTGGCATTAAATGGATGGAATCTTCCAAATTTGCGTCTAACGTATTTTCTCTTTCCTTTGGTCGTGGGAATTTTAATTGTGGTTGTACTTAAAGCACTTAGAGGAGGTTTAGTGGGAACGTATGGTCTCTTGGCAACAAGTTTACGACGGAAAGTTGGTTTTGGTCTAGGTGCAGAAGTAGTCGATTCTTCGACTTCACCCGATTGTGTATCTTTTTCTATTTCGCTCTCATTCTCAACTGGAATTAATCTAGTTCTAGGTACAAATGGTTTTCTGGGAGTAAATGGTTTGCTAGTTTCCGTTAAACCAGCTTCACCTGAACTTTCCTTTTCATCTGTGGATGTAGTAGTTTCATTTTCTTCCTCTTCTTCAACACTATTAGAACGATTCAGCGTAGAACTTGTTCTTTCCGCCAATAGTTTCTTAAGCCTAGAACTAACTACACCCTCTTCTTGTTCACCCTTAGAGAGATTATTTTGTACCTTATCGCGTATCTTTTGCAAATTCAAACTGTCTTGGGTAGTAGTTGAATCAATATCAATATCTTCCGCTTTGAAATTTTGCGAAGTATTTTTGGTCTCTAAAAGTTTCTTTAGTTTAACACTAACCACTCCTTCCTCTTGATTGCCCTTGGACAGATCTTCTTTTACCTTATTACGCAATTTTAGCAAAGGATCATCCTTTTCATTAACATCAATTTCAGTTTTAGATTTCAAGCGATCACTTAAAATGCCCTCAACTTCATTTCCCTTGACTAAATCTTGTTTAACCTTGTTGCGTAATTTCAGCAAGGGATCATCTTTATCTTCTTCATCTTCTTCGGTGAGGGTTTTGGATGTTTTCAAACGTATACTTAATACTCCTTCGTCTTGATTACCCTTTGCCAAATCTTGTTTAACTTTGTTACGCAGTTTCAGTAAAGGATCATCCTTTTCCAATTCATCTTCGGCACTACTTAATTTGGTGGTTTTGAAGCGAGTACTTAAAACTCCTTCCTCTTGATTTCCTTTAGCTAAATCTTGTTTTACTTTATTACGCAATTTCAGTAAAGGATCATCGGTGGCAGCTTCATCTGTATCCGGTTTAGTGGTTTTAAAACGATCACTTAATACTCCTTCCTCCTGCTGAGCGGTTTGATCCGTTTTTACTCGATTGCGTAATTTTTGTAAATTAATAAGTCTAGTCACCGAAGATTCTTTGGAAGCTTCTTTTTCATCTTCATCTACATTATGAGTGGTAGTTTCCAATTCTAAGGATTTGGTAGTTTCAGTTTGTTCCTTGCTCTCTGATGAACTTTTTGTGGAAGCTGTAGAAGGTCTAGTGAATCTAAAACGGTTTGTTGTACTACTAATGGGTTTAGAAGTGGTAGTTAATATAACTTCATCTTCCTCACTATCCTCATCTTCATCTTCATCATCATCTTCGTCTTCCTCATCATCTGCATCATTTTCCTCAGTAGTTTTAGTGCCTTCTGTCGTTGTTGAAGAGGTGGATTGAAGTCTGTTATTGAATCTGCTACGATTAGCCGTACCAAACAAGGAAGTTCTCGTAGTGCTGGTTGTACCAGTAGGCAATTGTAATCTGTTTCTTCCTCTGCTCGTTAAAACTTCGCTCTTCTTTTCTTCTGTTTTCCTTTCCTCATTTTCGTCTTCTTCTCCTTCGTCTTCACTATCTTCCTCCTCTTTATTAATTTCCAAATCATTTTTGCTTTCACTTTCTGTTACATTGAATTTTGTACTACGGTTAAAACCAAATCTTGTAACATTTTGTCTTCTCTGTAATGTGAATGTCGAGGTGCTCACAATCGATTTTCCACTCTCACTTTCATTTGTTGCCTCCAAAGTGCGATTTACCGGTCGTATTAATTTACGTATCACCTTTCGTATGCGTTTGGGTGTGGGTGAGGTTTGTGATGGTGGTATTGCTGTTTGTGTTTCAGTGGTTGATTCATTTCTATTAGTTTCAGTTTCGGTTTCTGTTAGTGTTTGAGTTTTAGATATTTGTGAATTTTCTACATCACTAACACTACTGAGTTTAACTATATTTTGGGTTTCTGTGTGGGTAGCATTTAAATTAGTGACACTACTACTTGCGTTGGCAGTGGTATTGGTGATATTTGTATTATTTCTATTTGAGACTACTGGACGTTTTAGTTTTATGACTTTAATACGTCTTGGCAAAGGTGTAGCCGGACTAGAAGTACTCTCTGTTGTGGTGATGGGTGCACTTGTTTCTGGTATATTTGTGCTGGTTTGCCTTTCACTCTCACTCTCATCATTATCTTCATCAACATTAACATTTACCTGAGCTTTAGCAGCACCCTTTTGTTTAGTTTCTTCTTCTTCTTCGTCATTGTCATCTTTAACTTCTTTCGGTTTTTCAGTTGTCGTTGTTGTAGTTGAAGTTGAAGTTGTTGTTGTTGTCGAAGTTGTTCTTGCTGTTGTAGTTCTACGTTGGAATTGATATTTCTGAAAACGTCGTTTAGAATCATTATCATCGCCCTTATTAACATTATTATTAAAATCATTATCATTTCTATCACTATCATTTGATTTTTCCTCATCATTTTCATCATCTTCTTCATTATCATTTGCATCAGATTCTTCTTCATTATCTAACTTAACATTATTATATTGATTTTTATGACTAAGTGCCTGGTTAGTATTCGTTTGACTTAAATTAGTTTTAATTCTATTTAAATAATTGGCTACGGTGCTAGTGCTAGTGCTACGATTAGTGCCAAACCTGTTAGAGTTAGTAATTGTTGTTTTTGTTATGGCCACCTCATTTTTATTATCCTCTGTTGTTAGTTCAGAGGATTTAGAGGTATCAGTGGTAGTAATTTGTGTCTTAGCCCTATTGTTAAGTAAATTTTTAAGTCTTTCGTTCACTAGCCCTGGTTCATTGTCATTATCCTGAGTTTTTCCTAATTTAACGCGATTGCGTAAATTTAATAATGTGCTGATGGAACTTCGTTCCTTGGAGGCAAGTTCATTACTGGCAAGTTGATTTTTATTTTCATTTTCATAAGTTGTTGTTTCATCTTCTTCATCCTCAGTATACTCTTCATCATTTGTGTTATTATCCTCCTCGTCATACTCCTCCTCTCCTTCATCAGTTTGTGGTCTCTCAAAAACGGGTCGTTTAAATTGTGGTCTATTGAAATTAAATGGTTTTAAAGTCGGTTTGGTCTCTTGAACTTGTCCTTGGGAATTGGAATTGATACGCTGTTGTCTGAAAGTACCGAATGTACGATGGGTGGTTTCTTCCACCTTATCTTTATCGATTTCTTCTTCATCGTCCTCATTCTGTTGATTGTTGCGATTATACAAATTTCTATTGATATTTAAACGCGATCTTGAGGTTGTAGTTTGTGTCTGACTTTTGGAATTCAAATTTAATCTTTGACGTTGACTGAATGAACCCAAAGTACGACGTGTGAATGCTTCTAGAGGTTCTTCGGTTTCATCTTGGTCATCATTAGAATTTGATTCTGTATTAGTTGGAGCATTTGTAGTTGTTGTTCTGAATTGATTAAATCTATTAAAGGTTCTTCTGGTAGTGGATTCATTTAATTCAGATTGCTTGTTTTCTTCTTCCCCTGTACCAGCAGCGTTTGTAGAGGTTTCTGTAGTTGTTTGGAATTTATTTAATCGAGCAAAAGCTCTTCTGGTTGTTGCTTCATTGTTGGTCTCTTCTTCCTGTAAATTTTTCTCTGCTTTTTCTGGGGCTCTTGTATTTGTTTGGAAGCGATTAAGTCTACCAAATGTTCTTCTTGTAGTAGTCTCACTTTCCACAGCAGAAGATGTCGTTTTTTCTTCATCTTTAATGTCGGAGACTTCTTCAGTTATTGGGGCTTTAGTGGTAGTTCTGCCAAACAAGACTCTTGGACGGTTAGTAGCCAATAATAATTCTCTCGCGGTAGTAGATTCCGTTAAATCTATTGTATCAGGTTCTTCAGTTATTATTGCACTGGCCTCGGTTGTTGTTGTTGTTGATAATGGTCTTTTCTGTATAAAGAGGTGTCGTGTTGGGGTTATTAAAATTTTACTTTCCGTAGTATTTTCCGTCACATCGTCAGTGTCAGATGAAACTTTTTCGGTATTAAGTTCTGTGGTAACTTTTTCTTCTCCAGTTGTAGTCGTTTCTAGAGAAGATGCTTTTTCACTGCTCTCTGTCTGCTCATCAGCGGTAGAAGTTTTTGTTGTTGTTGGTAAACGTATCCGTTTACGAATGATAAGTTTACGTCGTGGTGTAGAAGATTCTTCATTTTCTTTAGAAGTAGTGGTTTCTATATCAACACTATCTGTAGTTGATGCGGTGGATTCTTCTTCAGATTTTTTAGAATTTTTGCTTGTGGTTGTAGATAAATCTTTAGTAGTAATCTCTCCTCTATCTACAACGCTCTCTTGTGTCTTCTCATTAGTTGAAGATTCGGCATTAATTTCTTTTGTGTTTGATCTATTCAAAATTCCAAGGGCTTTTCGAGTTGGGAATGTTCGTCTTGTTGAAGTTTCATGATCTTCAACTGATTTTTCAGTAGTACTTTCTTTGAGAGATGTTTCGGTAGTACTTGCTTTGGGGCGAGTAAAGCCAGCAAAAGGTTTTCTTGTTAGCAGAGTTCGTTTAGTTGATACTTCCTCAGTAACATCTTCCTCTTCTACGGTGCTATTCGAAGTTGTATCTTCAGTTGAGCTTGTTGTTGGCTTAGTAAAACTTCTTCTGGTTGGTAAAATAGCTTTGGGAGTAGGAGCTACTTGTTCATTTGAAGTGTCCTCATTGCTATCAACATTTTCTATTGTAGATTCAGTTGAAGATCTTAATCTATTAGCTCCAAATGAACGAGCAGTTTGTGGTCTATTGAACAGCCTACTTGGACCTAATGTTTGATTCTCAGAAACTTCCTGTGTGTTTTCATCAATTCCTTTTATAGAAGCTTTAGTTTTAGGTCTAATCAAACCATTAAATGGTCTTCTTGCTACCAAAGTAGGTTTGGTGGAATCTTCTGGAATAGTGTCCAATGTACTATCTTCATCTTCTTCAACGGTAGCCTCTGTTGTGGTAGTTCTTGAGAAACTACTGAAAGGTCTTCTTGTTACTAAAGTTCTTTTAGTAGATATCTCTTCGTTTTTGACAGTTTCTAAGTCTGAAGTAGTTTCTCTTACAACCGCTGAAGCTTCAGTAGTGCTTGTTGTAGCACGTGTAAAACCTCCAAATGGTCTCCTTGTTGGTAAAGTTCGCTTGGTAGTAACTTCTTCATTTTCGAAATTATCTTTATTACTCTCCAATGTACTATTTTCTTCCACAAGTGTAGCTCTTGTAGTGGTTGGTCGAGAAAAACCACCGAAAGGTCTTCTGGTAAGCAAATTACGTTTGGTAGTCGTTTCTGTCACAGTGCCATCATTTTCCACGGTTGTAGATTCAGTGGTAGGAGGTCGAGAGCGACCAGCAAATGGTCTACCAGATATCAGGGTTCGTTTGGTGGTAACTTCTTCATTTTTAAAAGTTTTCTCAGTAGTCTTCTCTGTGGTATTTTCATCTGCAATTGTTGCTTCAGTCGTTGTAGTTCTTGAGATTCCAACGAATGGTCTTCTTGAGATTAAAGTACTTTTGGTAGTAGTTTCTTCTATTAAATTTGCTTCAAATGTGCTATCTTCTTCCGTAGTTGTAGCTTCAGTAGTGGTAGTTCTGGATAGGCCATTTAAAGGTCTTCTAATGATGATAGTTCGTTTGGTAGTGTCTTCTACAGTTTCAAGATTTTTCTCAGTACTTTCTTCTGCAATTTTAGCTGCGGAAGTTGTTGGCTCATACATTATTTTACTTTCATTTTCAACATTAGTAGTATCTGCAGTAGTAGTCTCTGTTGCCACCGTACTGTCGATAGAAAATTCTTCATTTTTAGAATTTTTATTCTCTATCGTACTTTCATCTTCTTCGACAGCAGTATCCGTAGTGGTGGACTTGATTGCCAAAGTGCTTTCAGTTGATATAATCTGTCTTTCAATGTTTTCATTGTTCTCCACTGTGCTTTCTATTTCTTCTAGTGTAGCTTCGGTACTGGCACTTACAACTTGATCATTACCTTCCGTACTTAGAACTTCTTCAGTTGTAGTTTCAGTAGCAGATGTCTTAACACCAATCGGTCTTCTTATTAGTATAGTACGTCTCGTAGTATTTTCTTTATTTCTAGATACATTTTCTACCGTGTTATCATTATCGGGAGTAACATTAATTGTAACTTCGGAATCATCCTCGTTATTTTCTACAGTGCTATCTTCAAGTGTAGCTTCGGTGGTAGCGATGGTAGAAAATCGAGAGTGTCCAGCAAATGGCCTTCTTGAAAGTAAAGTGCGTTTAGTAGTTTCCTCTTTAATGCTTGATTCATTCTCAATATTTTCCGATGTACTGTCATCTTCCTCAATAGTAGCTTCGGTAGTAGTACTAGGTCTATTAAAACCAGCAAATGTTCTTCTCGTAGGCAAAACACGTCTGTCAATAGTTTCTTCCTTTGAAATTGTGCTAGTAACTTCTGCAGTACCAGCTTTGGTCGTTGTAGTTCTAAGACGACTAATACCAAATGAACGTCCACCAGCTGAGGTTGTGGGTCTTGTTAAATCAACAAATGGACGTCTTGTTGGCGATGAGGCTTTAGTAACAGATTCTTCATTTTCTATTGTGCTATCTGGTTCTTCGGTTGTTGATTCAGTAGTTGAAATTCTTATTCTGTTAACTCCCGAAAATGACCGTCTGGTGGGTATAACATTTGTTGGATGTGTTGTTCCAAAGCCACGACGAGTGGATGTATCTATATTCTCTTGATCTTGCTCCTCATCATCATTTTCTTCGTTGGGATTTTCAGTTGTAGTACGATAACGTATTAAACGATTAAACGAGCGTCTGGTTGTTGTATCCGTAGTTGTAGGTTCTTCCGTGGTAGATGTGGTGGTTAAACCTCTTGAGCGATTGGCAAACAATGGATTTTTATTTGCAGTTGAAACTGTTAAAACATTTTCAGTGGTGACATCTTCCAAATCGTCTTCATTGCCTGCAGTAGTTGTTGTTGTTTTAAAGCGATTAACTGTATTTAATCCTCTTTGACGGTTAGCTAATATAAGACTTCTTCGAGTAGTTGTTTCTAATTCCGGTAACTCTGATGTTTGTTCGTCTCCTTCTGTAGTCTTGGAAGTTATTGTGTGTAACCGCGTAAAAGATCTTCTTGTAGTTGAATCTGCGCCAACTTCTTCTGCATTCAATGATTTATTTGTAGTTGATTTAATTAATGGACGATTGACTTTGGATTTTGTTGCCGAAATTTCAGTTAAAGATTCGGTATCAATTACTTTGGAAATTTCAGTAGATACTTCGGGACTTAGAGTGGTGGATTCACTCTCCACATTTGTTAAAGGTGAAGTTTCTGTAGTTATTTCTTCAGTTGGCACTGCAGTAGTTAGACGAATACGTTTTCTTATTATAATTTTTCTCGGATTTGTTGTTGTTGTTTCTTCAGTGCTAAGAGTAGATTCCACTAGTTTTTGTGTAACAGGTTCCGTAGTGGTTTCAATGTTTTCGCTATTATTATTTTGTAAAGTAGAAGGTCTTGTCCTAATAACGCTTGCTCTGGTTGTGGTGTCATCTTCGGTGTTTGCGGTTGTTTTATCAGGTGTTATTGTTGTAGATCTTAAACGATTTCTTGCAGTATATAAAGTTTTACTTCTTTCAGTTGTTGCAATTTCGTCATCTTCATCTACAGTTGTGGTTTCAGGTTGAACAGTGGTAGTCCTAAAACGTTTTCTAGTCAAGGGAATAGATGTAGTTTTTAATGTATCTTGTTCCAATACTGTAATTCTGACATGTGGTGAATCTGCTACAGTAGTTTGAGTTAATTCATCTGTGGAGTCTGTGGTTAATTTGCGATAAGTTTTAAATGTTTTTCCTTTTCTACCTTGTGATTCATTTAGGTCCAAGGCATTTTGTAGCAACTCCTCATTAAGTTTATCATTTTCTCTTAATGTATTTTCTTCTCTAACATCACTTTCATCCATTACCTCTTCGGCCGATGACACATATGTGGACCCAAGAGATTTCTCCCCCAGGTGCCCTAATTTGACCCGGGGGTTTTCAATAAAAAATGACTTAATTCCGAATTGATTTCTTGAGCTTGTTCCATAGCTTTAATAGCTACTAATTCATCGGTTAATTCCGGTTCTGGATCTAAATGATCGTTGCTGACATTGAAAACATCATGGATTTGTTTCGCTATATCGACATTAGTCTCAATTGCAGTTTTAGGAGGTATAGTAATCGGATTGATATATGTTATGGGTGAATCTTTGTAGTATTGATAGTATTTACGTCTGTGATATATGGGTAGAGAAAGGTCTTGACCATTTTTCAAGCCAGATGTTATGGCATTCTTTGTTTCTAAGGCATCAATAACTTCGGTTTTTGTAACCTTTTCAGTTTCAGTTTGTAAATTGCGTACAGCATTGGCAAATTGATTTTAAGTGTATCCAAGGAATCATTTTCTAAGTCGCCGTGAGCTATAGTTTCCATAGCTTGTTCAGTGGTACTTTCAGGAGATGTAGTTTCAATTTTAACTGTTGTCGTGGTTGTAGTTGTTTCTGGTTTGCTTGTGGTGCTACTGAATTCTTCGGTTGTATCTGCCCTTGATGTCTTAGTTTTGAAACGATTTATGGCTTCATTAATCTGTTCTTCATTTTGGGAAACTAAAGTTTTTGTTATCTCGTCACTAGTTGTTGTACTGGTTTTTATCGTTCCCGCCGGTCTCCTTATAGTAAATTTACTTTTAGCTGCGGATTCAGTTTCTTCAACAGTTCCCTTTGTAATTGTAGTTTTGGTAGTAGTGGTTCTGGAAGTTGTGCCAGCAGGACGTTTGAAGGCAAAATTGCGTCTCGTAGTGGAAACTACATTTTTAGCTTCTGGAACTTCTTCCTGCTCAATTTGAGGAGCTTTGGTAGTAGTTGTGGTTGTAGTGGTTCTGAACGGTCTTGTTGGCCTGGTTCTTCTGCTGGTGACTTGAGAAGACTCAGTTGTGGCAGGTTGAGGCCTTACCGGTCTTGTTGGCAATTCTTCTTCAAATTCTTCAACATGTTCTTCCTCTTTAACAATTACTGGTTTACGTATCAATTTTCTTCTGCTCTTTCCAGGACTTTGATCCTCTTGTTCACGTCTAAGAGCTTTTGAAGCCAAATCTAAAGCCAACAAAGAAGATAAATCACTACTTTGGAATCTTGCCGATCCTCTGTTGCGTGGAATGGGTCTACGAGTTGTAGTTGTAGTAGAGAATTCTTCATTTTCATATTCATATTCTGGAGCTTGTTTAATGATTGTCTTAGTTCTTATTCTCCTAATGGTTTTTATTTTACCATCGACCACCTTTGTTTCAATATAAATAGTTTTAATACGTTTAGATCCATCTTCCAAAATTTCAACTTCCTCATATTTTTCAGGTTTAGTGGGTGTACGGCTGCCAACTGATCCCCTTTGTCCGGAGTAACTAGTTCTGCGTGAGTTTCCTTGATTTTGGGATGACAATGTATTACGAGTTTGGTAATTGGAACCCGAAGAAATGTTGTTATTGTAAGAGTTTTGATCTTCTTCGGATATTTCCTCAATTGTTTCATAAGATTCTGATTCAGTTTCGGTTTCGCCTTGTTTATTTTGTTCAGATTGACTTCCAGACACACGTTTATTGACAAATACATTTTGGCGGTTAAGAGTACCATATCTATTCGATTGAGCTTCGGTTTTTTGTTGGTCAGATTGGCTACCAGTAATGCGCTTATTTGCAAAAGCATTTTTGCGATTAAGTGTACTGTATGTATTTGTTGTAGATTGTCTGGATTTGAAATTATATTTGGAATCTGAATCTGAATTGGCAGAACTATTTCCTTCTTCGGAAGTTTCATTTTCAGATTTTTTAGAAGTTAGACCAGAACCCTCTGACGATAATGAGGAATTTTCAATATTTGTAAGAGTGCTACCAGCTACTGATGATAATTTTTCAGAGCTATTAGATAGTTCGTTTCCATTGCTACCAGTTTGTTGCAAATTCGTTTCAGAATTACCCTCCAAATAGCTGGTAGAAGTCCGAGTTATTCCTAATCCGGAAGCATTACCTCCGAGTGTAGATTTGTTAGTTTGTATTCTCTTTCTAATAATGGTTCTTCTACGACCATTTTCTGTTTGCGTTTCATTTTCAGATTTTCCGTAAGTTAGACCTGACGATGATGAGGAGTTTTCAATATTTGTAAGAGTGCTGTCAGCTGCTGATGATAATTTTTCAGAGCTATTAGATAGTTCGTTTCCATTGCTACCAGCCTGTTGCAAATTCGTTTCAGAATTACCCTCGAAATAGCTGGCAGAAGTCTGAGTTATTCCTAATCCTGGTACATTACCTCCCAAGGTAGATTTGTTAGTTTGTACTCTCTTTCTAATAATGGTTCTTCTACGACCATTTACTGTTTGCGTTTCAGAGGAAGTTTGTTGATTGTTTGAGGATGTAGTACGTGATTTCTCACTTACTTCATCCTGAGCTGAACTTTGACCTTCAAGACGTTTTCTAGATGCACTTCCGAGGGAAAATTGATATTTGGTACCATGTTTCTTGCTCAATTCTCCTGCATCTAAAGAAACTTTGTGTAATCCTTCAGTATCGCCCTTAATACCAGTTCCACTCTGAATTTCTGTTTGTTCTATTGTTTCAGAGGTATTGACATCACCATTGTCTGAAGTTTTGCTAGTAAATATTCCCTTTTTGTTTATAGCAGTTCGGGTACTACCATTTATAGTTTCCGATTCAGTGGTGACTTCTTCAGATATTGATCCCGATGTACGTGTTTTGGAACTGTTATCTTCTTCAATTTCATCCGTCACTTGTTGTGTTTTAATCACAGGACGTCTTCTACTGCCAACACCAAATTGTTGTTGGTTATTATTATTATTGTATTTTCTAGCCAAATCCAAAGCTAACAAAGATGATAAATCTGCTTTATCCTTAGGGCGATAAGTAGCTCTAGGTAACAAGTTAGTAGCTCTTGTGGTTGTTTCCAAGTCTTCCTCTACATTTTCAGTTTCGGTATTTATTAAGGAGCCATGATCAAATTTCAATTTAGTTTCCTCATTTTTGTTATCATCAGTTGCGGGCCTTCTTCCAGCAGTAGGATGTCTTCGGAATGATGTTTGTGCACGTGAAGAGCCGTTGGATTCTTCAGAAACTTCTTTGGTATTTGTAAGTATACTTTCATGTTTGACATTTACGGTTTCTTGATTTATTGTAGCTTGACTTGTGGGTCTCTTTCTGAAGACAACACGTCTTCTACCAGTACCTGTTTGAGTGGAAGTTACCTTTTGCTCTTCATTTTTGAACTTAACTTCTGATGTACTTTCATTCGATTTTTCTATATTACTTTCGGATTCTTTAGTATTTGTTTCAGTTGTTGTTGGAGGAGTCGTTTCAGATTCAACATATTCGGTGGAACTCTCAGTCAATACAAGTCTTTCAGTGGTAGTTGTAGGCTCTTCAGTAGTTGAGGTTGTGGTCAACTCAGTCGTTGTTGAAATGGCTTCAGTGGTTGTTGACTCAGCCTCAATTGTTAAGAGATCATCCTTGCTTGAGCCTCGATTTAAAGTGATATATCTTGTTTTTATCTCTTTTCCATTCCCTTGCGATGATAGTACATCTTCAGAATCTTCTGTATCTGAAGTACTGGTTTGTCCTCTTGTTATAGTTTGGTATTTTAATTTAGTTTTCGAAGAATTTTCTTCACCGACATCAGTACCATGTTCCTTTTCACTGTGTTCTTCTTCATTTTCAGTTGTCGTTTCAATTTCTGTTAGACTCATAGCTTCCATGGAATTTGTTTTAAAATGTTCATCTTCCGTTTCTGCGTTTCTTTCATTTTGTAATATTTGACCACCACGTGATATGGTAAGATAAGTTCTTTTTTCTTCTTTGGATGCTAAATCTCCAGCGTTTTTAACAAATCCAGACAATTCTTCGTCGGTTAAACGTACACCTTGGCTATTGCGTACTATAGCTTTATAGGGAATATTTTCAGTAGTGCTGCCCGAACCACGATTTCTTGATATGGTGGTATAAGTTCTCTTTTCATTACCCGATTCAGTTGACGTAAAATGATGCTCTTCTGTATTAGATTGTAAACCTTCAGAAACATGATTTCTCTTTGGAGTAGAATAGTTCCTGCCATTAACATTTTCAGCTTCTTCATCATCATCATGTTGAATATGGTCTCGAATTATTTTAGTATATTGAAGAGTAGATTTAGTATTATCATTTGAATCAGTTCCATGACCTCTATTAAGGGTGGTGTACTCATATTTTGATGATGTTTTACTATTTCCATTACTTTCATTTACTTCGTCATCAGATCCACTAACAGTCTTAGAGTTGG
Organism: Cochliomyia hominivorax; assembly: GCA_004302925.2. Classification (NCBI taxonomy): domain Eukaryota; kingdom Metazoa; phylum Arthropoda; class Insecta; order Diptera; family Calliphoridae; genus Cochliomyia; species Cochliomyia hominivorax. The sequence goes on along the minus strand of PYHX02000495.1, from coordinate 36,496,963 downwards.
AACCCCTCGTTATGGTAGTGTATTTGAATTTAGTTTTCAAATTATCTTCACTTTCTTGGGAGTTTTCACTAATATTTCCAGAGTTTTCATTTGCTTTATGATTCTCTTGTGAACCTTGATGGCTTCGCGTAATTTGCGTATATTGGAATCTTGTTTTAGTTTGTTTATCATCACTGTCTTCCGTTGAAATTTCTACCGAACTTGAGCCTCGATTTACTGATGATTTCAAATTATTCTCATTTATCTCTTCCGTTATAGCTTTAGTGGTTTGTCCTCTTGTAATTGTTTGATATTGAACTTTAGTTCTAAAATCATTTTCGTGTTCTTCTTCGTCGGACTTGCCAGCAGAATTTATATCATTTCCAATTCCCGTTGTTTGTTGACGTCTTCTGTTAATGGTGGTATATGTTCTAAATGCCCTACCTTCTTCCTCTTCACCATCAACGTGATTTTCTTCAACATTTGCATTTTCTACAGATTCTTCTAAACTCTTACCGCGATATTTACCTGTCTCTTTACTAACTTCATCTTGTTTTTTACTAAATCTGGAGTCCTTCTCATTTGACTCTAGATCGTTTACAATGGTCACATGATCAGGATCTACTTTTTGTCTTATTCTTTCTTCAGTTGTTACTTCGGTAACAACAAGTTTTTTCTTTTTCGGCGTAGGTTTAGTAGGTTGTCTGGATCCCAGGAATTTAGTCATCATCATCGTCCACTTCGTGGACAATGGTGTGTGTAATTATTTTAGTATTATTGTTACTACTACTACTACTACTATCTACAGTGTTATTGCTATTAATTAAATTATAATCATGCCTTAAACTATTAACATTATTACCCTCAATACCATCATCATCTACATCAATTAAAACATTCTTATTCAAATGTTCAACTTTAGTGTCAACTTTAGAATTAAGGTGCTCAGTGCTGGTCACTTCGCTCTCCTCCTGCAGTATATGCTCTTGTTGAGAGGAAGTTTCCGCTTCGTGGACGCTAGCAGTTTGAGAGAGTATTGAATTTTGTGAACTCACCTTAGTTTGGCTATTAGCGGCCGCATTTAGTTTTGTGGTTTTTTGTTTTGTTACTAAAGTTTCATCATTTGGTTTCACTGTTTCTTCGGTGGTGGTGGTAGTAGCTCCACTACTTGTGGTGGGTCTATTGCGTCGTTTGGGGAAACCAAATGGTCTTGGACTAGATACAGTACCCAGGAAGTCATTATTTACAGATTCTGTAGTTGTTGTAATGGGTGTATCTGTAGTTGTGACCGTAGACGTGGTCTTCGTCTGTGAAGAACGATTAAGTAAAATTTGTTGTCTTCTAACACCCAATGTTTTCTTGGCATTAGTAGAACTACTAGATGTTGTTTCTGTTGTTTTTGTAGAAGGTGGTGTTGTGGGTGTTGTAGTGGTAATGGTTCTAGTACGTGTGCTATACAATGTCTTATTTCTTTGCTTACTTACTACATTTACCTCTTCTTCTTGTTGTTGTTCCGTATCTTGTTCCGTCTTGGTTAAATTGTCACTATCATTGATAGCTGTAGTCGTAGAAGATAAAGTCGTTTCGGTAGTTGTTGTCAACTGGCTGTCAATTTCCTGTTCATTTGTATCTAGACCAGACTCCGTTGAAGGAGAGGGAGTGGAAGAGGAGGATATAGAGGAGAAGGATGAGGAATCAGTTAATAGGGAATTGGATTTTTCAGAAATATTAAAACTGATTTCATTTGTATTGGGTGTGGTAGAGGCAAGGGATTCTAAAACATCTTCACCAATTGGTAAAGATGTGCTTGGGGTGTTTGGGTTAGTAGTTGTGGTTATGGGAATATTTGTGGTTATTAATATTGATTCAGGTGTAGTGGATTCTAAAATAGTTAAAGGAGTTGTTGTTAATGGAGTCTCTGTTGTAGATGTTGTGGGTGTTGCTGTGGTTATTGTAGTTGTTTTAGCCGCACTAGTTGTAGTTTCAGGTGTTGCGGTAGGAGTACTTGATGTTGTTGTAGTCCTGCGACCTATACTGGCATAAGTTCTTTGTGTATTTGTGGTGATTTCTTGTTGTGTTTCTCGTGTATTTTCAATATTTACAGCCTTAAAATGTACCGTATTTTCCTGATTCTCCGATTCAATATCATCATCATCGTCATCTCCTTCATCTGCGGCCTTATTTGATGACTGTGTTGAGGGACGAGTTGGCCTTGAACGTTCAAGATATTTATATCTAAAAGTTATCGACATAATAATTCAAATTAAAATGTAACAAATTTGGCATTTATTTTAAATTGATTACTCACCTTGACGTTCCAGGTGTAACTTCAGTTGCATCTGGCAATTCCGTGGTTGTGGTACCTCTAGCGCGACTTCTATTCAAAGTACTATAAGATTTACGTTCTGTAATTTCCTGTTCTTCCTCCTGGGTTGCTTCAGTCGTTGTTGAGGGTCTGGTTCTTCTTATGGTAGAATAGGCAGGTGTGCTTGCACCTAACGGCCTTCTAGTCGATTTAACACTAACCTTTTCTTCTTCAGTTTCATCTTCATTACTTTCGGTACTTGAATTACTGACAACCTCTTCTCTTTCTTCATCATCTTCATTATTTGAGGTTTTCTTAACACCACGATTACGATTAATCGTAATATACTGTTTCTTTTCTTTAAGGAAACCATCAAATTCACTTAACTTATCAATACCTTCACTTTGTGGTCCCTGTCTGCTATTGCCTCTCAGTACAGAAGAATATTTGTTATAACCAGCTGAAGCTCCAGAACTCTTATTGTCTGTTTCACGTGTTTCATCGCTCTCGGTTTCGGTATTGTCTTGCGTTTTAATTTGAGTTTTAGTTGTGCGGAAACTACTTGAGGAGGTGAAACGATTGCGGAAGGAATTCAAAGCATTTGGTTTACTTAAAACTTTTTCATACAGTGATTTACTAATGGTGGAGGGTGTGGTGGCGGTTATAGAACTAGAACTACTAGAGCTACTACTTTCCTTAATCGATATGGTGCCATCGTCTTTACGTAATAGATGTTTTTCCAATTCTTCAATACCTCCTACCTTGCGAATAAGTTCAATCAATTCCTTTATAACTTTCGGATCCTCCTCCGAATCTTTGTCAAAACCTTTGGGTTTAGCAAATGGTGAAGGAACATTATCATCTTCTTCCTCATATTCGAAATCTTCTTCCGGAGCTTCGGTGGTAGTTGTGGTAGTTGTTCTGGGTGTGGTTCTAAAGAATGTGGTAGGTCTCGAAGTAGCTGCCGTTATACGATTATAAGAAGATGTAGGTCTAGCCGTTGTGGTGGTAGTAGAGATTACAGGAGCAGCAGTTGTGGATCTAGAATAAGTGATATAATGATTAAAAAATCTTGGGTACAATTTTTACTTTTAACTTACTTTTTGGTTTTACATGGCACATTTCTAGCAAAATCACAAGAATCCGCTGCAGGATTAAAGTAAAGTCCCGATGGACAAGTAAACATATGAGCAACAATACCCAACCCTGATGGACCACTATCTAAACACCAATAGTATTTTTTACAATCTCTAGGATGTTGGAAGAAACCTTCTTCTTCACATTTGAAATCTATAAAAATTTTATATTTATAGTTTGTTTTATTGAGATGCGATTACTTGTAACTTACCGGTGCCTGGATCCGGGGTAGTGGGTGGAGGAGGTGTTGTTGTTCTACCTCCTATATATAAAGAAGAACCTTCAGCTTCGGTTAGTTTAATGGTGGTTGGGGCGCTAGTGGAAGAGGGTTGTTGTCTACGTGTAGTTTGTTGTGCTACTTGTGTGCGTTTGGAGCTTCCTTTGCGTTCGGCATATGTCAATTTATGTTCAGTGGTTGTAATACGATTACGGGTGGAAGAGGAATTTTCACGACTTCTAGAACGTGAGGGTTTTTGTGGCGCACTTGGTTTCGAGACTTCATTGATACCCAAACTAATAATTAGAATAGAGGATAATTATCTAAAAATTCCCTAGGACAACTTTGTTTTTACTACTCACCCTAATGCATCCAGCATAGCTTCCTTGGCAGCCTCTATCAAAGGATAAGGTTTACCCGCACAGGTACCACGGAAATCGTCATTGTCAATAGCCCAAAACATAATGCCACCTAAACCATTTTCTACCACATATTGAGCCTTTTTGCGTACAATTGCCTCATCATCATAACCAACCCATTGGTTGCGACGATAAGCATAAGGACCCATAGCATTAGGATTAGGCTGTACCACAGTCCATTCAGGATCTTCTTTAATATTCTGACAAATTTCATAGTAAGCCAAATAACCCTTCTCACGAGTAGCATCACCTTGTTCGCCGGGAGCTTCAGCAGGAGCACCAATTTCTGTGCTTTCTTCATTAATCAAGGTATAAGAACGGCCATAAGTGGGTATACCCAAAACCAGCTTATCACGATCAGCACCAGCATTTAGATAGAATTTAACCGAATAGTCCTAAATTAAAACAGGATTTATTAATATTTAATCCAAGAGAAAATCTTAAAGAAAACCATACAATATTTAATTCAGCATCATAATTATATTCCGATTCTTCTTCCAATGAATACAAAGGAGCATGATGATTAACCGAGGGTTCGTGAGAGGAATGAAAATCATATGTGAGCAGATTAAACCAATCCAAATATTTATTCAACTTGGGAATATCATAACCCTTCTCAATGTATTCAATACCAGCTGGTACAGCCATGGTAAGCAACAGACGTGGTCTTCCGGTTTTCTCCGACTCCCTCTCAAATTCAGCCCTCAACTCTTGCACAAATTGTGCGTAATTATCTCTGTCGCGTGGTTTACCACCCTCACGATGTGCCGGATATTCCCAATCCAAATCAATGCCATCAAAATGATTTTGTCTCAAAAACTTTAAAATATTCTTAATGAACTTTTGTCTGCGTTCAGGATTTGCCACCAAGGGGGAGAAACGTGAGGAGGCCTCATTCCAGCCACCAATAGCAATCATAGTTTTCAATTGCTTATTGTACGTTTTCAGGCCAGTAAATTTGGCATAACCACCTAAAAATATACAAAATTGTTATTAAGACCTGATACATCATCCTCATCAGCAGCAACAGTATAACAGCAACGAAGTCATGAGTTACTCCCACTAGCAACACTCATAGCAATAAAGGCTTTAGAAAAAAAGTTTTTTTTGGCATTTTGTGGAATTCAATGCAAAAAAAAAAGAAATGAAATGTTTTTGCTATAAAAAAATGCTTAAAGGCATAAATCATTATATGATTCTTTATCCTTTTGATTGTGTGGCCAGGAAAAAAAACAAAAAAGGAACTTTTGTCTATACATCAGCCTCATGTAGAGTTATTTACTAGATATTACATATATACATACAAACACACATACAAATACACACACATACCTTGTTCAATATCCTGATATTTATCAAATGGTTTCATTTGATTGTCTTTCGTAAATCCTCCAAATGCGTAAATCAAATGTGTACACAAATATGGATTTATATTTTGTGGATTAAATTTCGCTGTGCCTGGACGATAGACACTCCAGTTGGTGTAATAACATACAACTCTTCCATCAGCTCGAACCCCTGTGAATATGAATATTAAAGTATTATTTTTTTATTATTTTTTAATTAAAAAAAAAAAAACTTGGCCATAAATTAACGGGTATTTACCATTTATATAGAGTACCGCACAAAGTAGGAAGAGTAGTTGCCATACCGCTCCTCGAGGAAGCTGCAAAAAACAAAAAAAATGAAAAGAAGGATTAAATATTAATAAAAAGAGTATTAAAAGTTTGTTTTTTCAAATATGATAACTAAAAATAAAGAATTAAATAAATGATTGTTTTTAAGACTTAAAGGATCAGAGGAAAGTAACAGTGGAAACAGAAACTAAAGAAAGATGAGAAAATTTAAATTGATTTAAAAGATGTTTTTTCTATAAATAAAGCTTTATTTCTGTTAATAAGAGAATATTTTTCAATGTTTTAATCCATTTTCGTGGAACCTTCACATACATACCGATTCGCTTGGCATATAAGAAACATCAATATTCCTCAAATAAAAATATTTTTTTCTAAAGATTATTATCAGGAGGAAATTTGCCATATAAACATTTATCAATTATGAATTATCAAAAAAAATTGAGGCTTGAAAGTAAATAATTATCGCACAATTATTATCTATGTTGCATAGTGCGAGATGGGTTCATATCTGAGTTTTACTTGTGTATATATGTATGCATGCATGTATGTTTGTATTTTTGTATGCATGTATGTATGTATGTATGTATGTATGTATGTATGTATGTATGTATGTATGTATGTATGTATGTATGTAAAGTATAAACTCTAAACTCTAAAACCCATTTTTGATGAAATTTTCACGGAATGATTCCAATATACCCGAAAGTAACATAAGCTTTTAAAAAATTCCGATAAGACAAGGGGTAGGGGTACCCCTCATACAAAGCAAATATTGAGTATCGAATATATATGAAAAAACTATAACAACGAGAGTTCTCAAATTTAGTCCTAACAGTTTAGTCTTGAGAAACTGTATTACTGGAAAAAAACGTAGGACTAATAAGACCAGAGTGAAGGCTAATATTGATAATTTACTATATATAGAACTAAATCAACTAGAGTTCTCTAATTTGGTCCCAACTACTTTCTCAAGGAACTGTTTTACTGGACGGATAAGACCATGGGGAGGGTATCGCCCTTTAAAGAACTAAAACAGCGAGATTTCTCAAATTTCAAGTAAAAATGTCGATGTAAATGCCCGACTATTTAATACCCTACACCACATTGTTGACTGATTTCTTTCTGAAGGATTATATGAAAATTAAAAAAAATATGGACCGATTTCGGCTGTGCGAAATTATCGTATTTGTCTAAATATTATAAAATACCCACGTATATGTGCAATTTATGAGTTTCAAAGTGACATTTGGAAGGGTGGTTGTATGGGATCTATAAGAAATAATGCACCTGAATTACCTATTGTATAATTCAGTACCTCGTTTTAGAACATAATAAGACTTGGTGTTGCAATTTTTTTTATGTATTTAAAAATTTTATGACCTAAAAATCCCATTCCGGGAGTACATTTGTATTGCACCAATTTCAATAGATGTCATCTTTGGACCAAAATAATAAATAAGAAATTTTATTAAGATACTGCGACCTGTACATTGCGAACAAGCTTACATGGACAGCCAGCCGGACGGACTCAGGAAGTGATTCTGAGTCGAATGGTATAATTAAAAGTGGTGGTAGGACTATTTTTTCTGCCCGTTACAAACATCTGCAAAAACACATAATACCCCTACCACCTATGTTGGTGTAGGGAGTCCATAATTAACTAAAATTAACTGAAAAAATAAACATTTTATAGAAAAAATTCTACCAATTAAATTTATAATTTTTTAAATTACTTCTCTAATAAAAAATCTATAAATAAAAAATTATGAAATATTTATGTAAATTCCAATCTCCACTAGAAATTTCGCATTTATAAATTATCGGACATACACATGTGTTATATAAATAATTTTGTATCTGTTAGTTTAAAGTTAAAAAAAGAATCTCTTCATATTTACATTCATTTTTATAAAAATGTTAGTTGAAAGTGGTTTTTCTGGAATTCAAAACTAATCAGCATTAACTCGATTCGTTCTAAAAAATATCTAAGCAAAAAAACAAAAACAAGTAAGAAATTATAATCGGTCAAGCTCGACAATTTAATACCCTAAATCACATTTTAGGTTATAAGTGTTTGCTACCGAAAATGAACGACTTTTGTATTTTTTAATTAATACTTAGGGTGATCGGCCCGGTTTTGAATAACCGGGTATCATGTATACCCGGTCCAAAAATCTTATTAATAATAAATACTATTTTTGAATCGATCCGGAAACTTAAAATCTTACACACAAACGTAATGTTGAAATGTGCGTACATTGGGAGTTATAAACATTTTCATATTTTTGATTATAGCTCTTTTCTACTTATCCGATTTTGATGATTCTTGGAATAGAAATGGTTCGTACAAAGCTTTATATTAAAGTTAATTTTTATTTTAATCTTACAAATAGTTCTTGCGAAAATTGACAAATGTTTTTTAACTTAAATTTAAGGTTGACTCAGATATCGGGCTATCACTTCTTTGTTAGTAGACAAATTTTGCTGGTTTTAAGCAGCTTAGGACAATAACAAACATTCTGGGTAAATGTTTTCAACAGACGGACGGACATGAATAGATGATTCCTTCTTGGCGTTATATACCAAATGACAAAGTAAATATACCCACTATTACCACTTATGACGGTGAAGGGTATAAAAATCGATTTACTCCAAAACATTTATTTTCTAAGAATTTTTATTTAGAATACACATATACATTTCCAGTCTTTTAATATTTTGCAAAACAAACCGGTTAACCGAAATCGATACCGGTTTTTTATTTTAATTTTTCGAAAAAACTGAGTACCAGTTTAAAAAAAATGTCGAAGAATCGATCACCCCATTTATGCTTAAGAGAGCAGTATATTACAATGGTACTAACATTCATGTGGAATTTGTATTGTTTTGTTCTAAAACCATTTCTTCTGTGGACGTTATAATGGAGCTAGAACAAATTATGGACTGAACCTCATAAAATTTCGCACATCTATTTTGATTTTTTACAATACTTTTACAATACCAACGTATATGTGAGATTTAAGACCTTGAAAATGATATTTGGATGAGGAATTGTATGGAACCTATGAGAAGCAATAGACTGATCCAAGTATAATTTGACACATCGTTTAAGAATAGAATCGCTTTATATATCATCACCAATTCCAACAAATTTGAATGACACATGCCAAATTTTTCGCTCACAAGAACAGTATATTTACAAATGTACAAACGCTTTATACCCAACCACCTATAGTTGGTGTAGGGTATACATATTTATTTAAAATAAAAATTATTTATATTTGAAAAACATATTCATTATTGGCTGAAAACACGTGGTTTAACATAAAATTAAAAAAAAATATATAAATTTACTAATTAAACTGATTAAATGTCAGAGATAAGAGTAAATAATATGCAACAGTGCACTTGAATGAATTTTTGCAAAAAATAGTGAAAACATATTAATGTTTAGACAGATTTTTTATTTAAATTTTAATAATTATTAAAATAAAATTAAAATTATAGATTTCAACGAAGACAATAAATTATTATCTTTTTAAAGTAATGAAAATAATATCAAAATTGTATTTGTAGGAGACAAGTCCATCACAAAATACCTTTCTGATGATGTTATTAGTCTCTTTTGTCAATTACTTGGTAATAATGAAAGAATTTTACAAACGATCCATTTACACATGACAAGAATTTTAATACCCTACACCTCGTAAAGTAACACCAATGTAAGATCCCATATAGCTTATATCAAAACCCTAACCCGTTTCGTGATATCAATTTTTCTATTTAGGAAAAAATATTACTTCTGATCTTCAATATAAAAAATTTATGTAAGATATCTGCCGACATCATCGAAAATCGATTTATGGAATAGTTTTGAATTAAGTGATCTACAACAGTGATCCAACAAAAAAAGTGATCTAAAGAAACACCTATAAAAGCTTTTTTTCATTTTGTGATAAAGATAAAATTGCTCATTACCGATCTAAAAACTTAATACTTTATATTAAATGATCGCTTAGATATTATACTTATAAAAAGTCTAGATCTAGAAAAAAAATATCATTTGATTATGACGACATACTAATGTAGAAAAAGATCACTGTATAATGAGCTGTATAAAATTGTACATTAGAGATCTCAGCAAAATTTATAATTCAGTTAAGAAAAATGAATTTTCGGAGATCTATAGAAAGTGATCATTTGATTATGGAAATAATTAATTTGAGATCTAGTAAAATGTTCTCATTGTGATATGTTATATGTTATAGAAGATCAAATCAATTGTTTGGTAATGTTGAAATCTTATTGATCAAATAACGATCTATTGAAAATTGATCACTAAATTTACTTGACAAGATTAGCTCGCATATAAAAAAAAAGAATTTTCACAAAGAAATGTTCACTCATTAGTAATGATCGCATGAATAACAAAGAAAAATATGATTTCGTATAGAAAAATCTGTATTGATTAAAATCCAAATGCAAAATTTGAATATCGGTCCATAATTTCCTATGTCATGGTGTAGAGTACTATTTAGAGGAAATTAAGTATTTAAAAATTGCGATCTAAAAATTGATCATATTATATATGTAAAACTTATTAAATGAGTGATCTTAAAATTGATCCCTAAGAGATACAAAAACAGATTTTCAGTTAGAGATCAAAAGTAATTTAATGATTCTAGAAATTAGTCACTTAATAATCTATGAAAAATCGTTCACGTAGTGATCAGAGAATTATTTTCTACAGGAAATTTATCAAGTGATGATCCATTAAAAAATGTTCGCTCAATTATTTACAAATGATCAAGTGTTTTATGTAGAAAATCATTGAGATTTAATTTCCGAAAAAAAATAATTTTAACAATTTAAAGGCTTCAATGGCAAATGAGTTATTCTCATAGAATAATTAGGGATTTATTATATGACATTAATTGAGATGAACGAGAAAATTCGTTCAAATTCATATAAAGCTCCAAATGGTACATTCCTTTTCTTCCAAAATGGGCTGAACATTTTTTCTTTTTCCAACTTTTCATTTTATATGAATTCTAGTGACATTTCAACATTAAATTTCCTCAAAGTCAATTATTTGCAAAAAGAAAATATTTTTCTTTAAAAAGTACTATTTACACTTTTTTGTCATAACATTTAAATTTTGCCAGTTCTTTCAAAAAAGCCTTTGTTGTCCATCAAGTGCTTTTTCATATTTTAAGCAAACAATTGACTCTTTTTTCACACTAAATGACTTTTAAAAGCAATATAGCCTTTTTTCAACATTTACAAAGGATTTTAGCAAAAGAACAAGAAATGCTTTTAAAAAGCTTGAAATTCATACGAAAAGAAAATATTGACATTTAAGGGGAAAAAAGCATTAATTTCAGATCTTAGTTAAAGTTATTATGAGAAAAAAACTGTAAATCTCAATATATGACTAATTTGGCAAATGACTTATTAAAGCCGGATTTTTATTTTGTTAAGTGCTAAAAATATTTCATAATCCCGGTTTATTATTTGAATTATGTCTACCATTCATGTCATGTCTTATGTTATGTCATAAATATTATAACATAATTATTAACTCAACTGTTTTTGTTTGTTTGATTGTTTGTGTGTTTAATATGACGATGGAATTTTTTCTTAGTGAATTTTTCTTTGGTATTTTTGAAAAGCAAAATTTAAGTCTTTTTGTCATAACTAACTGCCAGTGAACTCATATTACGAGCATTTTGGAATTATGTGAGGAAATTGTTAAACATAATTATACAAACATGTGAATACACAAACAATATATCTGGAGTACTCAGGAATGACAATAAGTGATTTTGCACGTGTTTCTTGTCTACACCCATTTTGATTTGCAGATTTTTCAATTCCTTCAAATAAACCCACAAACGACTTTTTTCACTCACCGAGTGTATATTTTTCAAATTTATGTAAACGCATTTTGTCTAATGGAAAAAATCACGTTAACATGGATTGATTAATAATATTTTATGCTTCTTTTACAAATAAACCAAACAAACACACGTTATTGCTACGTGCACAGAAGTCTACACACGAACTTTACCTGTCTGTTTCATCGATCCATTGAAGAAATTCAATTAAAATAATAAAAACCGGTAACCGAATAAATCTCGTATTTGTACGTAATAATTTCAATTTGTTATTGTAATTTTTGTTTTTTTTTTGCTCATTTAATATTTATAATCAACCTAAATATCTTCTTTTTTAAAGGTCTTCGCTGATTGTGGTTTTTATTAGAAAATTCGACTTATTTAACGTGACAAATATGTGGTTGAGGAAAAAAATAATTTTAGTATTGATGTGTCAATCTTCTACGACAGCATCATCATTCTACTTCAAGAATAATAATTTTAATTTTATTATTTTACAAGCAGATCTGGCAAAAAATGATGCCAAAGCAAAATTTTAGGTCGTTGCTGGATCTAAACAAACATTTGCGTTGTATGGGGCGTGTCCTCCCCCTGGTCCTATCCGTATAAGGTTTTGTTCACTAAAACAGTTCCTTAAAAAAGTTGTTGGGATTAAGTTTGAAAGTTCTTGCTGTTGTAGTTCTGTAGATATTAAAAAATCAATATTTGCTTTCTAAAGAGGGGGAAAGTTCCCTCCTGGCCCTATCCGATTTTTTGTAGCCTATGTTTCTTTCGGGTATATTAGGATCATTCTGTGAAAATACATACATACATACATACATACATACATACATTCATACATACATATATACATTCATGCATACATACCTACATACATACATACATACATACATACATACATTCATGCATACATACAAACATACATACATATATACATTCATGCATACATACCTACATACATACATACATACATACATACATACATACATACATACATACATACATACATACATACATACATATATACATTCATGCATACATACATACATACATACATACATACATACATACATACATACATACATATATACATTCATGCATACATACATACATACATACATACATATATACATTCATGCATACATACCTACATACATACATACATACATACATACATACATACATACATACATACATACATACATGCATACATACATTCATGCATACATACATAAATTAATCTACTTGTCAACGATAATTTTAAGTCGACAATATTTGACTTTGAGATTGAATTTATTTGATACAAAATATATCACTTTATGGGCAAGAAAACAGAAAAACTTTCATAGAATATGGATCAGTTTGCGATCGAGAATATTAAATAAATAATACTTAAAGGAATATTCAACAAATAAATAAGTAAATAAATAAATAAAAATCTTCCGTATAAAATTTAGACTGATTAAAGAAGAAATTGTTCGCTCGATCAGTTTTCAATATAGATTTTTTTTCTAAAAAATTCGAGGAATTATAAATCAGAAACCATTTTAAAAATTTTAAGAATTTTTGGAGAAAATCGATCAGTTGTGATTGAATATTTTTGATAAGAAATTTAATATTTTATGAAGAAATGTATTGAAATATGTGATCGGAAAATGTCGATCAGTTTACTACCAGGCAAATTCAAGAAAATATCAGCTTAAGAAAAATTTTGCGAATTCAATACAAAACGGATAATCAAATCATTTTAAATAAAAGAAACACATACGTATAACATCTACAGGATCAGTTTCGATTAAGGAAAAAAAATTATCTGTATCATGAACTTAGTTAAGGAATTGTGTATGTGTATTCGTTTAGTTTTTAAATATTAAAAATTTTAAATAAATTTTAACTCTCAGATTAGAATTGATCAGATTTAATCCGGAAATATTTAAAAAAAAATCAAGAAATCATCCATATAATATGGTCAATTGCTGTTTAAACAATCTCAGGAGTGATTAAGAAATTTTAAATGGACATTAATATGAAAAAAAGAGAATGTAAAATTTCGTTAAACTCTTTTTAGAGGTGATCATTTCTAATTATAAATTATGGTTAATTAATGATCGAACAATTTCTATAAAAAAATGTTTTAATAGGTGATCAAAAAAAAAAAAAATGAGGACAATGTGAGTACAAAGGATGTGCATACAAATCGATCTGCTCATGATAGAAAAATATTATTGAAGAATATTTTAGAAAAGGCCTAAAACTGTTTTAAATTTTAGCACTAAAAAATCTACAAGAAATCGAAAATTTTTAGATAAAATTGGTCAGTTTGCAATTGAAAATATATTATTTATTAAAACAAAGAAATTTTTATTTATTAAAATAAAAAATATTTATTAAAATAAAAAGAACGATTTAAATTTCGATAGAATATCGATGATTTTGCTCTATAAAGTATTTGAACATGGAGTCGAAAATTTCAATCAACTTTTAAAAAAGTTTTTTATTTTTTAACTTTTTTGATCATTAAAATTTCTTTATCACATTTGCGATCATGAACGCATTTTATATTAAAGATCTTCAATAAAAATTCTTCATAGTACATTCAAACTCGAAAACGCTTTCTTTCAAAATTTGATCAAAATTATAATCAGACCATTGTGATCTGTATAATAAAATGATAGGAATATGATAGGAATATGATCACTAAGTGTGATCTATTAAAAGTTATCGCAAAATGCTGAAGAACGATCACTCAGTTATCTTTAAGTAAAATTGATGTTGTAGAAAAACGATCATTAGTCTTTAAATCAGAGATAATCAAACACTACACCAGTATATTTAGTTGTTCGGTTATTAGAGAGACATAACACGATAAAATTAAGAATATTTTATGCATTCGTATGCTAACTTTCAACAAAGCAGGTCTATATTACACATATTTTAAATGTATATACACTGCAAAAATAAATATAAAGTTACAAAAAATCTGGAATATAAAATGAAAAGAATATATGAATTGTTTTAATGAAGCTGAGTATCTGTATGGTATAAATTTAAAATACAAAACTAATAACAACATCATACATAAATTTCGTTCAGTGTAATTATTATTATGTTTTTTATTCCTCTCTTTTTGGGTATCTTTGCTTTAAAAAATAAATCAGTTAATAATGTGGAGCAAAATTAATAATTTCCCAAAAAATTAAGAAAAAAAATAATAAAAATACAGGAAAAATGATCACTCTGATCTAGAAAAAATTATCAAGATCTAAATAGATATTTCTTAATGCTCTACAGAAAATTATATTATCTTTTATTAGTAAGTAAAACTTATATTTCTAGAGAAAAATTATCACTAAACGATTTGAGAAATATAGTCCATTTATAAAATAAGTGATCGAGAGCAAAATTATCACACGGTGATTTGGAATTGAAAAAACTATTTAGAGAAAAAGTTGTCCTTAATAATTATCGTTAGAAATAGTTATTGATCTAGAGGAAAATTAAAGTTTTCAGACTTAAAAAGGAAAGATAAACTGTACATTTATAAAAAATTTATTGCTAATGATTAATGAAAAATATCATTTTGTGATCTAAAAAAAAATAGAAACTGATCACAAAAAATTTCTGAAATGATCTCTAATAATTTGTAGATCAGGTAATTAAATTATAATTTTAAAATATTTTTAAAATTGTGATTTCGAATTTTTAACAGAAATCGATTGCTTGTTCTGATTTTGTTCTTTAGTTGTTATGAATTCTTAATCGGATTTTGTGTTATTAAAATTGAATTTTTTATTTAATTTTTAATTAAAATTTATAGTCACGAAAAAATTACATAAAATAATAATCAAAAAACCGGCTTAATTAAAAAAGTACTTTTTTTAAATAAATTTGAATATTCTTTGAAATTCAATATTTTGCAAGAAATGTCTTTAACCTCAAATGACCTTCCCCTTATTTTTTTTAATTTCAATATTTATTTTTATTTTGTATTTATTTCTTTCTTTCTGTAAACAAAAATTTCTAATTGCCAATTTGACTAAATTTAGTTACAGCCAATAATTATAACTTTTATTTTATTTTGGCTTTTGTGTTTTGAATTTAATGTGGGTCCCTCTATTCCCCTGCCAATAGTTGAGGTTGCCAAAAACAAATCTACAAATTGTTGAGGCAAAAAGTACGAAATAATAAAAATCAAACGGAAATATGTTCAGACTAATTACCCAATTTCAAATGAAATATTTAATTATGGTTAAATGGGTGACTGAAAATAAGGTTGTAACTTCCTAATTGGTCATGTGATTATAAAGAAAACGAAAATGGCCACAAAAAAATTGAAATGGTGACAAATAAAAGTGAATTTATGTTAAAAGTGAAATAATTTAAAATGGATTTCAAATTGCGAGGGGCTTAAAATATATAGCAAAATGGCGAGAATTTTTGATTTTTATAAATTTTTACCTTTCAAAATTTATTTTTAAACTTATGAAGTTAATCTGTTCTTGTAATTAAAATGATAAATTTGATTTCGTAATCAAAAATATTTTTAAAAAATCATTGACTACTTTTTTCCCCCCATTACCGCTCTAATTTAGAAAATAACACAAACAAATTAAATACTAACTGATAATATTTAGCAACAACAAAAATAAAATGGTCAATTAAATGGGGTTTTGAATATAATTTAAGTTGCAAACGCAGGCAATTATACGCAATATTTCGTCATGCGAATGTTTTAAAATATAAAAATAGAAAAACTATAAAGTTTAACATTAAAATTGTGTTGTATGGACTTGGGCCAAATGGAGGAGACAACTTAAACATTTGAATTTGCTACTCACACACACACACATACAATCATAAAATGATTGGTTGATTCAAAATGGTCAATAATATATTTTTGCTGCTGAACGTTTTCGGGCTATAAATGTGATAAATATGACACAATATAGAGTGTGCGTGAGTGTGTGTGTGTGTGTGTGAAGAGAGAATTGCAGTTGAGATATAATGAATTTTTTTCAAATCATTTTTAGAGGGACGAGTGAGTATGAAAAAATGTTGACGTTTAGAAAAAAATCAGTAATTTGAGTCGGATTTTTGTTTATTCCAAAACGCGTTTTTGGACAAATTTCTGTAACTCTGGAACTGAACTTAATATTTTGAAAAGAAATTAAGTCTGGATATTCTTGAGGCGGGTTTCAATTGATTTCGAGAAATACAACTTCATAGTGCAACTACGGGATGGAAAATAAACTCTTAAATTTGTTCACTTCCGATATCATTCCGAAGAAAACTATTTTCTTAACAATAGTGGATTCAGGTGATAGAAAGGTGATCTTTAAAGTAGGAACTAGATAAAATTGTTTTGAATACCTAAGAATAAATTATGCATTGTGCATTTTGGATTTGACAAAATTATTTCGACATTTTGAGAAACCGGTAATCGGCTCTGCAATACTCTTTTTCAAAAGGCCTAAACAGTTTCCACTAATCTCAACTCAAACATTTTAAGTTATACTTTCTGGTAAATCATTGATTCTTCTGGTGTATATTTCGGTAAAAGCAAATAAGTGTACCATGAAGCAGACATGAAAGGTTATAGATCGACCCTCGCAGTATTTGATTATATGATTTGTGCTTTTATAAATCATGCTTATTTAAAATATTATAACGAGATTGTGAAAGATTTATGTCATTTGTAGTGATTTTCGGAAGTGAGTGGTTATATGATGGCGATAGGAAATTAAGGATCGATCTCCTTGAAATTAGTTGTAGTATTTTTAGATTGTATAAATCCTAAATTTACGAAATATGATCACAACACAAAAATTTTAATGAAATTTATGTACTACGAAGTGTTATTCGGAATTGGCTTTTTATGGGAGCTACTGTCATATTGGACCCATCTTCTTGAAATTAATTTCTTAACAATCTTTTTTAAAACAAATGTATGTTGTCCGAAGTAATTTTCGGAAGTGGCTACAGGAATTTATGGACCGATCAGAAAAAATTTTTCTGACTGTGTAAATCGTTTATATATACGATATTGCTACTGGATTAAGTAATTTTGGAGATTAATGCACTATAAAGTCATTCCGGAATGGATCAAATTGTCATGAGAACTCTTACATAACGTCGTTACTATTGGTTTAATTTTGGTAATTATAGAGCACCTGGTAACTAAAGACTTTCCGGATATATATAAATGGATTTGGCAAAATAATCTCAGTTATAAGAAACTTAAAAAATTGATTTTTAAAATATTATAGGTCTAAAATCCGCCTAAAACATTCTAAAATTCCCAATATCTATTGACTGATCTATATCCCCTCCATTTTGAAGGACTGACCTGTTTTGTTGTATTTTGGAATGATATAATATAAGGTTGTTATAACAGTTCGGCTGCATCTGGTTGCTCTCTCTTGTGGAAAAAAATTCCGGTTGTTACAGTTGCCACTGGGTTGACGATCTTTGGCCGAATGTGACTCGGGTCATTCCGAACGAAAATCCAATTGTCGTGAAAACGTTGTGTATTTTTCGGTAATTATGGAGCCCCCGGTAACTAAAGACTTCTCTCTAAACCCGGAAATATATAACTAGATTTATAGGAAATTTCGTCTGCTTTGGGTCCCAAAACTAATCTTAATTATTAGAAATCAAAAAATTTAACTTGAAAATTTTATAATTCCAAAACCTTCTAAAATTTCCAATATCACTTGAGTGGTCTATATTTTGCTCATTTTGAAGGATTGACCTCTATTTCATTGGGAGACCCTTTTTCGAAACTTAATTCAAATAATGACGAAATGATGTAGCAGGAAACAAATACTGGGACAAGTTATGCTTTATTGTAAACAATGATTCTTTTGGTGTTTATTTCGGTATATAAATATGTATAAATTTGTATACAATTTTGTATTCTTTTAGGTTCCAAACTCATTTCCTAGAGTTTTTTCCAATGTTTTATTTTTTTAGGTTTTTTCTACTTAATAGTTTTGGAAAAATTTTAATCAGAATTGCTAGATTTTGGAAGTATAAGTGTTTTTTTTTTTTCAAAAATATTATTCCTTAAAAGAGTTAAGCGAGAAAAAGTATGCTAATTTTTTCGGTCTCACTTCTAAAATGTCTAATTTATTTATTGTTTTAGACCCCCAAGTAATAAATCTATGTCTTTTTTTCAAATTTGTCCAAATATTTTATGGTAATAAATGTTTAAATTTAATGTGATATTGTTTTATTAACATTAATTTGTGACTAATATTACGCATTCTATTAATTCTATTATTTTTTGAAAAAATACCTCTAAAATTTATCTTAAATTCCAAAATCCCCAGGGATCATAAATTTATTTAAAATTTAATTATATAAAATTAAAATACCATAATTTTCAAATAAATTTCAATAAAATTGGTCAATTTATTCTTATTTTTTATTTTTCTTTTAGGAATTTTCTTTATTTTATCATCAAATTTATCTGTGTTGTTTGTGTTTTTTTTTTACTTTAAACAATTTATGAAATTTTATTATCTTTAAATGGTCAATTGTTTATTGCACGAAAAAAAATTTTATTCGAAACCTAAATAAATTTTATAAAAAATAGAGATAAATAAATATTTAGTTACTTCAACTAAAGATTTAATTTACACACATGTGCTAATCTTGTGTATTCACACTTGCAACGAAATCTTTACATTTTGCCACACTCATTCACACATATTGGAAAATATATATTGCAACATGTTTAGTTTATGTTGCACTAATTGCAACAGATGTTTAAGAGTTAAAATAAACTTAAGGTTGGGAAATTAAAGATTTTTTGAAAATATTTGAAAAAAAGGTCCAATAGAAGAAACAACAAAAAGCGATTGACTATAATTTATATAAATCGGTTTATATAATCGGTTTTAGATGTAGAAATTACAATATATATTCTTCTTATTCTTGATCCACTTAAAATATTTATTCGTGCTTAACGGTATGAAGTGAGAGAAGCGAATTTCTATCAATTCTTGGAAAATTTTCTAAAAATCCAAATTTTTATAAAATTTAATAAGAAAAGAAAATTTTAAAAAATTTCCTAAAAATGCAAATTTTTAGAAAATTTTCTAAAAAATGCAAATTTTTTGAAAATTTTCTAAAAAATGCAAATTTTTTGAAAATTTTCTAAAAAATGCAAATTTTTGGAAAATTTTCTAAGAAATGCAAATTTTTGGAAAATTTTCTAGAAAATGCAAATTTTTGGAAAATTTTCTAGAAAATGCAAATTTTTGGAAAATTTTCTAGAAAATGCAAATTTTTGGAAAATTTTCTAGAAAATGCAAATTTTTTGAAAATTTTCTAAAAAATGCAAATTTTTAGAAAATTTTCCAAAAATGCAAATTTTTGGAAAATTTTCTAAAAATGCAAATTTTTGGAAATTTTTTACAACAAGTTCCGAGAAAGCGATTGAAAGTTTAATATGATCTGTTGGTTCTTAGTAAAACAAATGGGACCTAAAAAATCGTGCAAAATTTCGATCCGCTAAAGCATAAAGACTTCTCCAAGGCCGTTCGAAAAAGAAAATTTAAAGATAAATATATCTTTAACTATAAGAGACAATTTATCAGTTATATTCACTAACATAAATCACTCATATTTAACATCGGTGCAGATATATGATTTGGAACGTTTTAAATATTTTTATGACTCGAGGTGTAGAACTTTGGGATGCTATAGAATGGCCCCCGAAGGGTTCATAAAGTTCAAACTCACAATTCAAATTCGCCAACACTTTTGCATACACTCTATGAAATAACATTGGAAATGGAACCGTTTGGAAGTTACCGATATATGAAACACTTCGTGCAGTAGTAGTAAAAGTGCAGATAAGTTAAAACTTGATTTTGCACTTTACGAACCTAACAGCGGTCCATTAATAGGATATTAAAGTTGAAAAGGTAATAAAAAATATCTTAAACAATCATGATTTTAATGAGAGATTTTGGCAGAATCTGCTGAACTGGACAAGCGTTTCGGATGTTATACATTTATTTCAATTTTATTTTTTATATGAAACACTGTACCGTGTTATGTAATTAAATTATTTTTAAACTCAATTAAATTTCAATAAAATTCCTGTAAATGAAGTTATAATTTAATGTTTTTTTTTGTTTTAATTTCAATTGTATCTCAAAAGAAACTTTAATTTTTGTGGTTTCCAAAAATACTTTTATTAAATTTGTGCAAAAACCAATGACTTTGGAAAGTTAAAAGTTAAAATAATAAATAATTTAAATATTTATTTAATGCATATTCGAACATGTGTAAAGGAATTTCGAAAAAAAATGCAAAAATTAATTTCTTACATTTTTACCTTTAAAATGCCAGAGAAAAAACAGGGGTATACAAAACAAATAAACGTAAGTCCATTTTTATTACATCTTTCTCACAAATATTTATCTATGTTGTTGCTGTTGTTGTTACGGCAATTTATTTAAAATGTAACAAATTTAATGTAATTTACTTTATTTTTGGTTAAAAATTATACAGTCTCGAACAAAACTATTGGAACAGCAAGTGGTGATGATGGTATATTAACTTTGTCATTCCGTGTGTAACGCTAAGAATCATCTCTGATACCATAATGTATATATATTTTTGCATCAAATCGGAATCGATTTAGATATCTCCCTCTGTCTGTCCAACTGTCTGCTGTTGCCACGCTTACATCCACAAAAATTGACAGAGTTCAATGAAATTTGGTCTTAATATTCACTATGGTCCTCAGAGCTTAAGAGCAAGTCAAAGTATGAACTTTAGTAAAATTGCCTTTTACAAGTTACAAAATTGGAATTATATTTTGTCACAATATTAAGTTATGTGAATTTTACTTTATCGGTCCAGCAGAAACTAATTTCACACGAAATTGTGGTGGAGGGTATTGAGGATTCGACAAAGCCGAATATAGCATTCCTACCTAATAAAACATATTTTACACTATATTCATATAGTTTTCCGGACGCATTGGCATTGAAATAGGTCGCTTCTTGACTTTTCCGCATGTTTTACTTTAAAATATTTAAATACATTTTTTTCCATAATGCTATCTATAGGAAGATGATGTACAGCTCCCCACCATTACACTACCTTTGCCGTATTTAGCAGTAGAAGAAAGATTGTGTTTTTCATATTCTGAATTGATCTTTCTAAAGACGATAATGGGTCATCATCATGAAATATTTCATCGAAGAACAGCACCTGATTCCAAAATGATTACTTTAAACTCTTGCGCATACTCTAAACACTTAATTAGGTTTATTGAAGAGATTAGTGCTTTACGTCTAGCAACTGCCGTACTCTACGAACAGTAATATAATGAATACTTTCGTTATATTCCTTTTAAACTTCAGTAACAATTAAAATGGATGTTTTATAGGTTTTTGTTTAATTTTTCGAACAATTCGGTATTTTTCCCCGAAGTTAAAATTTTTGGTCGTCCGGTTCTATTGGAAGTTTGGAAACTTGACTTTTCTTTACTACGCTTCTAATAGTAAAACGACTTCGTTTCATTAACTGACCAATCTGGACAAATGACTTGCCTTTATTATACACGCGCAACACACATTAAAAAAATCAATGTTGAAATAATCAAAATAGAAATAATTTAATCTTTTTCAGTTATGATTTGTTTCATAAAAAATGTTTTTAACATTGTTCTTGAGAATATTCTTGACTTTTTGTTTTAAAAATATTTCATACATTTTTTTTATCTTGAAAATATTCACTAATTAACTATTTCCGTATTTAGCAGTAGAAGAAAGATTGTGTTTTTCATATTCTGAATTGATCTTTCTAAAGACGATAATGGTCATCATCATGAAATATTTCATCGAAGAACAGCACCTGATTCCAAAATGATTACTTTAAACTCTTGCGCATACTCTAAACACTTAATTAGGTTTATTGAAGAGATTAGTGCTTTACGTCTAGCAACTGCCGTACTCTACGAACAGTAATATAATGAATACTTTCGTTATATTCCTTTTAAACTTCAGTAACAATTAAAATGGATGTTTTATAGGTTTTTGTTTAATTTTTCGAACAATTCGGTATTTTTCCCCGAAGTTAAAATTTTTGGTCGTCCGGTTCTATTGGAAGTTTGGAAACTTGACTTTTCTTTACTACGCTTTAATAGTAAAACGCGTTTCATTAACTGACCAAAAATGACTTGCCTTTATTATACACGCGCAACACACATTAAAAAAATCAATGTTGAAATAATCAAAATAGAAATAATTTAATCTTTTTCAGTTATGATTTTGTTTCATAAAAAAATGTTTTTTAACATTGTTTCTTGAGAATATTCTTGAATTTTTACTACTTGAAATTTTAAAAAATGTATCGTCATCGATAGATTTAAATGTTCAATTTAAAAAAAATTAAAAAAATATTCACTCGTAAATTAACTATGTTCAACGTTGATTTTGCCTCATGCTTTTTTTTTCTCAAATTCGCTAGTTTCGTTTTGTTTTGGGCTCATTTTTGGCTTCACAGAGTTTCTCTTGAGTTTATATCAACAAAGTTTTACTTTAACCGATTAGAACCGAAACAAAACGATGTAAGACTTCTGAAATTGCAAAATTGAACTTGCACATCTAAGTGTACCAATACTTTTGTTCGCAAAATTGATGACTTTTTTAACAAATGACTCTATTGTTTTGTGTATTTATCAAAATATTCGTTTGTATTAGTCAAACCACTTACGTTTGTATTCAGTATTAACGATAATTTGAAAATTAAAAACGTAAAATATTTATTGTACCAATAATTTTGTTTGGCACTGTATATAAAAAAACATACAACATACACATTTTCTTTTATTTTTTGATGTTTATTGTTGCAAAACAAAAACACAGAAAAAAGTTTTAGTTTTTTTTTTTTTTTTTTTTTTTGTAAAAAAAACTAACAACTATTACAAGAAGATTTTCCATCTTATTTGGTTAGTTGGTTTTCAGTTTTACTCTGTTTTACTCTCTGAGTCTGTAACAAGCTTCAACATTTATGGATGATATCAACTAACTTCCAAAATCCAAACAACAACTAAGAAACATCCATAAAAATAATGAAATGGACAAAAAATGGGAAAAAACTAAAACGATAAAACTAAAAAATATAGAGATCCAAACTGTAAGTTGTTGCCCAGTTAGTGTGACAACAAGAGTTCTTATTGTTGTTGTTTGTTATTAGTTGCATGAAGAAGAAAAATCTTTTTTCTTTTTTTTGGATTCAGAGTATGAAAATAAAAACAAGCAAGAATGCTATATTCGGCTATGCTGAATCTTCAATGCTCTCCAACCCAAAAGTGTGTGAAGTAAATACATTATGTTTCGTACATACACATTCACACATGAACTCAGACAGACGTATACAATGTATAAACTCAGAACACTTAATGAACGATATAATTTGTTATATTTTTTGCTATAACTTTTTTTAGAGAACCGATTTTGATAATTTTTGGATAAAGTCCGACATAACTAAATCGTTTCCGATTTTGCTTTGATGCAAGAATATATCTACATTATGAGGTCTGAGGTTTATGGGTTTCTTTTAGCGTTACACATTGAATGACAAAGTTATTATCCTCCTTTCACCACTTGCAGTGGTGGAGGGTATAAAAAGTATTTCTTATTTTTAGCTGACGTTTGTCAAAACATACGATAACAAAATAAAAATAAGTTTTTCTTTCAGTTTTCTGTTTTCTTATTGTTGTTGGTTGGTTTTTATTTCTAATACAATTTTATATCATTTTATATTGTTGTTTATCACAAAAATAAAAATAATAATATTAAAAGTAAAATAAAATTAAATAAAAAATATTTATTTAAAAGAATTCGTCCACTATACGACCATACAGAGAAAAGAGATATATACAGATGTACTTTATATGATCCTCATACAGGGTTTAGTATGGCACAGTGGTTTGCGAAGTTGTTTTTATTTATTTTATTTTATTTAAAAAAAAAATTAAATAAATTTTTAACTCATTGTTTAACTCATTAAAATTCTAGATGAAATAAAAAAATACTTTCTTCAGTATTTCAAAACTTTGGATAAATTAGGAAATTTATGAAAATTTAGGATAAAAATTTTTTGCAAAAATATATAATATATTTTGACCAGAAAAAAATCCTTGGGAAAGTAATTCGAACCAATTTGAAAACTCTCGAATTGACAGTTCTTTAGTTATTTAATAAATAATATTTGCTTTCCCCTGGATTCTACCCGTCCTATATTTTGGTCAATAAAACAAATTCGTGAGAAAGTGTTTTGGGTAGAATTTGAGTACTTTTGCTGTTATAGTTCTTAAGATGTTCGATAATAAACATTTTCTTTGTATGGGGAACACCTCTCCCCATGGTGACCAGATCAGACCAAATTTGAAAATTCTCGGTATATTGGCCCTTTACATATTTGTTTATCAACATTTTCTTTGTATGAAGGCTACCTCTTCCCCTGATTCTAACCATTTCACATTTTGCTTCGTAAAAAAGCTCCTTGGAAATGTTTTTGGTTCCAAATTTTAAAATTTCAGATTTGGAATTTTTCCAAATTTTCATAAAACATCAATTTTATAGAAATAGACCAAGAAAACTTCGTTTTATCAAAAAAAAAATGTTTTATATGGGTGATATTCCCATCCCTAAAGTAATCCTCTAAGTTTCATTTCAGACCACTGTCTTTCAAACGTAGATTTGTGTATTATAAATAGATTCCCATACAGAGAGAGGTTGCTGATGCTGGAGTAGATGTAGTACACGACGATGGTGAATTATTGCAAACATGATGAAAACTTCTACAAGGTAATACTCATGCTAAAATGCATTTAAAACACACACACACACAAAAGCACATGTTACGCCCATAAACAGAAGATAAAATAAAAGTTCTCACAGTTCTGAATAAAAAACTTGTTAAACTTTATTTCATATCTGTCTACTTTACTGTCTCCTAGTAACCAATAAAAAATTTATATATCTTTTTCTATTCTTTATTTAAATCTGGCATATATCAGATAACAATTTTGAGATTTTTAAAAACTGCACCTGAAAAGAAAAATATGAAAAATATTGAAAAGTATTTCAATATATTTCAGAACTGTTGTCTGATAAATCTGTGTGTGTTTAATAATCCTTACATTACTACATACTCTTACATATATTATGCCACATATTGCTAGTTGATGTTTTTGCCACTGCAACAACAACATTTTGAGAAATACATCTATAATAGAGATTTGGATATAAACCCAGCAACATTTGTAAATGACATCAGCAGAAATAAATTTCAATTAATAGAGACTTTAATAGTAAAATAATTTAACTGAATCATTTTAATAATTGACACAATGTTTGTTGTTCAATAAAACACCCACTGAAATATTAAAAACGATAACATCTGCAGTCCGTTACATACACGTTGATTACTTCGTGTGTGTATTGAATAAGTTTTAATTAATATGACAACAATACAAATTTCAAATAAACATTTATTTGAAAAAGAATACCAACTTGTGAATTCCTGTATTCCTTTCAAAGGTTCTCTACATTTTACTGGGTTCATAAGTAGTTGTATATTTTTTTTGTTTCTTTGTATATGTAAAAGTGAATATCTGTGTAAACAATTGTATGTGTTTGTGGCTTAATGTTGTTGTCGCTACTCTTGTTATTATACTCGTTCAAATTGTTCAACAGAAAAAATAAGTGAACAAATTTTTTTCTAACAAATTCGTTGACGTTACGTCGCATTAAGTGCACTCAACTGCACCAGTTTGTATTACATTACTATGAATGAATATGAATATTATGTACATATGTATGTATCTGTGTGTGTGTGGCAAAGTGACTAAGTTTATGTTTAGCTATTTTTGGACAAAAATAGATGCATCAAAAAAAATATTAGAAAATCATACCATATTTTTGCGTAACACTTTGCAGATATTTCTCTTCTTTAACAGTCTAAATGAAAGGAATAAGGAAATGTTGCTATAAAAGGAAATTTATAAAAAATTTATAAAATAAAATTTATAAGAAAGATGCTATAAAAGTATTTTTTAATTTGCTAGAAAAGCAATTTTTTAGTAAATTTCCGATAAAAGCAATTTCTTTAAATTTTTTTTTTCACAATTTTCTATAAAAAAAACTTTTGAAGAAAATTCTCTATAAAGTCGATTTTTAAGAAAATTACCTTTAAATGATTTATTGAAAAATTTCCTATAGATATTTATTAGAAAATTCCCTATAGAATATTTTTTTAAGAAAATTCTTATAAATGATTTGTCTTAGAAATTTCCCTTCAAATAAAAATTTTTAGGAAATTCCCTAAAATTCCATAAAATGATATAAAGGAAATTTTCTTAGAAAATATTCTTTAAATATTTTTTTTAAGAAAATTCCTTATAGATTTTTTATTTGTAGAAAATTTCGTATAAATTAATTTTTTTACAAAATTTCCTTTTAGTGAAAATTTTTAGAAAATTCTCTTTAAATGAACTTTTTTAGAAAATTCCCTATAAATTATTTTTTTGGACAGACGAACAGCATTAAATCGACCCAAAAGGTGATTCTGAGTCAAACGGTATACTTAACACCATTTTTTCTGTATGTTACAAACGACAGCACAAACATATAATACCACCGGTGCTGTAAGTTATAAAAAGTATGTCATACAAAAATTCCCTATAAAATATTGTTTTAGAAAATAATAAATGATTTTTAAAATTTTTTTAGCAAAATGAAATATTTGAGAAAATTTCCTATAAATATTTTTTTAATTCTTTATAAATTAATTTTTTACAAAATTCGCTATAAATTATTATTATTATTATTATTATTATTATTATTATTATTTTAAATTTCCTATAAATAGCAAAATTCTCGAAAATTCCTTTTAAATAGCCAAAATTAAGGTATATTTGCTATTTATAGTCTTTTCTATTTACAGTTTTTACGTGAAATTTTTTGTTAAATTTGCTTTTTTCAGTTATATAAAAAATTTGCTTTTTATATCATTTTACAATAATTAAGTTTCTAGAGTTTCTTTTCCAAAATTTGCTTTATCTGGATAATTATAGTTCTTTTATAAAAACTTGGAATTGAAAACACGCTATTAAAAGTTTTGCTAAAAAATGCACTATTTATAGTTACTTTCTCAAATTTGCTATTTTTAGATTCAGATTTAGACGACTTGTTTTTTGAAGTTTTCTTTTCTCATAGAGTTATTTTATGATAATTAACTATTTATAGTTTTTTTTTTCGAAAATTTCCTATTTATTGGACTATTTACAGTTACTTTACAATATTCCGCTATTTATAGTTAATGCTGTGAAAATTATCTATTGATATTTATTTTTTAATATTTACAAATTCTTTTCCGATAGTTCGCTACTTGAGATTTTTTTGAATGATGTTACTATAATTATATTTACAGTCTTTTTATTAATATTTGCTATTTATAGTTATCTTTTTTTTCTTACCCTAATCATTTATTCCAGACTCTGCTACTCTGGTTCATGATAAGTGCAATATTTATTTGTTCTTGTTTATTTTACAGTTTATGTATTTCGTATTTTCGGTTTTGGAATTTGTTGTGAAAATGTTCACATATTTTGTTGTTGTTGTATTTATTTTTTTTACATTATTCTTGTTAGTTTTTTTTCAGACGATTTACATCAGAATTGACAAAGTTTAAATGGCAATAAATTATGTTGCGCTTGAATTGATTGCAATTCAAACATGCGTTTTTCCTTTCATACATAATACTTGCAACAACAACAACAAAGCAATAATAAATACAAAAATTACATTATGACAAAATATACTAAATTTTTAACAAGTAAAAATGTTATAGTCGGTTAAAGACCGACTACGCAATACCCTACACCACCCTACAATGTTGATAAATAATAATTACGAATAATTAATGAACGACCCTCGTATAATTTAAGTTTCTGATTAATGTTTAATCAACTCCTGTATAGTTTTGCACATAGAATTTTGCTTATATTTATTTTAATTTGACCAGTAATTATTAAAATATAACAGACTTATGCCTCAAGCGATATTGGCAGAGGGCTTGTATGGAACATATAAAAAGCAATGGATCGACCCTTGCATAATTTTGAATATTGTTTAGGAGTATCATAGGACTTTTTTTTGTTTTTTCATTAAAATCGCTTTATATTTAGGACTTTTATGAGCTTAAAATCTCATTCCGGGAGGATATTTGTATGGGAGGTGCCCCGAAATATCAAATTTCATCAAAATATCTTAAAAATTGCGATCTGTAGAATGTTCACAACAGCTAGCCGGACAGATAGACAGATAGACGGATGGACGAACAGCGTTAATTCGACTCAAAAAGTGAGTCTGAGTCAAACGAGATACTTAAAGGTGGCTGAAACACCATTTTTTCTGTATGTTACAAACGTCAGCACAAACGCATAATACCTCAATCATCTACGATGCTGTAGGGTATAAAAACTTGCAACAATATTTACGTTATTATTTTCTTTTCTTAACTTCTTTTTTTTACAAAATGATATTTTTATACGAATTAAATTTTATGTTTTTTTCTATTTTTTAAATAAAAATAAATGTTTAGAGTAGTTGTGAGTGTGTGTGTATGTGTGAGTTTGCATTATTGTTATTATATTTTTAAAGACGTTGCAAAATTGCGTTTTTATTAGACGAAGACTTTCTGGTTATTAAGAAATAAATTGACAGACGAAAAAAGAGAGAAAAACAAAAATATGTCATCAAAATATTTTCACAGTTTTATTGTGATTGTGATTGTGAATTGTCATAAAAAAATTCACATTTCTGAAATATTTGTGCGTTTTTCATGACGATGATGATGACATTAAATGTCTGCAAAAACATTCATAATTTTTTTATTTTTGTCAAATTTTGAAAGGTGAATGAAGATGTTTATCATTGAAAAAATATTTATATAAATTATGATTGTCAGTTTTTTAAGTCTATAAATCTTTAAAATTAACAGAAATGGAGGGTTCATAACTCAAAAAACAGAAATCCAAAAAGCTTTATTTGACAAAATAATTAGCAAAAGTAAAAATATTTATATTATAATTACAGTAGTCTGGAATCTTAAAGTTGAAATAAAGAAATACACTAGAGCCCCGTCTTGCGTCGTTAATGGGGACCGGAGGAACGTCCTGAAATTAAATTTATTGGAGAAATAAATTATAATTCTTTTTCTTTGGCTCATTTTTTACGTCCTTAACGTATTTTGGCGAATTACACACTTTATTCATACAACAACCAGACACTTGTTTTAAGCACCATTTCACGCAATTTGAAAACTTAACGTACAGGTGACGATTAGCAGTGATGCTTAAAATGGTAATGCACAATGCCGCAGTAAATTGTAAACAAAACGATGTAAATCGGGGCCAAAACGGCAGCAACTTGAAATTGCAAACGACGCAAATCGAAGCGACGAAAATCTGAAGGACGCAAGTCGAGGCTCTAGTGTAATTTTTAATAAAGTTTAGTTATTGTCTAAATGCTATTCCAAATACAGCATAGCCTTTTTGAGAAGGCTATTGAGTTTAGGTCTTTAAAAAAACATTTTGAGGCAATTTTCTATCTTTATTTAGTCTCTTTATCGAAAATTAACTGTTTATGTTCCCTTTACTAAATTATGTTGTAAAGCAAAATGCCAAAGTGCATACAAAACTATTAAATATTTTCAACAAAACCTAAGTTTTCCCCATAAAAAGTCGGCCAAGCACTCACATGTTTGCCGAGAAACTGCATGATGTGTCAAAATCTAAAAAATGGAAATCGCTTCCAAAAGAGCTTTTAACACATCCGGTAGGAAAGCAACACGGTTAGCTGAGTGCTTGGATTATTTGATACGAAAAGTTAAAGATTTTGGAGGATTAAAAAGATAAAAGGCTTAAAAAAATGTCTATTCTAAAAATTAAGAAATTAGAGCAGGAAAATATTCTCGCCGCCTAATGGATGACGTAACGTATGCTCTGACAGATTTTTCACAACTTTCTGATCAAAAATTTGATGTAGCTAATGCTCGATGGAATGTTGTTCCAACGTGCTCTAGAAATACCGAAAGTAAGATTAAGAAATTTCCAAAAAAGTTGCCACCATTCATAATGTGTCCACTAATATTTGGCCTGACTTCTCATCCCGTCACTATGGTCTTTGGGCTCTTGTATAGTTTAAGAACAATAATGTAATATTTGTACCAAAAGAGGTAAATCCTTCAAACTGTCCGGAGCTAATGTCACTAGAGAGATATTTGGCTCTTTTAAAAGAGAATTAAGAGCTGATAAGGTGTGTCCCAAATTGTGGTAGACATAAAACGGAGATGGACTACCTGTTCGAGCAAACCTTTAAAATTTCATCATAAGTGATTAAAGTTATATAAATATTTTTTGTTAATTGTAATGTATGTTAAGAATTTTTCGATTCCCTTCTTACTTTAAGCTTCTTTCATGAGAATTTTCTATTTAAAGTTTCTTTGATTTATAGTTTTTTTGTGTAAAATAGTCTTTTATATTAACTTTAATGAAAAATTGTTTTTTATAGTTTATTTGTTAAAAATTTAACAATTAAAGTTTAATTATCGATAAATTTTTTTTGGAAAATCTGTTCTTTAGGGCTTCTTTTGCGACCAAATGTTTCTTAAAGTTTCTTTGATGCAAGTTTGCTATGTAAAGCATATTTTACAAAAATTTTGCTATTTATAGTTTTTTATGTAAAATTGCTTTTTTAGGGAATCTTAAGGGCATATTTGCTATCAAGAGCACCAAGTTTCATGAAAATTTTCAATTTTAGTTTCTTTTCCAAAACCTGATATTTTTAGCTCGTTTAATTTCCCTTTATTAAGATTTGC
This sequence comes from Cochliomyia hominivorax, assembly GCA_004302925.2. NCBI lineage: Eukaryota > Metazoa > Arthropoda > Insecta > Diptera > Calliphoridae > Cochliomyia > Cochliomyia hominivorax. Next base: position 36,465,458 of record PYHX02000495.1, on the reverse strand, counting down.
TATTTATAGTCTTTTTGATGAAAATTTGGTATTTATAGTCATTTTGAAAAAATTTACAATTTATAGTTTAGTTAATGAAAATTTGGTAATTTTGTTTCTATATAGTCTTTTCAAGATTTTGATATTTAGATTATTTTCTAGTTATGTTTAAAAAATATTGCTATAGTGTTTTTCTAAATGCTATTTATAGCTTTATTTGCTATTTTCAGCTTCTTTAAAAAATGCATAACTTTCAGATTTTTTAAATTTTTGTAAAATATTCTTTAATTACAATACATTTCAATATAAGTATTTCAATTCCCTTTCAAAATTTCGTGGTCACATAAAAATTTAGTTTGACATTTTTATCAAAAATTTCCTTAAGTTTTTTTTTTTTTCAAATAAAAGTCTTTTATACCAGAAATATTCACATATTTTTTTTTATAAAAATAATTTTATACAATTTGCCACACCTTATCAAATTTTATAGTTTAAACTAGATTTGAAATAAATTGCTAAATAAAGTCTAAGTCTTAGTTGAGTTGATTTTAGTCAATATCAAAATATTTTGAAGGAAACTCCAAAATCAAAATGTCAAAAGATTTTATTTTAAGCATAAATAAATATTGATTTATTTAAATAAATATTTATTTAAAAAATCGAAAATAATAATTTTAATGAACCTCTAAAATTGTTTGCATCAAAACTAATTTAAATAAGTGAACAGAGACTAACAAGAAGGGAAGGTCTCTTAATAATAAAATATTGAAATTATGTTAATTATATTTTAGGTAAACAATTTAAACTTATCGTATTGAATTAGTTTTTGAAAGGAGGCATTCATTTTCAATAAATTACTATTTGTAGTCTTTTTGGAAAATTAGCTGTTTTTCAATAATTTTTAATAGTTTGTTATATAATAAACTATTTAAATTCTTTTAGTAACAGTAAGTATATAGATTATTAAGATTTGCTATTTATAGTTTCTTTAAACAAAATCGATTTTAAGTTGTGAGATCAAAAAATTATTAACACTCGTTTTGCATTAAAACCCACATATGATGTGATTGTTTTTTCGAATTCTTTGTTAAATATGACAGTTATTATGTTTAATGCCAAAAATTTAATATGATTAAAATGAGTGACCTGATAAAGGGCGTATTAATTATATTTTCAACAAAACCCTACTTGGTCCTAAAATAATTGCCCATGCAGTCAAATCTGCGCTCAAAGATCTGCGGTCAAAATTCTGTTTCCAATGATGTCAAACAAGTACCGGGAAAACTTCTTCGTTAATAGAAAACCTGATTCAGATAGAAAGAATGGTCCACATGAAGATTTAAGTCAAGTTTTCTTCAAAAAAAATATTCTTGCTGTATAATGGATGACGAAATATATGTTGTGGTAGATCTTTTTCGCAACTTCCTGGGCAAAAATTTTATATTGTTGATGTTGAAGAAAAGTTAAGGACCTAAAAGCGTTAGAAGTTTCCTTAAAAGATCTTGGTTTAACAAGCAATATATGGTTCTATAAATACCGAAATTTTCATAGCACTTCGTAAGGTGACTCCTGTCAATATGGTAAATGAATGGTCACATGAATTTTTAAGTCAAGTTTTCTTTAAAAAAATATTCTTGCTGTATAATGGATGACGAAATATATGTTGTGGCAGATCTTTTTCGCAACTTCCTGGGCAAAAATTTTATATTGTTGATGTTGAAGAAAAGTTAAGGACCTAAAAGCGTTAGAAGTTTCCTTAAAAGATCTTGGTTTAACAAGCAATATATGGTTCTATAAATACCGAAATTTTCATAGCACTTCGTAAGGTGACTCTGTCAATATGGTAAATGAGCCATTGAGTGGTACATGAACAACATCAACAATAAGATGGTTTTTTGTCAAGAGAGGTAAAGTTTCCAAACTGACCTTAACTAAGTCCAGTATATAATTTCAATTAAATAAAAAAACTGTGTGTTTAGTGCTTTCGTTTTTATTAACAATGTTAAGAATTTTTCGATTCCACTCCTTTCATTTTATTTAAATCTAATAGATGGTTTTTGAAAAATTTAAAAAAGAGGTTTATTTCCTAATTTAGAGGTTATCTCAGATATCAGTCCATAACTTATTTGGGACTGGTCCGATTTTGCTGTTAAGAACAATAATAAATATTCTGGTCAGATTTGATTAAATTTGTATTATTATGGATGGACAGACAGATGGTAATGTATAAATCGTCTTTGATGCAAGCATATATATATTATGGGGTATTAGATGACTCCTTCATCACGTGTGGTAAGGAAGAGTGTGAAATAATTATGTTGGTGTCAATGTGTTCCTAGAAGTGAGAAATTCTTATTCGTTTTTTTAAAAGAATGTAAATATGGAATCAATGTTCTGCCATTTAAGTTTTGAAAGAACTGTTATGGAAATAACATTATTTGTGCTCAATAATGCTCTAAAAGACCTGATTCCTCAAAGTCCAATTCTCTTACTTTTTTTTTTTAATTTCCCTGTTATCGTTTTCCTTTTAATTTAAAAAATGTTTAACATTCCCACGTTCTTTCCAATTCATGATTGATTTATCAAATTTAATTTTAAATAAAGCAAATTTGCTGTTTTCCCCTAAAACAAAATTCATATCTTTTCATACATTTTCCATGTTCCAATTTCTAAAAAAGTAATAATGTGTGATGGTGTCAACAACATTTTTAACAAACAATAACTGAAAATATATTTTTCCAACTATAAATTTTACTCCAAGAAACCCTCAAAATACATCGCAAATGATTAATAGGAAAAACAAAACAACAACAACAAACAACACGACCCATGTCACTTTTTCCCAATCATTCATTTAATGGAAAAAATGAGGAGAAAAAAAGAAACAAATATTTTTGTTTATATTTGAAAATGGCCATAATTCTTTTCACGCGTTCCCAATTTAAATTTTGAAAAATGTTTTCTTGTATTTGTTGTTGTATTTATTTCAATATAAAAAACAACAAAAAATAAAAGTTTGTTAAATACTTAACAATTTTGCACTTAAAATACTTAAAGATACTTATAAGCACACACACATACATACATACATACATACATACATACATACATACATACATACATACATACATGCATATGAAGGTAAAAAAGATAATACTAGAAACTTTAGTTTTGGAAAATTATTTAACTAAAATCCCATGGAAAATCTTTTGTTAGGGATTTTTGTCAGTTTATTTATATTTATACCAGCTTTTACCCGGTGCGCTTTGCTGCTCAGTCCAAGATCTCGAAAGAAATTTCACAAATTACGACGTGTATTAAAATATGGCATACAACGGAGATTTTGTCAAATATCTCTGCCCCTTTCAGTTCTAAAATTTTATTTAATATTGCATGGGTGCTACCTCTTCCTTTGATGCCAACCATTTCATATTTTGTCCAGTAAAATTGTTTCCTTGAGAAAGTGATTGCCACCGAATTTGAGAACTATGAATATTCTTGTTCTTTAAATATTCGATAGTCAAAATTTATTCTTGTACGAGGGACACCTATCTCGATGATTCTATCCACCCTTCATTCAGTCCAGTAAAACAATTACTTGAAAAAGTTATTGGGACCAAATTTGAAAATGAAGTGTTTTTTTTAGATATTCAATGATCAATATTTTCTTAGTATGGGGTTTACATTTCCCCTGATTCCATCCGTATTACATTTTGTCAAGTAAAACAGTTCCTGAAAGAAGTTATTGGGACCAAATTTGAAAATTCTCGATGAAGTGTTTTTTAGATATTCGATGATCAATAATTTTTTAGCATGGGGGATACCTCTCCTCCTGATCCTATCGAAATTTTTTATAGACTATCTTACTTTCAAATATGTGGGGATTATTCTGTGAAAATTTCATCAAAATCGTTTCAGTAGTTTAGCTGTCTATAAGTCCCAAACAAACACAGATTCATTTTTATATATATAAATTTTATTTGATTGTTTCTTCTTTTGTATTTGTCTGAATGTATGAATGAATGAATGAATGAATGAAAATTGTATGAATGATGTGAGAAATTTTGTATTTTGGCACGTTGCATAATTTTCACGATTTATATATTTTTAACAGTTTTAATTAGAGAGACAAAATGTTTTTGCCCCCTACACAACTACAGGTGATTGCAATTTGAATTATGCATTAACGCTTCAGTTTGTTACAGTCAGTTATTTTTTGTTATTTTTTTAAAATAAAGTACTTTAGCAGTACGTACAATAAATAACGTCATTCCTTCTGTCCGTCTGATTAGTATGAAAGCGCAATATGAAAACTGGCGAGGAAAGCGTAAGTCTAAATTTTGTATAACTTTTGAACCGCTACATAGATTTCAAAGAATTTCAACATATTTCTTGCTAAGCTATTTAGTAATTTATCTGAAGAAGTACAGCTTTCTGACTGCTCGCTGAAGAATGTTAGAAACCTTTGAAGTTGGTGGTGTCTAAAAATTACGAATAATTTTATAGCTCTATTTTAAGGGGAAACTAAAACTATTTTTAGGCCACCATGAAGCTTGTAATTCTCCAAATCAGTAGCAAAATATCATATTCATTAATGTGTTCAATTTCGTTGAAATACATTCAATGGTTCAATAGTTATACAATTTGTTATGAAAATCATATGAATCTCTAATTTATAACAGAAAAGTAAGAAAAAATTATGGTTTGAGTTAATTTTGACTTGGTTTCTTAAACTATTTAAATAGGATTTTATATATCGTTGAAAGGGTAATTAATTGTTATTTAGTGCAGCCACCTAATCTCCTGCTAAAATTAAAGTTAGCCAAGTTTTTCACCACTACTCACACATAGAGAGCGTTGTTGTAGCAAAGATTTATATAACATCATCATATTTTCTTGTACAGATTTATAAGAACAACTTATAATGTTTTTTTAATGAAATCATAGAAAAAAATTTCGTTACTAAAAAAATTATAATCGAGGTGACCAAATTTGGTAGTTAACTTCTTTCCCACTAATAACTTGTTTTTCTTCAAATTGATTGGAAAACATAATTTGAAATTTTATTTAACAATTTTGAGTTTATTTAATCTTTAAATAAAGAATCAGTAAATCTTAAATAATGTTTAAAACCAACTTTGGGCTTTATCGCCTTTTTCTTTGGACTCACGAAGAACTTTTACTTCCCTAAATGGACAAGAAATATCTCCATACAGTATGACATACATTTCGTTAATAATATTGACTTTTTTCTTTGAAATCATAGAAAATAATTAGTTAATGGAAAAACAATTCCCACCCAGACTTCAGTCCTTTGAAACAACTAAAAACATTTGCTTTCCCATTGGAAAACAGTTAAATAATCGAAATGCGAAATAGACTCGATATAAACTTATATTGATTCAATAAAGTCACAAATCAAATTTTAGTGACTTAAAAATTGCCAAATTTGAAAATCCTCCCTCCTTCCCCTGGATCAACTTAAAATTTGTTTTTCTTCAAATTAATTGGAAAATACTTCACTAATATCAAGTTGAAATTTCTTTAAATAATATTGAGTCTTTTTAAATAATGCTAAGAACCCACTTTGGTGTTACCTCATTTTTCTTGGACCATTGAAAATATATTTCCAAACAAGTGAAGAATATCGAGTAGAAAATTCATAAGCAATTTTGACTTTTTTAAATGAAACCCTAAATTAAAATTTGACGATTAAAAAATGCTTCCCCAAGGCTAAAAAATTTAAATGTCCTTTCCCATTACCAGGGCCTACTAAGAAATTGTGCGGACCCATATAAATTGGAGTATAACTCAAGAATATCCATGCTTAATTACATTACAGAAATATTTCCCATAAATGGTGTTAGGAACTGCTGTGCTTCAATGTTCAGTTCACAACATTTTATAGCATCCTTGCAAAGAGAATAAGGTCCATTATTAGTCAAATATAAGATCTTACACATAGAAGATAAAGTAAAAGGTCCACTTCAAAAATCGAAGAACCTCATCTATCGGTAAACAAAAACCTGTTCATAAAATTTGTCTTAAACTTTTAAAAAGAAGTTCTTTTTGCTGAGGAAAAGTGAAAATTGATTTAGAATCACTTTTTGAATATAGAGCTGAATATGATCGACTTTGTCGGACTACAACTTATTTGAGTTGTTTCTGTTGAAGTGTTTTTTCTATCATCATAAGTTTTTTGTGACACAAGTCACGATAAATCATTTTCTTAATTGACAATTAAGTCAAAATAATTCAATCCACCAGATTTTTAGAGGAAAATGTTAGTTATGAAATAAAAAAGGGGTAATAATATGGACTAGAATTCAAAATTTGGAAGGTTTAAATTGAAATTTTAACAGAAATTAAACTCAAATTTGAAATTTAGTTCTACTAAAATTGTACACATATTTTAATTTAATTTTAAAAAGAATTAAAAATAAATTATTATTTTTTTTTTTTTGAAATTGAATTTCTTAAGTTTTCTATTATAAACAAAAACCATCCATCACTTTTAAATTTTTGGTTTATAACAATCACTAATTTATTTAAATCGTTACCAATTTAATCAATATTTCTTTAATAATCAATTTCTTATGGTCTCTGGCGTATGATTAATATTGAATTCCATTAGAGCACTCAAGCGTATGATTTATTTTCTCATAATTAATTTAATCATTTTGCCTCTAATGCGTATGATTAATATTAAATAATATTCATTGAATTTAAACCATATTCTCATATTAAATACTTCCCCCCCCTCCCATAAACAAAAATCATGTGAATTAAAGGCTCCAAGCCTTCTTTTATCGAAGAGTCTGAAAAGCAACTCTTTGTTTTAATTTAAAATGAATGTTTGAATTTGCCTTTAAAATTATATGGAAAATAAATCATTAAATAGTTTTCAAAAACAAAAGACTCTGAATTTAGCATTAAACGAAGGAAAGGCGTTGTCTTAACAATAAAAACAAAAATTGTTCAGAAACTTCACACACTTATTCTTGTTTCAAACAATCGCCCAGTTAGAGTCTTACACGATTTCATAAAATGTAAAATGTTAAATATGACATTTAAAATAATCTAGAGAAAAAAGGGGAAAAAAGAGCAAAAAAACAAAAACAGGCGACAAGTATTAAGGCAAAAGCAAAGCAAAAAAAAAACGAAACATAATGTAAAGTAAAAAAGGAGAGGAAGGACGGGGAAGTTGATTTAAATGAGCAATAGCAAACATAATAACGTTGCAATAGTAATAATAACAATAACAACAGCAACAACATACTTGCAACATAACCCTAAAGCATAATTGTAACAATACAACAAGCAACTTTATTGTACTAGATTATATTCACATCACACAACAGCAGCAGCACTACCAGCACCAGCAAAAGCAACAGTAGTAAAAGCAGTAATAAAAGAGCTGAATGGAAAAAAACTAAGAGAGAAATAAGAACAAAACTGCAGTAAATTTAACAAAACAAAAAAATCTCATCGCCAGTATGAGAACTAAAAATTTTGTCGTCCAGCATTAATGTTTTAAAGTTGCTGTATGGATGGATGATGACCTCTTGAACTAAAGCTGAGTTTATTTGCTTTGAAAACTTGTTTGGAAGTCTTTTTTCTAACAAATTTGGCGATTTGAAAGGGTTTTAGTGAATTCACAAAAGGTGTATTTTTATTATATCGTAAATGCGATTCTCCCTTTTGGGGGAAAGTATCCGAAGTGCCAGATGTGAAAACTAGAACATGATGTTGGATTCAAAAAATATCAAACGCTGAAATTTAGTCGGTTTCAAATAATGAACATAATAATATATAATTTATTCCGATCGAACTTAGAATGTCGTCACTACTTACAAAAAACAAAAAGGGCTGTATTTTGGGGCGTGGCAAAAAAGTAATTTTTGCATTTCTGAAAACAGCAACAACTAGTCTTTCATTCTAGGGGCTGAACCCTAATGAACAAAAATATGTACAAAATTTGAAGAATTTTCATGCAGGAGAAACGACTAAATTTGTTCATATCAATTCTTTACTTAGCAACTGGAAGTTTAGAAAAAATAATCCCACAACTTTTGATCCGTTAAAAACATCTAAATAAAATTGTTTGATCTAAATAAAATTTTTGATAAGATTTGGAGGGTTAACGGCTCCCACCTGTTCAGGGTAAATTTGGTCATCACCAAAAATTTTACAAAAAGACGTTTTTGGAAAATATTTCTATGACTTTTAAAAACTTCAAAACAGAATTTCAAAAGTTTACAGCTGAGGTATTTTTTTGATTCAATTTGGAGGATTACAAGCTGGTCAGTGAATAAGTTGATGGTCTTCCTAAGTTGGCCAGCTTGGGAAATTTTTCAAAAATATGTTTCCTTTTTGAAAATATATTTTTTAAACTTTTAAATCATTAAAGATAACTAAATGGAATTTTACAAGATTACAGCAAAGGTGTCTTCGCTTTTCGTGCCTTTCAATTCTCTTTTAATAAGAACCCAATACTTTCCACAGGCTTTAGCTCCTGACTGAAGAACTTTTGGGAAAATTTTTATTGCTTTTGAGTTGTAAACAGCCCCTCGAGCGTCATCATAAAATATTTTACCAGGAAATTGCGAAAAATCTAACAGAATCTATGTTTCATCATTCACTATGCTGCAGGAATATGTTTAAGGAAACTTGACCTCAATTTCCGTGCCCTGTTTTTGGCCTCTTAATTTTTAGGCAGCGTCCTTTTCAAGAACTTCTTGAGATTTCGATGGTTTTTAAACCAAATAGTACAAGGACTGAGCTAACCGGACTGCTTTCCTATGTAGGGAGCTCCTTTGAAAATCCTTTCTAATTTTTGACTTTTGAAACTTGATGTGGATCATTGCTTCTAACTGATACAGGTTTTCTATTAACGGACAAGTTATCCTTGTACAGTTTAATAATGAGGGAAACAGTTTGTTTGTTTTTATTGGACCAAATTGGATTTTATTGAAAATATTGAATAAATTTGGAAGGTATTTTTTGCTGTCACTCATTTTAATTTAATTAACAAAAAAATAAAAATTTTAATTAAAATATATTTTGTAAAGTAAATCTAAAAATGTTTTTATCTGAATCCCTCTTTTCTTCTGTTTCACTTATCCTTTCTAAACTCTTAATATCCCTTCTGTAGCGCTCTAAACTATAAAAATCTAAATTATTACTTTTTTTCCTCCATCACAAGAGGACTACAAAAGTCAAGTTTTTTTTTACAAATCGAAAAAATAAAAATATTCTACTCTACGGATAAAATACAACAACAACAACAACAACAAAGTAAAATTCAAACAATATAAAACATTAAAACAAAAAGTTGATGATAAAATCCAACCAACAACAACAGCAACAAAAAAAACTATATTTATAGAGAGAGATTTTTAAAACAATACAATTCAAATACAACAACTGCAATAGCAACAACAAAAATCAAAAAAAAAAATATAGTTTATAACACAACGATTAAAGTACATATTCTGAAATGGTCATAAAATTGGGATTAAAAAATGTGTACAAAATTTTTAAAACGCCAACAAGTCAGCAACTAAAATTCAGCAGCAACAATAAAAACAACAACAACAAAAAAGAGAATGTTATAAATGAAAATCCAAGATTAAGATTTTTTTAAATATTTAACATTTAAAATTGAAAAAATACAATTTTCAAGGCAGATTTATTTTGAAATATTGAGAAATAAATAGAAATCACAAAAAACATGATCTGTTAACAGAAAAATAACTATTAATCTTACACTCTAGATTCAGAGTCTAAGAGAGAGAAAGAGATAAAACAGAAGCAGATCATTTATTTATCTTAACAAACCAAAAAAAAAAAAAAAAAAAACAGGTGTTGGCATTGCGGATTCATTGACTTAGAAGTGAAATCTAAAACTTCTTAACATACATGTATTTTAATAAAAACAAAAACACTAAACTTACAGTTTTCACTTTTTTATTTGATTGAAATTATTATGATATTTTACAATTATTGTTGTCACTTTGCAGGAACAGGTAGTCCATCCCCTTTTAAAATCTACCACACCTATGGACACTTTTTGTGCTCTTCAATTCTCTTTTAAAATGAGCCCAATATCTCTCCACTGGCCTTAGCTACGGACAGTTTGAATTGATTTGCCTCTCTTGTTACAAATACCACATTATAGTTCTTGTACCACTTAAGGACTTGCTTTACACAGTGACTGGATGCCAAGTCAGACCAAAAATAAGTGGACACATTATGAAGTCTTATGAATGGAAGCAGCCTTTTTTTGTAATAATTCCTGGATGTAAATGTTGGTATTTATAGAACCCTTTGTAACATATTTGCCATGATTGCCAGCTTTTAATTTTGCCTGGCAACTAACTTTTCTTCCACATTCCTTCGATCATCAGCAATATAAAATTTTTGACCAGGAAATTGCGAAAAATCTGCCAGCGCATACGTTTCGTCATCTATTACGTAGCAGTAGAAATGAGCGATATTTTCACGAGTGTGATTTAATTACAGTGATTGGTAAATCACTAATAACTACAGTGACTGAAATTATGAAATAACAGTTAATAATAATGTCCTTCTTTCTTCTTTTGTTGCATACTCAAACACATTTTTTTATTTTGGCCCAGCAAAATTACCTAAAGGTGGTGCTAAGCATGAATCCGCGATTTATTAAATTATCTGTCTCCTATGGTGTGAACCCTACTGGAGACTCTTATATTCAAAGAAAATAATGTCTTCAGTCAATTTTTATTGAACCCTTGAGATCACTGTCATTGTTTTGAAGAAGAGTGATTAAAAAATCTCATTCACTGGGAACGACGTTATTCAAAAATCACGGTACCGCCCATATCTACGTTGCAGGAATAATTTAAAAAATGGCTTCAATTTTCGTGCTCTCTTTTTGGTCTCTATATTTTTAGCAGCGGTTGTGTCAGGAGCCTGAATTAGCTTTATCTTTTCGAGCACTAAGCTAAACGAGCTGCATTCTTTTCGGATGTATGTTAAATATATTTCAATCTCAATTCTTATTATTGTCATTTCCAGCCAAACAAATGTATCACTTTAGTTTTTCTTTAAAAAACGTGTTAATATGTCATCTCGTTATATTTTAAGTCCCATAAATCTTTTTTTCTCTAAATGTAAAGTAAATTTTCAACAAACACTCTAATTTGACATAAATTAATTAATCTAAAATACAAAAACTTTGAAAAAAAGTGTTATAAAGTGGATTTTACGTTTTAAGCCTAAAACTGTCAATTTACATCCGTTATTGAAAAATTGCATCTTTATTCATAAATAAAAATTATTTAATTATTTATTTCCACCTTTTTTTATTTCCAACTTTCGCTTTTTATGGCAAAAATTTGTTTTATGTCTAAAAGAAAAATTGATGAACAGTTATAGAAATTTATGTCTACTTGTGATAAAATGTAAAAATCGACTTTAATCCGGTTAATATTTAGTTGGCCAAATAACTGCATTATTACCGTTATTGGTTGTTTACAATGTTTTCGAAGTAGAAAAATAATTATTTTTAGTCATGATCAGAGATCAAATTATGGTCATTAGTTTAATAAAATAATTATTTATATAAATGAGAGTGATATGGAAAAAGTAATGAAAACTTGTTTAACTAAAATTAATGTTATAAATTTAGTTAATCAAATTTAGTGTGTGTGTGTGGGAGAGGATGTATGAAAGGATCACTGACATATTTATGACATATTTGCTATTACCATTTGTGATGTTTATTTGAGAGTAGTAATCTTAATTTTAAAGACCTCATTCTCTTATATACAGTTTATGGGATCTTAAATGATTCCTTTTTCGAACACCTTTTCAAAAGGATTGACAAAGTTTATATAACCTATTCACCACATGTGGAAGAGGAGGGTGTAAATTATAACATGTAAAGCTGTATTAATGACTTAATTTATCGATTCCAGAATTGAGAATCCCATCTATTTTTGCCTGTAACTCCCTCCACATTTAAAATACATATGTAATCGTTTCAGCAGTTTGAAGCATGATCGCATCACAAATTAGCGTATACATGATTATTTTAATTTAATTTTTCGATATACATTTGTATCATATTACAGAAATAGATCTAGTTTTCATAATTATGTGGAAGAGTGATCATTAGTTGATCAATTCGGAAATTTAAAGATCATTATTCTCCCTAAATATAGTTTTCCGACTCTTTATAGCTTGTTTCTCATACCGTAAAAAACGCGGTTTGGATTGGAACGTCTATGTCTTAGCAAAATTTTCTCTCAAATTGTATTTTCAAAAGCTTTACAAAAATCTGAAAAATCAGATCCACTAAATAGTAAAAATAAAGCTTTTATAAATGATAAAATTATAATTGAAGATTTCTATAATCTTCAATTAAAAGCTACTTATTCGAAAGCAACCTTTAATTGAGAAAAAATGAATGGAAATTTTTGATCTTAAAACGCCTTTTAACAATTCTGAAAACTTAAATCTAATCAATATTGATAAAAGAGCTTTTATACATGAAAAAAAATTATTATTGAAATTTTCTTCAATCATAAACAAATTCTAAATCAAAAGCTTTTTTAACTGAGCTTTCGAAATTTATTAAATGTTTTTTTTTTTTTAATTCCTAAATAACTGAAAGTAGAAAAAGTAGAAAAAGCTTTTAAAAAGCTTTCAAAGTAGAAAAAACTTAATATTCAAAAAATATTTGAATGATTCTAAGCAGAATTGGTAACTGAGCTTTTTATGTGAATTTTGTATAAAAGCTTCTTGAAACTTTAGTTTAAATAAAAGATTTTTTTCAGTTATAAATACTTTTAAAAAGCTTTCAAAGTACAAAAAGTCTCATTGAGTATTTTATTTAAAAAGCTTTCATATATATTTTATTATTTTAGATGCAATAACATGGTTAATGTCAAAAATAGTATTTATTACAAGCTTTTTAAGAGAACTTGGAGAAAAAGAAAGAACCTTATGTGAAACTTATTAAACTTTGATACGATTTTTTACATTGAATACTGAGGCAATTGAGTTCTCTTATTGTCCTTTATAATATCGTGTCGAGATTATTGTTTTCGTGCCAGATATCTTTTTGAAAACAGTCTGAAGGCAGATCCAAAGTTCTATAATTTAATTTTGTAGGACTAATTTGTTTTATTTTAAAAGATCATTTTGCTTAAGCTCTCTTAGAGAACTCGATCAGTAAAAAGTTGTTTGCTAACGAAGGTATGCTAAGGAAAAAAGTATGTTAAGATCTTTTCCATCTTAAGATTTGAATTGGAATTTTTATATTATCAAAATTCTTTTCAATTACTTTTCAAATCCCACTTGCGAAATATTATTTTCTTACTTTTAATTTATTTTACTAATTTAAAATGTCAATCATTCTGTTTGTTACCTTAAGTTTCTGTTTCTTCTTCTTCTCTAATTTTCATCTTCCTCCGAAACTGATAGTATTGCAATTATTTTGCCATTAAATTCAATTTAACTTTATATACATTTTAACCATAATCCGCTTTTAGCAACAAAACGTTGAAAAAACTTACCTGAAAAGATAAAAAGGAGAGAAAAAAAGAAGAAAAATTACACAAAAATATTAAAAAAGTTTAATTAGAATTTTAATTAACAAAAAACGAAATTCAAAAACGAAATTCAACAAAAAATACAGTTTGTGTAAAAAACAAATTACAAATTATAAGTTTTAGTGTTAATTTGTAAAAATAAACAAGGCACTTAGAAAAATTCTCACTTAACAAAAATTTATTCAATTGCAAAAAGGAGGAAAATTAAAACACAACAAAAAAGAAGAACAAGTAATAATGTTGTACTCGGCTATGACGAACCTTCAATACCCTCCACCACAAGACATACACTAACAGACGTGTACACTTTATAAAAGTTTTACCTAAATATAACACAGAAACATTTAATTGGGTATATATGTATGTATGTATGTATGTATGTATGTATGTATGTATGTATGTATGTATTTATGTATGTAAAGTATAGACTCTAGAAAGGGTGGGCCAGTTTTTATTAAATTTTCACAGAATAATCTCCATATATCCGAAAGTAACAAAGGCTATAAAAAAAATCCGGTAGGACCAGGGGAGGGGTATCCCGCATACAGAGCTAATATTGAGAATTGAATATGCGACAGTTCTTAAATTTAGTCTCAACTACTCTCTCAAGAAACTGTTTTACTGGACAAAACGAAGACGGATAAGTCCAATATTGATCGACTATGTAAAGAACTATAACAGGGAGAGTTCTCAAATTTGGCCCTAATCACAAGGATCTAGGACGCATATGAGTGGAAGAAGTACCACCATTCAAAGTATATTTTTAAATTATTAAAAATCTGTTTAAATCGTGTGATAATATAACACTAATGCTTGCTAAGAACCAACTGTTATATTTCAGGCTATAAAGTTTTTCTACTGAACCCAGTTTGATGGTACTTCATAGCCTTATATTATGGTGAAATTTCATTCTAATTTGTTGATGTATAATTGACAATTTTAGGAAAGTTTTTTACTTGAAATTAGAGGCTGCCTCAGAGAGCGGTCTTATCTAATTTTAAAACTTCTCAACCGAGTTTATTAGGTTTAAAGAGGGAACTATAAAAAAATACTCGAGCCAAATTTTATTGAGCTCAACAAAAGACAGACAGACAGACAGACAGACAGACACACATGCAGACATGGCTAAATCAAATGAGATTTTGATTTGATGCAAGAAAATAATTATATAAATTATGTGATGATTCTTTCTTAATGTTACACACGGAATAACAAAGTTAATATACACCTTCGTCACCACTTGTGATAGCGATGGGTATAAAAATCACAAAAGTGATGATGAAACTTATAATAAAATTTCCCAGTAATAAAAACAATTAATAAAAAATTTCAAATAATCATTATAATTATACTTAAGTTCATAATAACATTAGAAGTTAAAAAATGTAACTATGGAAATTTTATAAATGAACTCATTAACAACTACAACAAGAATACAAACATACAACAGAAGAAGTAGCTATAGCAGCAGCATTATTATCATCAGTACTTGTAGCAGTTAAAGGGAATGAGATTGAAAAATGTTTAAGACTTTGGAAATTTTGTTTTTGTTTAAGTTGCCAGTCAGTTATTTTGTTTAATGTCAAACATATCTGATCTGTTTAAAATAGATGACCAGAAAATGTACGTACTAAAACTATTAAATATTATCAACAAAATCCAACTTGATCCTACAAGAAATTGGCAAAGACTTCAAAGGTTTAAAGTCAAACTGTTTCCAATGTTATTTAACAGTACCAGAAGAACTTATTCGTTAGTAGAAATAACTGGTTCAGGTAGATGTGATGGTCCACATAGCGTTTCTAATGTCAAAAATATAGAAAGCTTTTTCAAAAGAGTTCCCAACACATTCGGTAGAAAAGCAGCTCGATTTGGTCAGTGCTCGGATTATTTGGTAGGGAAAATAAAAGCTACTGAAGGTTGGAATACATACAAAGCTTTTTTAGAGATCAAAAACAGAGCACGGAAAATGAAGTCAAGTTTTCTAAAAAATTCTTGCTGCATAATGGACGGATGAAACGTATATTCTGGCAGATTTTTCGCAACTTGAAATTTTATGTTGCTGATGCTCGAGGGAATCTTGAAGAATAGTTTATGACCCAAAAGCAGTCAAAATGTCCAAAAGTTTCTTGAAATAGCAAGCAATAAGTAGTTGTGACAAAAGAAATCAATCATTTGCCGCGACGGGGTCTATAAAAACCGAAATTTTTATCAATGAATATTTAAAAAGGCTGCTTCCATTCATAAGACTTCATAATGTGTCCGCTTATTTTTACCCTGACTTGGCATCCTGTCACTATGGTAAAGAAGTCCTTAAGTGGTACAAGTCTCGTTAAAAGAGAATTGAAGAGCACAAAAAGGTCTCTAAAAGTGTGGTAAACTTTGACAGAAAGCACTATAAAGACGTTAATGGAAGGGTTTCCGACAAAAAATTTTCAAAATTTTATCATTATATATTTTTCTAAATTGTGATAATCAATTCAATGAAAGTTTGAGGGTTTCGTTCATAACATAAATATGTTAAAAATTTTTTCGATCTCACTCCTTAATCGTGGTAGTTGTAATGGAAATCTCGTTTTTTGTTATTTCATTTAAATTATAATCATAATCATCATTATGGTCTTCAAAAGCATCAAATATTATTATCATAATATGCTCTAAAGTACTTGTTCTATTACAACAAAATATAATAGTCCTCCGCCTTTTTTTGTTCTTTTTGTTTTATTAGAATATGAAAACATCAGGGTAAACAGAAATAAATCTGGAAAGTAATATTCTTTCCATAAAACGAAATCAGAAAAGTTTTTAATTCGTACCAAATATATACTGAATCCGCTTCGAAGGACTAAATATAACTTAAAATTTATTCAATAGAATATTCTCCCCAAAAAGTTTTTGGTTCCCCTGCTTTAAGCGATTATACTTTTATTGTTGATGAATTTTATTATGTTGCTGTTGATGATTTCAAAAGACTGAAGTTGCAGTTCAGAGAAAAATATTCAACTTCACAAAAAAAAAAGACTATAACAGCATTAGTAAAAGCAACAACTTGTTAGAAACAACAACACAATAAAAAAAAACGTATGAATTATTCAGTTGATGCTATAATTTATTCTTTTCGAAATGGCCTCTTACTTTAATCGAAAAATAGGAGATTTTTATGAAAATCTACTATAAAAAGGAATTTTCATGGAATTCTGAATAGAAGGAATTTTACAAAAATTTCATTTGTATAAAAACTAAATTTTAAAAAATCTTCTACAAAAAGATTTGAAAATTTTCTATAAAAAGAGAAATTTATAAAAATTTTCTTATAAAGCGAAAAATTCCATACATAATGGAAATTTTATGAAAATTTTTTAAAGGGATAAAATTATGAAAGTAAAATTTGTAAAGAAAATTTTTGGAAGAAGGGAATTTTATAAAAATTTCCCAAAAAGGGGAAAACTTATAAAACTTCATAAGAGGAAATTTTATACAAGTTTGAAGAAAGTTTCCTATAAAAAATGTTTATAAAATTTCATAATAAAGAAGAAAAAAGTAAAAATCTTCTATAAGAAGAAAACTTTTAATTAAAAGGAAATTTTCTATAAAAAGAAAACTTTATAAAATTTTTCTATAAAAAGGAAATTTTATAAAAAGTTTGTTTGGGACTTATAGACAACTAAACGACTGGATCAATAAACCCAAAAGTAACATAGGCTATAAAAAAATCTGATAGGACCAGGGGGAGGAGTTCTTCTAAAATTTATTATCGAATATCAAAAAAAGTATGAATGCGAAAGTTGGACCCAACCACTCTCTTAAAGATCAGTTTTACTAGAGAAAATTTAGGACAGGTAGGATCAGGGAGAGGGCAAATGTTGATTATCGAATATCTGAAAAACTTTAAAATTTGGCCTCAATTTCTTTCTCAAGGACAAAATGTAGAACGAATAGGATAAGGGGAGAGATAGTCCCATACAATATTGCAGTGACAGTGCTAAAACTTTATCTCAACTAATTTCATTTGGAATTGTTTTACTATACGAAATGTGGGACGTATAGGATCAAGGAGAGGTCCCCATACAAAGCAGTTGTAAATTATAGAATATCTAAAGAGCTAGTAAAGTGAGTGGTATAAAGTTTACAACCTAATTACGTTCCACGAAAATTATTTATTGACAATTTTCTTTTGTAAAGAATAATTTTCAAGAGAATCAGAAAAATTCTCTTTTAAAAAATAAAAGAGAATTTTTCTGATTTTTTTATTTAAAAAATTTTTTCTTGAAAAAATCTATTCTACTTAAAAAAATTGAAGAAAATTTTTATGAACAAGGAATTTAAAAAAAAAAATATCAATAAAGTATAAAATATATTAAAAGCGTTAAAGAGATTTTTCAAAAAAAGGAGAATTTTCTATCAACAGAAACTATAGATCGATTTTTTATATAAAATATTTAACAAAAATTTTTCTCCAAGAAAAAATTTTACAGAAAATTAAAAATTAAAACAAAAAATTCTCAAAAATTTTTCTCTAAGAAGAAATTTTATAGGAAATTTTCTCTAAGAAGAAATTTCTCAGAAAAATTTTTTAAAAAATAATAAATTGTTAAAAAATAAATGATATTTAAACAAAAATTTCTAAAATGTATACATTTTTAAATAGAATTTTCTATAAAAAATATCTGTAATAAAAATTGTCTGTAAAATTATTTTTTCGTTTAATTTTCTATTTATGAATTTTCTATTTTTCCTTTTTTTTAGAAAATTTTCGTTAAATTTTCCTTTTTTGGAAAATTTTCGTTAAAATTTTCCTTTTTTAGAAAATTTTCGTTAAAATTTTCCTTTTTTAGAAAATTTTCGTTAAAATTTTCCTTTTTTAGAAAATTTTCGTTAAAATTTTCCTTTTTTAGAAAATTTTCGTTAAAATTTTCCTTTTTTAGAAAATTTTCGTTAAAATTTTCCTTTTTTAGAAAATTTTCGTTAAATTTTCCTTTTTTAGAAAATTTTCGTTAAAATTTCCTTTTTTAGAAAATTTTCGTTAAATTTTCCTTTTTTAGAAAATTTTCGTTAAATTTTCCTTTTTTAGAAAATTTTCGTTAAATTTTCCTTTTTTAGAAAATTTTCGTTAAATTTTCCTTTTTTAGAAAATTTTCGTTAAATTTTCCTTTTTTAGAAAATTTTCGTTAAATTTTCCTTTTTTTGGAAAATTTTCGTTAAATTTTCCTTTTTTGGAAAATTTTCGTTAAAATTTTCCTTTTTTGGAAAATTTTCGTTAAAATTTTCCTTTTTTGGAAAATTTTCGTTAAAATTTTCCTTTTTTTGGAAAATTTTCGTTAAAATTTTCCTTTTTTGGAAAATTTTCGTTAAAATTTTCCTTTTTTGGAAAATTTTCGTTAAAATTTTCCTTTTTTGGAAAATTTTCGTTAAAATTTTCCTTTTTTTGAAAATTTTCGTTAAAATTTTCCTTTTTTGAAAATTTTCGTTAAAATTTTCTTTTTTAGAAAATTTTCGTTAAAATTTCCTTTTTTTAGAAAATTTTCGTTAAATTTCCTTATTTTAGAAAATTTTCTTTTTATAAAAATTTTCTTTAAATTTTCTTTTTATAAAAATGTTCTTTAAATTTTCTTTTGATAAAAATTTTCTTTAAATATCGTTTCTTAGAAAATTTTGATAAATTTTCCTTTTTTAGACAATTTTTGTAAATTTCTTTCTATTTATAGCAATTTTTTTTGTTTTTAATTGAGAAAAACTTTGTTAGATTTTCAATTAATAGAAAACGTTTAATTTGATTTTAATTAAATTTTCTCCTGCATTAGAGCACATTTAATTCATTTATGCTTTTTTGCAACTTCTTCTACTTCAATACGCTACTTTTCACTTTTTTTATTTTTTTTGCATTTAAGTCTGTTTTTATAGGAAAACACCAAAGTTTGCTACTTTATTTTACACACGAATAATCAGAAATTTTGTAAAATTTTCCCCGTTTTTTTGTTTTTGTTTTTTTTTTTTTCAATAAATTTTCTGCTTCTTTTATTTTCTATGAAAAATCCATGAAAAATATGAAAATTCAAAAAACAACAACAAAATAAATATAACAAACACAGAATTTGAGTTATAATACATTTGTTTTTATAAAAAGACTATTATTACGATGCTGGAACGCTATTGATGCCGCTGATACTGATAACGATAATGATGATGATGATAATAATGATGATGATTATGTTGGTTATTAATATTGAAAATGTCTATATCTATGGATGAATGTAAAGTATTTTTAATTGGTGGTGTATCTGTAGTTGTATCTGTGTGTGTGTGTGAATATTTGTATCTACGAGAAAATTGAAGTTTATTTGAGAATATTTGTGTAGTATCAGCATAAAAATAATAATAATTGTTTTTAATACGGATTTTATGGAGGAAAACAACAAGATAAACATAAAAATTATTAACAAAAAACGAGTAAGAATGCTTTATTCGGCTATGCCGAATCTTCAATACCCTGCACTACAAATGAGTGTGGAGTTAATACGTTATGATTCGTACATGTACTATCACATAGACGTATACGATATATACAAGCTTTTTCTAAACAGGAACACTTAATGTGTGAATATATGTATGTAAGTATGTATGTTTGTAAATTCTGGCAGGACCTTGGAGAGGTGTATCCTCCATACAAAGCAAATATTGACAATCGAATATCTAAAGAACTATAACAGCGAAAATTCTTAAATTTGGTCCCAACTACTTTCTCAAAGAACTGTTTTACTGGACAAAAGTAGATCGGATAAGTTCAACTTTAATTATCGACTGTTTAAAGAATTATAACTCTCCCGCAAAGGGTCTGTTTTGTCAGACAAAACGGAGGACGGATAAGACCAGGGAAAGACGTACCGCCTCCAAAAGCAAATTTAAATTAAAATAAAATATTTAAATCGTATTTAATTTTCTTTTGCAAAACGGAGTTTGCCGGGCCTGCAAGCTAGTTATATTTTTGGATATAAATTTTTTTCTTGAACCGATTTTGATAAATTTTGGAATGGTTATGAAGAACATATAACTTAATATAATGGCGAAATTTCATTCTAAATTTTCGATGACAATTTTACGAGAGCTTTTTATTTGAACTTTGAGGTTGCCTCAGATATCGGTCTATACCTTTTAAAAGTCTCAACCGATTTTGCTGGATTTAAAAAGGAAACTGTGCGGAACCATAACGAATATTTGAACCAAATTTTATTGTGCTCTCTCAATTACTGTGGACCGACATTGCTAAATCAAATCAGATTTTGATTTGATGCATGAATATATATAAACATTATGGGGTCTAAGATGATTCCTTCTTAGTGTTGAACTAAATATTTTGGCAAAATGTTCCAAACTGACGAATTAAAATAAAAAAAAATAAACGAAAGAATTTTGCTTAAACTTAGAGGTTGCAGCAGTTATCTGTATATATCTTTTAACACAATCAACCGATTTTTGAGATTTTAAATATGACATTAACAAATACTGAGGACAACAGACAGACATGAACGACATAAAGGCGTACGTAGCTAAATCGATTTTTTCATGTAAGAATATGTATACATTATGGGGTCTAAGATGACTCTTTCTTAGCGTTACACACGGAATGACAAAGTTAATGTACCTTTTTCACCACTTGTAGTGGTGGAGGGTATAAAAACTGCAAATAATCATTCGCTTATTTTTCTGCCTTCAATTTTCAACAATCGACAATAATTTTCATTTTTTTTTTTTCATTTTTTCCTGATGAATTTGCAATTGTTATGGATGATAAACAGAGTTTTCGGTTAAAATTTTAAAAGGAGTATAAATATTAATAACAGACAGATAATTGATTTATTGAGTTCTTAAACATTTTATATTATTTACGAGAGTTTTCGATTTATTACGAATTAAAATTATTAAAATTTATTAAATCACTTCTCTGTTTTTTTATTCTTTGTAGAATCATCTGAATTTAAATTAACTTTATTTGTTGAAAAAATTGTTTTTGTTGGAATTGCATCATAATTCTGTATTTATTTTTATTTTTTATTATTTTTTTTATTTATTTAAAGCACGACAAATAATCAAATAATAAAAAAAGAATTTTAATTAACAAATAGTTTTTTATAATCTAGTTTAAGTCAAGGTCTTCTTAAGTCTTTTTTTTAAGACAAAAATGCAAACCAATAGAAAAATAATAATAATTTGAGATGTGTGTCTTGAAATCACTGATTTCTTGCGTTTTAGACTTTTTTTAGAAACATTAAATCACAGATGTTACGACATCAACTCAAGAAAAAACATTGAAATTCTTGTTAAGAACAAAAATAATGAATTTATCTCAAGAGAATTTTCAAAATGGACATATTAAGCACAATGGGGCAGAAATTTTAATTAATAGAAAATTTTCGTTAAATATTTAACAAAGAAAAAATTCTTTTTAAATTTTCTATGAGAATAATAACTTTTACAAAAAAAGAAAAATTTCGTTAAATTTTCCGTAAAAATTTATAAAAATATATTTTAAAAAATCTATAAAATAAGATTGTTAAAGAAAAATTTGCTTATTTTTTTATAAAAAGAGAAACAAATTTTAAATTTTCTATTTGAAAAATAAGAAATTTTTCTAAAAAAATTTTTCGTTAATTTTTTTTATAAAATTAATCTTTTGTTAAATATTCAATTGAAAGAAAATTTTAATTAAATTTTCAAATCATAGAAAATTTTCGTTGATTTTTTAATTTCAATTTATTTTCGCAAAATTTCAATTATAGAAATTTAAAAAAAAAATTCTGTAAAATTTTCAATCTATAGAAATTTTATTAAATCTTCAATTTATAAAAAAAATCGTTTAAATTTTTCCTTAAATTTTCAGTTTATATAAAATTCTCTTTAAATTTTTTAATTTTAAAAATTTTCGTCAAATTTTCAATTTGTAGAAAATAATCGTTAAGCTTTTGTAAGTTCTTCAAATTTTTCAATTTTCGTTAAATTTTAAATTTATGATAAATTTTCCTTAATTTTTCAATTTATAGAACTTTATTTAATGTTTGGATAAAATTTCAATCTCTAGAAAATATTTTTTCAATTTAAAGAAAATTTTCGTTAAAATTTTGCAATTTTGAAAAGTTTTAGTTTCAGATTTTTTTTGTAAATTTCTAATTTAAAAAAAGTCCCATTTGTATGAGAAACATCTTACTAGAGGATGTCTAGTTTCTGAAATCAGATCATAAGGACTTATTAATGACTTTATATATTTAATGACAATTTCATAGGCAAACTGGCATATATTTTTAAAAAACTAAAAAAAGATAAGGGTAAAATGGGCTATTTCGACTTAAATATCTCTGAAACTGTGAGAGATTTACAAATTTAAATTGAATAAAATAACCTGATGAAATAGAATTCCACACTCCTCTTGATAAACTCAAAAACACCTTAACTCTAAGAATGTGAAATTTCATTAAGATATTTTTACTGATTCACAAATTATAGAATTATTTTCCGAAACAGTTATTTAGACACAGTGATAAAGATCACATTATTATTTTCTACTTCAACCAAATTTATTCATTTAATATTCCAAATCATCCATATGGAGTCCTTTGAACTTAAGACAATCAAAAAGAAAAAAATTAATAAAAACATTTTACATATTAATGACTTAATAACCGCTAAATTCAAACAAAGAAAAGAATAAAACTACATAAATGCGACGCCATTTTAATAATAATTAGTGGCATTTTAATGTAATTTTGCTCATGACAATCATCGATAAGAATTATTTTACTTTTGTTGGAATTTTTATAAAATTTTTTGGCAGAAATACAAAATTCATTAAAAAGAACTTTTAGTGGTTAAATAATCTTTAAAAAGACATTAAAGTCACATTCTTAAGAACTAACACACATACATACTCACTTACAAATGTTACTCACAAACAAGTTTATTTTATTTTATTATATTTTATTTATTTTATTTATTTTATTTATTTTATTTTATTTTATTTTCCTTTTTACCCTTCACCACCACAATGGGTGAATGGGGTATATTGACTTTGTCATTCTGTTTGTAACGCTAAAAATGAATCATGTCAGGTCTCATGAGTCGATTTAGCTATGTCCGTCTGTCTGTCTGTATGTTCGTTTATTGGAAACATTCTCACCGAAAAATATTTTTTTTATTTTGTCAACAAAAAACAACTAAATTAAAACAAAAATTTAGATATAAAATACAGTGATATATTCTCCATTATCCCACAAAAAATCATCAAAATCGGACCAATAGAAAAAGAGTTATAGGCTGAAATACACAAAATTTTTATACACCCCAAAATCTGTGTGTCATATGGGTCGTAATTTTTAGGATAATTAATCTTAAATATCAATCAATTCCATTGAAATTCGGCGCAATGATTTTTCTAACTATTTTCTATAGAGAATATTAATTTAAACAATTTCGATCCATATCTTGCCGTAGGTCCCATATAACACACCTTCCCGGAATACAGTTTTGACCCGAAAAAAAACTTTTAAATAAATTCAAATTGTATTGAATTTCGGCTCAATTAATTTTCTAACTGTTTTGAGTATATATTTTTAATCTGACCAATATCGGTCCATTTTGACGCCCCCTTTAAACTTGATATAACTCTATTGAAATTCAGCTCAATTTATTGCTCTACTGATTTACTTACTAATTTGTCAAATATCGGGCCATATTTTGTTATAGTTCCCATGCGAAGGGGCCTTAGCACAAAATGGTTTAAGTTCGATAAATTTTTTTTTTTTTTAACGATCTTTAATATATGAAACTAGATTGACAATTATCGTGCTATATTTGGTTATTTTTACTTTATCATTCTTCTTTCCGGAATAAAATATGAATCAATTCTATCGAAATCTAGACAACTTGTCTTTAATATAGTGGTGGAGGGTATTTATGATTCGGCAAAGCCGTTATAAAGTTTTTAATAGTTGTCTTATTTATTATATATGTTTTTGTTATTTAATCCGAGGTACGACTTTTGACTCTTTTTTTCTTCTTCAAATGATCACATATTTCAAAGAGTTTAATTTTTAATTTTAAAAAGAGTTTTATTTTGTATCGCTTTTTCAACAAGAGTTTAATTTTAAAAAATTAAAAAAATCAAAAGGATAAAAATCAAAGAAGAGCAAAATCTGAAAAAGAATTTTAAAATGAATAATTCGCGCAAATATTTTTTATTAAGCAGAAAAAAAGATTTTTCAATGTTTATAACCATTTAATGAATATACAAACGTACTCACATATTAAGATGTGTTTTGTATAAATTTGTGTGTGTTTTTGTTATTGCATTTTTTAGTATAATACAACAATAGTAAGTTTTATTACGGCAAGAACTTTCTTGTGTGATTGTGTATGTAAAAGCACATTTTCTTTGTTCCTTTCCATTTGAGAGAATTAAAATTTTTCATTGAAAATTACGAAAATAAGAGTTTTTAACCAAAAGTAAAAGATCATTTGAAAATAGAGATTATGCTTCGAGTTTTCTTTACTCTGATTTAAACTCATTGAAAATCGTTTTAAATTTTAAAAGATTTTTTTCTAAAAGAAATTAATTTTATATCGAAGATAGAAGAAGACAAAAATAAGAAATAACAAATAAATTAATTTATTTATTCTTATTAATTGTTAGAAAATGTGACTTGATTTCTCAAATGAAAGAGTTAGAAATATTTCAGTTTTAAATATCAATTTTTATCTTTTTTTATTAAATTCTTGTTTGTGACTCATGGAAGGAATGTTTTTTTTCCATCTGAATTTTTATTTATTATGCAAAATTTTTTAATAAATAAAAGAATTTTATAATTCCTGTTTTAAGATGACAAAATCTATAATTTATATTCATTTTAGTTTATTATATTTAAGTTTTAAGATACATTTTTGTTTAAATAATCATTAATATGTAAAACAATCTTGCAAATTGTTCATATCCAAAAAATGTAAATTGGTTTTATAGCTCAAAGATTTTATTATTTTTATATCTTCTTTTGGAGGCAGTCTTAGATATCGTTCGATATCATTTAATCTGATTTTTTAAATAAGAAACTTCTCGGGACAATAAAAAATACTCAGACCATTCATTCATTGAAAGCTGTCAAATATTGTGGATGTGAAAGTGCCAACAGCAGACAGAAGGTCATTGTTTAATCGACTCAGATTTTTACTTAATGCAATAATATATATACATTGTGGGGACTAAGATGATTTCTTCATAACTGAAAAAGTGTTTCAAAATATCAAAGATTTAAAAAGGCAGACTGACTTAACTAAGCTTAAAATTACACTGAACCAAAAGTCGTAGATAATATTAACGAAACATTTTCCTAGAATTTCAACGAAAAAACTGTTAAACAGATTTTAATTCTAATTACCAGAAATTTTCCTCAAATTAAAGAATTTTCTTTAAAAATAATAAACAAAAATTAATCAAAAAATGTTTTAAGTAAAAGATATTAAATTCAATAAAATTTCGTTAAAAAATTAACGAAAATTATGTTTTATCAACAGATATTTCTTAGAAACGGAAGTAAATTTACACACAAATTTATTCAATTCTACGTACTAAAATGAAGTTAATTTGAATACAATTTTTATTAGTTTAACTATTTTTTCGTCAAATAATTTTGGTTATTTTCTTTACAGGAGTAAAATATTTTATATAGAACATTCTAATTAATATGATTGAAATTAATGGAAGATTTTGCAAAAATTCATGAAACTCTAGAGGATGATCAACTGATCAACAAACATATAAATAACTTTTCATCAAAAATACAAGACGTTCGGCTCATTACCGTCCTTTGACATTGTACTATTTTTAGTTGGTACCGTATATGAAAATTATCACTGTTACAGTTCCTAAGATGTTTTGTAATCAATATTTGCTTTATATGGGGAGTACTCCTTCCCTTGGTCCTTCATATTTTATGTATTAATTTATTACAACAATTGAAAGTATTTCTTTCCTCAATTGAACTAAAATTTTTGAACTTAAATATGATATTCAAATTGAATAATATTCATCAATAAAAAGAATTTATTTTTATCAATTTGAATAATTTATTATTCAAATTGATTAATATTTATTCAAATTGATTAATTTTTATTCAAATTAAATAATTTTTCGTAAATTTTGAAGAATTTACCAAAAATTGAAGAAATTTTTCGTTATAATGAATAAAGGTTTCATTGGTTGATATATAACCTACTTTTCTTTAATTCTACAACTTTTTCATTTTGTATTTACTACCTGTTTTGGTTCAGTGTAGTCTTAAACAGGCTATAAATTTTCAAATAAAAATCCATACACCTTTATTGTATAAAAGACCATTTACCAGGAGAGTTTTTGTAATTTTCGGGTCTAAGTATTTATCTTACGAATGTTTCAGATGAAAATAAGTTTAGGGCTTAAACGCAAATACAATTTTAATATGACAAGCTTTATGTTGTTTTATTACAAAATATTTATCCAAGAATATTCTCCCAAAATGGACAATGTATCCATATGAAAAGAGTTCATTTATTAAAACTGTCCCGAGCTATGTTAGGTGAAGAAATATTTCACTCTTGTGAAAAGATAATTGAAAATGTGTTCCAAAATACTACAGATTTAAAAAGGGAGGCTGACTAAACAAACTTCACTCCTTTTCGTTATAACTTCTTGTTTACCTCATTATTTTTAACTGATCTAATTATGGATCATTATTACATGTTTATAAGTGTAATGTATCTAAGTATCTTTTGCCTCCATTTTATCTTTGATTTAATTTTCATTTAAAATCTATTTTATCGTTTTAAATCCACCCTAAATAACATTTAAAGAAATTTTTATAAAACACAACATTACAAATTTTCCATTAAAAAAAAAAACCTTTTTTATAAAAAGAAACATTTAAGAAAAATAAAAAAACAGTTAAACACATTTGAAACATTTTTTTAAATGGAATGAAAGTCTGTCCGTCCGTCTGTCTGGTTGTCTTCAACAAAAACAAAGTGAATTTTATTTTTCGTTATTTGTTTTAATGTTATTAAAGTTGTTTCTGTGTTTTTGCGATTTATTTATCTGTTTGTTTGTATGTTTGTCTTATTAGCCAAATATAAGAAAGTCAGTTAGTACGTTACTGTGTTAAAATGGTTATAAAGTAAAAATGTTGTTATTTTTTTTTTTGTGTTTCGAACAATTCAAACGAAATATTGAATTTTCTTTATTTGAAAATATTTTTATTTTTGCAATAAAATAAAATTTTTTTAAAGATGTTGAGTGTTTTTATTTTCATATGGTTTGGGGTGGTTAGAGAATTAGCCGCCATATGGTGGTTAGAGTTGTGTGTGTGTGCCAATAATTAATAGAAGTCCACGTATTATGATGGAAGAAATAATTAGTGGCGAAATACATAAAAAACATATTTACAAACTGCTTACGAAGTTGGTTTAATATTACAATAATAAATATTTATGGAGTGTTTTTGATGTTGAAATAATAAAATTTTATAATATAAATTACACGATTCATCCAAATGACAATACAATTTTTTTCAAACTATTTCGGAAATATTAAATTTTCACTTGTGAAGAGGATCTCACTCCCCCATAATCTGCCGAAAATTCTATTACTTTTTAATATTTTGTTGCCAATGCTTTAATTACTTGTTGACCATAATATGGTTGTGAGAAAATGAAACATGTTGGTTCACAAATATATGGTTGCCTTACAACAAAATATGGTTGACCGACAACCATATTATAGTTACGCTACATTGCAATTTTGTCCAAGTGAAATAAAAAACTTTTTTTAAAATGCTATCATCATACCAAATACACAAAATATTTTATTTATTATTTTTCAATTACTGTAGACTCACAAACGATACCAAAATAAAAAGCGATCAACTTAAATAAAAATGTTGACATTTTAAAGTGCTGACAATTTTATGGTTATAAAAATAAATTGAAAATAATATTTTAAACTGCGAAATATTAATGTTTGTTATAAAAAATTAATAAAAATAATATATAAGTCTAATAACAATAATATGTTGGTCAGTTGAACATATTTCTAAACACATACCGACAAGCATAGTATTCTTGACAGTCATTTATTTGTACTCACAAAATTATCATCAAAATAAATTTAATTCAATAATTGACATGTTGGTGATGACAATGTTTGTAGCGTGTTTGTCAAATATATTGGTAAATGTCTTTTCTCTGTGTGTATGCCTGCCAACAACAGACAGAAGTTCATAGCAACATCGACTCAGATTCAGATCTTAGATGGTTCTTTCTTGGCGCTACAGTTAGACTGAAAATTTTAATATATCTTACTGATTTATAGTTATTCCTAAACGATTTTATTAGATTTTTCTAGTCTTTAACTCAAAAACTATTTGAGGTTTCTTAACAAAATCAAACATGGTTACTTTTGGAAGGTAGAATGCCCCCAACCATTTAGAGAGGGTAGTAGGTGGTTTCCTAAGTTATGTCGATTTTTAAAGTCCCCAAAAATTCATTTAGAATGAAATAGAAAAAAATATTGATAGGGATTATAACTACAAATTGATAATGATAATCCGATAATAAGAAAGATGGTTTGCAATAAGAAAAATTTATTTTTATAATTGAGCAAATTTGGTTGTGTCTTGTGGGAAGTTCTTTTCTAAAGGCTCATATGGATTTGCTTTTTATACACTTCCGATTACGATTTCTTAAAAGAAATATGGGTTTCAGAACAAATAGACGATTTTATCAATGGAAAAAATGTATTCACTTTTTTGGAAAAAAAATGCAAAATAATCAAATTTTTTGAAGTTCTCAATAAAATTTTATAATTTTATTTCGATTTAAATGTGTTCGAAATAACTCACACATAAAAGAGAATTTATTAACCCAAAATTACAAGGACTATTTTTCTCCAAAATTTATTTTATCACAAATCATAACTAAGTTTTTTTGGAGAATTTTGTAAAAATTAACATAATTGAGGTGCAAACTTTGAAGGGTCGCCGATTTTCACCCAGATCAGATAAGGATTTGTAATTTTCTAAATCAGCTCAAAAACATCTCGGCTATAACAGTAAAAAATTTTATTTCAATATTTTCAAGGTTTTGAAAAGTTACAGAATTATTGCCAAAAACTCATTATGAAACCACTGTGATGAGTACTATTATGCTCTTTTTATTTGTGTTTTGTGAAAAAAAATTATTTTTTGTCATGATCATGATCATGTAACTAAATTGGATGAAATATTTAATTAATTTTTTTTTTAAATTTATTAATTATATTTTACTATAAAAATTTTCCTGCTTTTGTAGTCGATTGGTAAATTTTTTACAAATTTTAAGAGGTATATAGATAAATTTCGTTATTTATTATATATTAACTATTTTTTTAATCCAACCTTTAGTAGTTAATAAAAATATCTTCTATTTTTTTACTCAAAGTTAATTATATTTTCTTTTAGTGTTTTTTTTCACTCCATATGGTTTAATAAAACGGTTAATTACATTTTCATTTATACACAAACAAAAAAGATTACAAGTAATCATCATTAATCAAATCATTAACCAGTTTTTTTTTCGAAAAAAAAGAAAATTTATTAAAGAAATCTTTAACCAAAAACAGCAGAAAAAAACTAATTCAAGTGAATTCAGAAACAAAAAACAAAACACCAAAATAAAGATTAAAACAAATTAATTAATGAAACCATTCATACGTTCAATTCATTCATCCTCATTTGGTTACAAAGTCAAAGAAAAATGAAAGCAGGATTTCTTTTAATATTCATCATACGTTCAGTTGGTTGATTTGACAGGCAGCAGGTGGACAAACAACAAAACATAAATATAAATGTTGCAACAACTTTCCTTTGTCGGTCATACAAAGTTTAATGCCATCAAAACAGTTAATGTACAAATACGTACATTTAACAATATTTGTAATCAACTCACTATCATCATAATCATTATTATGAACATCATTTACATTACATCAAAAGTATGGTCAACACAACTTTTTTTTGTTTATGGCGAAAAATAATCATTATTGATTTTGTTTCATTTCATATTTTCTCGTTCATAAAACTGTAAATATCACTTTATGACACTGCGTGAGTGTTAATTCATTTATTTGTATTATAAACAAAAAAATACAAGTGAATCTTCTTAATATTGAACAGGTGAGAATGCTTTGCCGAAGTTTCAATATCCTCCACTACAAATGGAATAAAATAGGGAGTGTATGTATGTCTGTATGTATGTAACGCATAGACTCCAAAACGGCTAGGCATAAAGCGAAAGTTTTAAAATTTTATAGCAATTATGGCACTGCAAACAGCATCACTGAAAAATATAGGACTATAAGATCACAGCTAAAATCGACCCAGATTTTGATTTAATGTACATTATGGATTCCTTCTTAGCGTTACACATAAAATGACAAATTTAATACAGCCTCTTCACCACTTGTGATGGTGAAGGATATAAAAACGTGAACGTGATTTTCTATTAATTGAATTTAATCATATTTTCCGTTCCGTGAGTCTCATGTAAAATTAAAAGTTCATTCAAGTTCAATTTTTTGGTAATTTGATCATAATTTCCCTGTAAAGATTGTAATTTCAATTTAATCTCTTTTGGCATTTACAGGTTTTAAACCAAAAAAAACTGAATTTTTTTAAAAGAAAGTTTGTGAAAAATATAATAAATATAATTCGATATTTGATTCGGTGGGGATAAATCTACATTAAAAAAATATTAAATATATAAATAATAATCGCTTTATGCATATTAAATCATGGTTAAGAATTTTTTCTAAATATTCAAATTAAAGTTCTTTAAATCTAATTAAAATCATTATTTTTGAATTTTCTTCTTTTTTAAATTTAAAAAATATTTTTTATTAAAATCATTATTAATGCAAAAATATAAAATTATTTATAAAATTAAAAATAATTTATTTTTTTTAAATAATGATCGAGATGAAAAAATTGATTCGATCTTACTATTCAGATTAAAATGATTTGTTGGAATTATAGAGGATCACACCGTTCAAAAATTGTGTATTCAAATATTTTTAATGAAATATTTGGAATAAAATTTATATTTCGAATGAATTTATTTTAAATTTAAAAACATTTTCCTCAGTCCAAGATCTCGAAAGAAAATTTACAAATCGCAAAGCATTATAACAGATGTTATAGTTCTTTAGTAACTCAATAATCAATGGATGCCCCTCCCCCATTTTGTTCATTATAACAGATCCTTGAGTAAGTGAATGAACTCACTTGTATGATTCTTGTATGGTAATATTTGCTACGTATGGGGGTACCCCTTTCCCTGGTCCTATCCGTCCTACATTTTCTTCAGTTAAAACAGTTCCTTAGAAAAAGTTTAGGTCTTTAGATAATCTATATTTACTTTGCATGGTCCTATCGGAACTTTTTTGTAGTCTATGTTTCTTTCGGGTGTATTGAGATCATTATTAACAAATATTATTCAATTTGAATATTTCAGATCATATGACAGATGACAAAGAAAATATACAAAATAATTTGAAGAAAAAATAGTTAAATAAACAAATATTTTATTCAAATTAACTACATTTTAGTACGTAGAATTAAATAAATTTGCATGTTATTTTACCTACGATGCATTACTAAATATCTGTTGATGTAATATATTTTTCATTAATTTTTTAATAAAAATTTTGTTCAATTTAACATTTTTTTTATTAAATTTTTTAGTATATTTAAAGAAAATTCTTCAAATAAGAAATATTCTGCCAATTAGAAATATTAGAAAAACATCACTTCATTTAACATATATTTTTCGTTAAAATGCCTCGAAAATTTGTCGTTAATATTAAATTTTGCGTGATAATATTTTAAAAATATTTGATAAATATTTAATAAGATTTTATTAAATTATCTCATCAAAATGAATCATAATTTATTAAAAATCTAGAAACTATATATAATCAAAATTCCATATTAATACCCAAAAATCTATTCATATTAATTTAAGTCTTTTCTTAAAATATGTAAATTTATTTTAATACCTTTTTTTAAATATTGAATATAAATAAAATTAACTCATATCGATTAAATTTATTAAGGAAATTGAAAGTTTATGTTTTGAACAAAAAAAAAAAACTATAAAAATAAAAATTCAAAAACTGGGCCCGCGAATCTGTAGCATCATCTTCATCATCAAGTTCACATCATTATAATTTTTTGAAGAAGAAACTAAAAATCCCCAATAAAGATACAAAGTAACAAAAAAATACCTTTATATATGAGCAAGAAAAAAAAATTACGTAATATTTAAACCATGTCTGCGGTTTCTGGGTTTTTTTCTTTCTTTCTTTCTCTTACACAAATCTTTTTCATGTCTCTTTTTTTCCTATGAATAAGCCAAATAACATCTACTTACTAACTTACTTTAGTGAGGAGTATTAAACAAAAAGTAGATTGTAAATATAAGAAAAAAAGTTTTTACTTAAAATAAACATCATATACAGATATTTAGTTAGGAATAAAGTGACTATAGTATGATATAAATATGATGCTTTTTGTGGCACCATGAAAATATTGTTATGAATAAAACATTATAGAGCACAGTGATGTCATAAGGATTTTTGGGAAATAATTCTGTAACTTTTGAATTGTTGGAGATATTTTCATAAAGTTTGATATTGTTATAGCTGAGATGTTTTAGAGGAGTTTTAGAGAACATCTTAGGCCCCTAGAAGGTCATTAGGTTGGTGGTTGGCTTTCCAGTTTGACCATCTGGGTTAATTTTTTTGAAAATTCGCCAAAAAATATTTTCGGTTCAGCTGTAAACATGTTAAACAAACATTTCAAAAGTTACACAATTATTTCAAACCAACAACGTTTTAAAACCACTGTGCACAGATACTTTCATAGCAGCATATTTATGTCTAACAAAATGACAAGTATCATAATCATCATTGTTTGTTGTTTTATTTAGACTCGAATATATGAAAAAATATTTTCATAAAATCTTTTTTAGCAAAAAAAAAAAAACAACTGAAAAATGCATAAAGAAACTCTGACTGCTGTTGCTGTTGCTGCTGCTATTTATTTGTTATAATTTTATTTATGTTATAACAAACTGTTGCTGCTACTCTCACCGCTGTTGGTAGCGCTTTCTTGGATTCTCTCTGTAGTTATGGATGTTAAACTTATTAAAAAGTAAAAATATTTTTATAAAATTGTTTAAATAATGCAGCTTCTTTTTAATGTCTGCTCTTTATGACTTCCACTAGTTGAGGTTATGTTTTTTTTTATTTTTTGTGTTATGACATAAATTAAGTCACTTTGAAATTAATTATTTAAATTAAAAAGGTGTTTAGTGGATTTCAGTTATTAATAATTAAAGATTTTAGACAAAGTGGCCTAATCTTAATGGTCGACAAATCAAAACAGGTTACAAGAAACTTAATTTAATGTTTAAATTAATGTCGGATTTAGTAACGTTTCTTGTAAATATATATTATTAGATATAAGTTAAATGGGTATTTAAATACAAACATATTTCATTGTGTCATAATATGGGAAATAGTTATGAGATTAGAAATAAATTAATTAATTAATTATTGTTTTACTAGGGATTATTAATTTCTCGAATTATACTACCACATACCAATAATAATGCTGACATTATAGCATTATTTATTATGGTTACCATGGAAAACACAATCATAATATAGTTGTGTCGTTACAGAAGTTTGGTTGTAGCATGGCACATTTAAATTAATAATCACAAAATGGTTGTATTTTAAAAAACAATATGGTCTTTTAGTGTATATATTTTGTACCATAATCTGCTTAGTACCCTCTATAAAATGTTCTTAATCTTTAATAATTTGATTTTAAGGCTTCATCTACTATCAATTTAAGAAATTGACTTTCGAAAAACAGTATTATAAGGGTACTACATCTTTATGCTCTATCCTAAATTTCTATAGCCTTAAATAATATTTCTTTATTTGGTGTTTTGAGGAACTAAGAAATAGTCACTCGTCATTTTAAAGACTCTTCAAAGATCAAATTGGCAAACTTGTATCCACTATAGAGTAACAGTTAAAAGAATGGGAGAACTAGTATAAAAGCATATTAACGGGGAGTGTTTGTCTTCGGAGAATTAAGTACTAATGTGAATCTTACGAGGAGAAGACACTCATCTACTCAACTTGATCGCATAAGGAAGTTTTGTATTAAATTAGAAGTCTCAATGAAAACACCACCAGGCGTTGATGGAAGTTTTGATAAACTATTAAAAAATGGCCCACTAAATGGCCTGAAGACTGTTCTGTCTACAAAATTTTTATTCTGGATATAACTCGAAGGAGTCATACGGAAACGCCCTCTAGATATGGTGTAAACCATTGTTTTTTGATTTACGACTTGAAAGTAACTTGCCAAACTCAACCAAAATGTAATTTGAGCCACATTTGTCTTATTAAAAGTTTTCACCCTAATGTATCTCTAGGTGTGCATCAGAGTTAACAAGAGACTCACTTCTATTTTATATACTTTTGTGCATAATTCTGGATTAGAGCTCTCGGATATGGCGAAATGATAGTATTAGAAAAACAAGGTCTCATACTATCATGTGATATGACACACAGCTACGATTTGAACTAACGAAGCATAAAGCTGGTATCGGAAGCAGCTGATTCGAGGATTATTTGGGGTAAACCAAAGTACAAAGGTTACGATCTTAGTGCAAAAAATGGAACGCTGTTACTGGTGACATATAAATACAGTTATCTTTGCATTTCCCTCTATTTGGAAAATATCTAGATAACGAATCTATTGCTATTGAAATAAAGAGAAGGAAATGGTACATGAATAGCCACATCCTAAAAGGTAGTCCAGCGACATTATTAAAATTTCCCTATTGAAAAATCCACAGAAATGAGAACTCAAATTTATTCGACAGTAGTAAAAGTTGGGGAGTTTTAGAAGAAAAGACATAAGATTTATTAAGATTATTGAAGCTCAAGTCTCCCTGTAGGAATAGCGAAAAAATGCATCTTTAACTTTCCTACGAATTGCTCTTTAAAAATAAGGATATGTGAGTATAAAAAGCTTTCAAGGATACATTTATCTTAACGTATTTGCACCAGTGAGAACTAAATTTCAATTGACTTATATCTCTTTCTTTCAAACTGTTGAGAAAGCAGAAATCATTTATATTTCAGAAAAATCGATGCTGAATTTTGAGCATCGCTGTTCTAGATCAACGATCTTGGTAATAATTTGCTACTTTTACTGGCATTTGAAGTTTAATATTTTTAAAGGAATTTTATTTTGAATAATCTAAATCAACAAAAATCTTTTTAAGTTTATTTTCAAGAATTTGCAAATATTATTTCCATCAAATTAAAGACCTAAAGGCATTATTTCGGTTTCAATACTTCTCAAAATTTTAAAAATAATTTTATTAAAATTTAAATTACTTTACCTCCTTCATGTTGTGCCTTGTCATTTTAACAATAAAACTTAATTTAAATTTGTATTGAAATATCTCCATAAAACTTACCTAAAATGAGAAAAT
The DNA here is from genome assembly GCA_004302925.2 of Cochliomyia hominivorax. Lineage (NCBI taxonomy): Eukaryota > Metazoa > Arthropoda > Insecta > Diptera > Calliphoridae > Cochliomyia > Cochliomyia hominivorax. The sequence continues at coordinate 36,429,255 of PYHX02000495.1, read as the reverse complement.
AATAAAAAAATAAATGATTAGATATTTGATCAAAAATCTTTAACAAATAAAAAAATATTAAAAAAAAGTTTTGTTTTATTAAAAACTTTTCTTTTGCAAAAGAAAATCAACTTAAAACAAATGAATTTTCACAATTTCAATTATATCAATTTCCACACCAAAAACAACAACGAAACAAAAATAAAATTTTCTTAAACCACTTGAAAATCTATGGGAAACTTTAACACTTTAAAAAGTATCTGTATGAAGAGAAAGATACCGAGAGAATGAGAGAGAGAGAATAAAGTTTAAACAATTAATTGAAAGATTTCCTCTTCAATAGTTATTAATCCATTGAATTTGAAATAAAACTAAAACAATTAAAACCAAAAACATGTTCATACAAAAAAAAAAACTATTCTTGTATTTAACCTCAAACAACAACCCCCCTCACCCACCTCTCCCACATCTGCCCATTAAACAGAAAACAACTTCTGCGAACTGAAAACACAATTTACGGAAACAACAATCTCAACACTTTGTATTGTTAAAAGTCCATGAAATAGAGATGATCAAGAAGAAGAAGAAACAAAATGGAAAAAACGTGATTAGGAAAATCATTTACAACAACATTTATAGTGAATCTTCTTTTTTTTCGGGGGCACAATCAACAGCAATTGAAGCTCCACAAAAAAAAAAAAATCGTAATAAAACGAATTTATAGAAAATCTTCAACTTGAACTTGAACATTGATGATGAGAAGTTTTTTTGTTTTCTTTCCAAGAGCACAAAGTGTTATATAAGCCAACAAAGCAAACAACCAACCAAACGAAATATGCAGTCATTATAACAAAACGTGTGATGATGCATCTTTGCAACTTAAATACCCTTCCACATGCAAACACTTGGTGGAAGGAATGGTATATGTTTTAAAACCAGTCGTTAGGTCTGTGGCATGTCTACCAAATTGTCTTGTAATTGTATTTTCAGAGATGAGCAAAAAAAAAATGGCTAAAATGAGGAATTTTTTTACTGGTAAGAGACGAATGTTAAGAACTCTATTAAGAGGAAAAGAGATCATAATGTTATTGAAGATCGAAACAACGATCGATTTAGGATGGACAGAAATTTTGTCTTAAAGAATTATAGTTTATATTAAAGAATTTATAAAAAATCTTTCCCTCCGAAGAGAAATCTCTACTTATCTCGTTTTAAAAATCATTCCTGCACTAGAGAATAGATTTTACAATAATGATGATCTATAATGATCATTACAATCGAACAAAAGGAATATATAATTATTTTAAGTCTGCTCAAACCGATCAAAGTTTAATTTATATTAGTTAATTCAAATGTCTCTTCCGATCTTCTCTTTGAAGTAAAGATTTATGATCCTTTTCGCATAATGAATATTATGAAAGTAAATTTGATATAAAAATGTTGATCGTAATGCCTTTCTCATGGATAAACTTTTACACTGTGATAAGTCTACATCGAATCAAATTTTACAATTCGATCGCCACTATTGAGATCGCGTCTTTTCTATCAGTTTGATTATGTTGTAGAAAAAGGAGAAATATAATTTTGAGATACATTTAACACCTTCTTTCCTCTGTTACAAAGATCTTAAAAGGATCATTTATATAGAAAAGTGAGAGTATTTTAAGAGCAGAGAGAACAAGTTGTTGCACTTTTTGATCGTGTCTGACGAAAAAATTTATTTGTTTTAATTAACTTCCAGAGATCTTAAGAAGTTGTAGTCAAATGATCTTTCGTTGACTTTGATAATTTTATGTCTTCAAATGCGAAAAGTCCATAAAAATGCCAAGTTATTGGCTTCTTTTTAAAGAGAGAGGGATAACCAGTCACAGAATTTTTAGGATCGCATTAAAGGAAGATGCTCATTAATTAAAACTTTTTGAAATAATTTTAATGAACTTCTGAAGATATAAAGATTTTAAAAACTTCTTTAATTCATGAAAATATGGTGGATTACAAATTTTAAGTGAGTCCTCTTAAAAAGCATAAAATGGTTTTTGTTTCTTTCGGAAGTCTGTAATATATCGAATGATTAAGGCATAAGCTTCGTAGTTAAGATGATCAAATCTAGCGAAAAAATGTGTGAGTACTTTAAAAGCAGAATTAATAATATAAACTCCAATATAAATTTCTAATTATTTGCTCCTTTACAAGAGAGAGAGAGAGAGAGGGCAGATCACTTAATAATTAAGATCGTATATTATGATATCATTTGTGTACTTCAGCAAACTTTCAGAAATAATTTTAAATTCATTTAGGAAATTATTTTCAAAAAATCAAGATTTCTTTTTGAGTTCCAAATTCGATGGGGAACTTAATAGATCTATTCCTTATGCATTAAAGAGTATTGTAAACCCATCATCAAGTATCTCTAATAACAACAGAAGAATACATAACAATGTTATAACAAAAGCCGCTATTACATTAAGTATTATGAAACAATAGTCTAACAAAACTTTATTATTTGTTCACCCTTGCTCTTCTTAGTCTACACCGAAAGAAAAAATTCAAAAAACTCAAAATTTTAATTAAAAAAGTTTTATAAAACTAATTAAAGTGTTTATTGAATTCAAACAAGATTGAATGTTGAAAGAAAGTCTCTGTTTAAGAGATCAATAAAGAAATAATTCAATTATTTGTTGGAATGAAACAAATTCAATTATTGCAATTAATTAATAGTTTGTTTGTTTAATCTTTTATTAGAATGAGACAAACTTAATGACGTCAATTAATTCATCTTTTTTATTAATTTTGAATATTTTAAATACATTTTTTAATATTTTTCTCTATTTAAATTAAAGTTTTTGTTGGATTCAAACAAAATAAAATTTTTGGTAGAGAATTAATTACATTTTTTGTTTATTTAAGGATTAATTAAAAATTTTCTGTAATTAAAGTAAAATATGGAAAGTTTTGTTTGTATTATCAGTAGAAAATTAATTAAATCGTTTATTGGAATGAAATAAACTTAATTATTTCAATTAATTAATTTTGGAAAGATTCGTGGAGAATCAATTAAATCTTTCGTTGATATGAAAAAAACTTAATTATTTCAGTTAATTAATTTTTGAAAATTGGGTAGAGAATAAATTAAGTCTTTCGTTGAAATAAAACAAATTTAATTCTTTCAATTAATTTTGTAAATTTTCAAAATTTTTAATGAATTTTTTGATATTTCCCTCTATATAAATTAAAACAAAGTAAAATGTTCGGCAGATAATTAATTAAATATTCCGTTGATTTATAGAATTAATTAAAACATTTGCTGGAATTAAACAAAAAAAGTTAAAACAAAGTTTTATTTGTATTATTAGTAGAAAATAATTTAAATCGTTCATTGGAATGAAACAAACTTAATTGTTTCAATTAATTAATTAATTTTTGAAATATGCGTAGAGAATCAATTAAATGTTTCGTTGAAATGAAACAAACTTAATTATTTCAATTAATTATATTTCTATAAATATTTTCAATAGATTTTTTTTAATATTTCTCTCTGTGTAAACCCACATAAAACCACAAACGATGTGGTACAAGTACAAGATGAAAATGAAAAATTAAAGATGCTATTTTTTATAGTTTTCTGTTGTTGTTGTTTCTCTAACTTAAAGGCCAATAATAATAACAATGACGACAATCGAACTAATAAAACAAAAACAAAAAATAGAAAAAAAATACAATAAAGAAATCGTGAGTTGGGCGATTTCAAATTACGAGAAACTTGGCAATAAACATGAAACAGAAAACATACAGAAGTTAAGAAAAGAAAAAAATCTCCAACATTATTAAATTATTGTTCAAATAACTGAAGCAAACAAAAAAACTGTCTGTCCGTCCATCTGCCGGAGCAGCAATTGAAATTAATAATAGAGGAGGAATTTTTATTAGATTTTATAGTGATATTTTGAAAACACACAAAATTGATTTCTTCAACTATTTGACTTCTTTTTTTTTCTCTTTTTGACTTGTTGCAACATCAAACAGAAAAAAATGTGAAATTAAATGTTTTAAGGCTAAAAAAGAATTTATAATTTGCTGGGAGGGGACACATGAAGAAAGCTTGAATAACAACAATTAAGAATGTTATATTCGGAAATACTGAATCTTCAATACCCTCCACCTAAATGAGTGTGCAGTAAATATGTTATGTTTTGTACTTAGACACTTACACATACAATCAAACATATGCAATACGTAAAAGTTTTTCTTAAATACAACACAGGAACACTTAATGAGTCATAAAATTAGTTATATTTTTAGATACAACGTTTTTCTACTGAACCGATTTTGATAATTTTTGGAATGATAATGAAGTACATACATCCAAATATTTAATGTAAAATTTTATTTTAATTTTTCAATTAGACAATTTGACAATTTTACGAAAGTTTTTTGCTTGAACTCAGAGTTTGCCTCAGATATCGTTCTATATATATTTTAATGGTACTGAAACGATTTTGCTGTTTTCATATAGAAAACTTCTCAGGACTATAGCAAATACTCAGACCTAATTTCATTGAGCTCCGACAATCAACTCAGATTTTGATTTTGTGCAAAAATATTCATAAATTATGGAATCTGAGATGATTCCTTCTTAGCGTTACACACGGAATGACAAAGTTAATATACCCTCTTCACCATTTGTGGTGGTTGAGGGCATAAAAATAAAGAAATTAAATGAAATTTAAAGAAAAATTTAAGTCATTTTTGTCTTTTATATAATAAATGTTGTAATAAATGAAATTATGTCTTTAATATAGGAAATTTTGTGTTGAAGAAATAATTTAATGGAATTTATTTCTTAACAAACAGAAATAATATTAATTTCCGTTTAAGATTAACGTTTCCTTAAATTAATTAGGAAACAATAATTATTATAGTTTTGTTATTATAAATATTTTTTGATGAAATTTGCATACATGATGATAGCAAAAATGTTATTGTCAAAATAACATTAAGATGGTTATCACAAATGTGAGTTTATAATCTTGATATAACTAAATTTAATATGATTTCGTGTCAATTTTAATATTTCTCTTTAATTTTATAGTTTACTTTAGTTCAAAATTTCAGTCAAAATCCAAATTTTCAATAAAATTTTAAACTTTCAATAAAAAGTTAAATTTAACAATGGAAATAATTTTAATTCCAAAATTTAACCAAAAATTACAATAAATTCTAAAATTTTCTAGAATTTAAATTGTTCACTTTAATTTTTAAATTTTACTAAAATTTTAAATTTTAAAAAAATTTTTAGCAAAATTTTAAATCGTGACTAAAATTCAGATTTTCACTAAAATTTCGAATTTCGCTTAAATTTCATTTTTTATTAAAAACTTCAACTTTTCATTAAAATTTTTGAATTTTCACTAAATAATTTAAATCTTTATTAAAAATTAAAATTTAAAAATTCAAATTTTAAATTTTCATCAAAAATTCAAATCTTTATGAAAATAAGAATTTTTGGGTAAATTGAAATTTTTACTAAAATTTAAAATTTGCATTAAAAATTCTAAATTTAGTTTAGTAATTTCGATTCTTTCACAAAAAATTAAAATTTTTTTGAAAAATTCAAATCATTAAAAATCAAAATTATCAGTAAAATTTCAAAACTTCCTTAAATTCTATAATTTTAAAAATTTTTACTTAAATTCACTCACAGTCGCAATCACTATAAATTCAATCCAAAAATTTCAAATTTCAAAAAATTTAGAATGTTATTAATTTTTATTAATTATTTAGTATTTATTAATTAACCTTTTAATTAATTATTGTTAATTTATTTATTTATTATTAATTAAGTTTTTTTGTTATAAAATCTCAAAATTTCATTAAAAATGAAAATGTTTACTAAAAATTCAAATTTCATTAAAATGTTAAAATTTTTAGTAAAAATTTCAAATTATTTGAAATTTCGCATTTTGATAAAATTTTCACTAAAAAATCAAATATTTAGATTTTTTTTTTTTGTTAATTTTACTAAATATTTCAGTTTTACTTGAAGTTCAAAATTTTGAGATGAATTCAAATTTTATTAAAAATTTTTAAATTTACGAAAAATTTGAAAATTTTTTAAAAATTTTGTCTCTCTATAAAAATGTAAGTTTCATTAAAACTTAAAACTTTTCAAATTAGAAATTTTACCATGAATTATTTTTGCAATATAAATTCACATAAATAAAATTAATTTTACTAAAAATTACATTTCTTCCAAAAAATGTTTATATATATTTTTTAAAATGTTATGGTCAGTGAAATGAAAAAGGTGATTGCCATAATCACATTATTGTTAGTCATTTAAATAATCTTACAAATTTCGTGTCTTACATAAATATCTTGTTTGAAAATTAAAACTTATTTTTGCTGAAAATATTCTTTATATAAAAAATGCTTAAACATCATTTTACTGTGTCCAAACTCTCGAAAATTATTTCTCTAAAAGAAGATTAATAAAATGAGAAATGATATTTTGAAAATGAAACACTCCACTACATTTATTTCCAAAAATTTTTATTTTTAATTTGCCTCAGATATCGGTCTATATATGTATTATTGCATAGCTCAAAGACAACATAATTTGCTTGTACCATCATACAAGTAAAAATTTGTCTGAACCATATGATCATCAATGGCATGTATGTGGTTAGTGCTAAACCATAATATAGTTGTGTCACAGCCATAATATGTTGCCTATCGTATGGCTTAAATGACATTGAAACAAATATATAAGTTTTCATTCATGAAATGAATATTTTCTTTTACCATTTGTGGGTGATGGATGTGGTACTTAAATTGATATTATTAGGATCTTATAATACCGTATGCGTCCATGTAATGGTTTTAAAAATGAGCAAATTATATAAAATATTGCTATATTTTAAAAGATCTGAGAAAAAAACATTAATTATATTTAAGAAATCACTCCAGAGATTTCTGTGACCTTCACACGAAAGCAACCAATTGAACTTCAATTAAAGTTTTTTCCCACAGTTAATGGTGTATTTCCACTTCGTAAAATCTGCACGATTTTTAAGCGTGTTTTTCAAGAAAAAAATCCATGATAATTTTATTTATTGTGTGATCTCCTGTTTTAGTTGTAATCTTTAATTTTAAAATATAATTTAAATCTGTCAATTGCAGCAGTTGAATGACACCTGTTTTAGTTTTCCGGGCTGTAAATAATATTTCGAAGGTTAAATTAAGACCACTCGGCAGTAAGGACAACTACAACAATTTAAAATTTTCTGAATAACAACAATTAGCGTGTTTAAACATGATTAAAAATAGTTTTAAAATGTCTGAAAATTAATTGCAAAAAGGTGAAAAATTTCAAGGTCATTAAGTATAAAAATAACAAGTTAATTAAGAGATATTATGAACTGTATCCTATAAAGAGGATGGTTAAAAGCTTATAAATGTTTTACTTCACATTCCGTTTATCCTCTATAACCACAGATGGTGATGAAGGTACATTAACTTTGTCATTCCGTGTGTAACGCTAAGAAAAAATCATCTCATAACCCAAACATATATATTGTGACACAACTATATTATGGTTGTGCACTAACCACATTCATGTCATTAATGATCATATCATTGTCTAAAATTCTTACTTGTGTGATGGTACAGGTACATTAGGTTGTTTTTGGATTTTGCTAAAATACATATATAGACCGATATCTGAGGCAAATTAAAAAATAAGTTTTTAGAAATAAATGTTGTGAAGTGTATTCCCAATTTGTCATGGTCAAAATATCATCTCTTATTTTATTAATTTTCTTATATCGAAATAAATTTCACACAGGAAAAGGATACATCGAATATTTTACTATATAAAGAATGTTTTCAGATATAAATAAATTTATATAAATATATATGAAGAATTTTTAAGCTACGAAATTTGTAAAATTTCCTATATAAAATGAATAACAATAATATGATTATGGCTACCATATTTTTCATTTCACTGACCATAACATTTTTAAAAAATATATATTTCTTACAAAATTTAATTTTTAGTGAAATTTATTTTTTTTAATGATTTGTACTACAGCAGCTACATCGATCCACTATATTAATAGATAAAGGCCTGCAAGCTGTAACTTCAAGCAAAAAACTTTCCATAAATTCTTAATTATAAAATATAAAATAAATTATTCCAAAATATATTTAAGGAAATATTAATATATAGTATACCTTTGTGAGTGTGTATGTACGAAGCATAACGTATTTGCTACACACTCATTTGTGCTTGAGAATATTGAAGATTCGACCCAGCCGAATATAACATTCCTACTTATTTTTAACTTCCTCAACTTTAAGAAAACTGAAACGAATTCATATGGAAATGAATGTCAATATTTTTCAAAAAGAACAATAATTAATCATTTTAAGATTTTAGTCAGGGCGATATGAAACTTTTATACCAAAATTTAGATTTTTTTTTAACAAAAAAAGTCAAGGTTATTTTTGACAGATTTTATTGAAGATTATTTTTCGAAATTATTTAAAACAAGTTTTATTTTATATGACATATTTTTTGTAATATTTTTTATTTTGATAAAATTTTATTTTGTAGAAAATATTTTTTTTGTGAATTTTAATTTAATTTTTTGAAAAAAAAAAAAGAAAATGAAAAATAAAAGAGAATAAAATAACCTGCAGAGTAACAAGATGCATACTAATGATTTATAAATGTGAAAAAAGGGTCAATAGGAAATTGGGGCACTAAAGAAAAATAATAATAAATGTTATATAAGACCTCCACTATTCATTACCCAGTAAAGCTTAAGGTCATGAGTAACTTCTTCTGACTGATTATCGTTGATAGATTTTCAAAGCTTATTTATTTAAGACTTTTTAATTATTAATCCTTAAACCGAAACACAATTTTCTAATGATCCTGGATCTCACAAGGCTTAACAAAAAAGATCAAATTAAAATCTTCAGTCCAAATTTGTAAAATTTATTATTAAATCACAAATAATTAAATCACGTGAAAATCGCTCAATTCAACTTAGATTTTACGATTAAGCATTTTTTGATAACCAATAAATCCAAATTTAATCGGACTAGACGTTCTGAAATTACAGCTTCATAGATTTTTAAATACCCAAATTGTCCAACTTTATCACCCTGTAATACTCTTTTTATTCGTACTCTTCTATTACTAAATGAAATTTTATCGGACTTGACATTTTGAAATTACAGATTCATTATAATTTATGTTTTTCTCTGTGTAAAAACACAGTGGATTCTCGAAAATATTAACCAATCAAATCAATTCACTTCGCAGAAAATTTTCTAAAAATGAAAATGAAAAATGAAATTAATTATTAATTTTAATTAATTTGCTTCGCACAGTGGTTTCAAATCGATTTTTTTGGAAATAATTCTGTAACTGACATTTTTTGTTTCACCAATTGATTTGGAGAATGATATTTTTCTAGTGGATCCTGGGATCGTGAAGTGGATCTCCAAAGTTGGACACCTTTATTTGATTAAAAAATATTTTACATACATACAGCCCTAATAATTTTCTTACATGTCAAGGAAACTCTTAAAGTTTAAGAGATATTTATACTAAAGTAACATTTTAACCTATTTTTGGGCAGTTTGTTTTAGCTTTTTGAACTTAGAGGGCTCCATTTTGGATTCAATAAATTTTCTAAAATATTATCTAAATTCTATACAAAATTCTAAATAATTTTTGAATCATATACCTATGTGGATGCAGTAAAAAGATATAGTATTTTCAAAATAGAAATTTAGAAAAAAATAGATTTTTTTCAGATTTGTTTCAAAAAGGTGGTAACATTCGTTCACTTTAAAATCAACTATTTCGATTTGGACTGTAGAATTTTATCTCAATTATGAAAGAATTTCTAACACGAGTGCTTATAAAGCAAATTCGAGGACATTCGGGGCAAACAATTTCCCCGCTTGTCCTATCGGAAATTCCTTAATTTTGAAATATTTTTCTGAAGTTTTTTTATTTTTAGGAGGGAAAAAAATGTCAAAGTTAAAATCGGATACCTTGATTTTATAGCCACATTTATTAGCTACACACCTAAGGAATCTGTAATGGGCCCAAAATCGTATAACGGCAGGGTGAGCAATTTACTGAAGAAAGTTAATTTTTAAAACAAGTATTCGCCGGAAAGGAATTTACCTATTTTCGAATGAAAAAAATTTCTGAAACTTGGCCTCCTTCCCAGAAATTTGCACATTTCTTATGTAAATATATGCTGCAGTATTATATGAAGTGATTAAATAACAATTTCAACACATTTGAGTGAAGTTTGGCACAATTTTCCAAAGGTATTTGTGGACTGGTTTGGAAGGACATAAGTTTCTAGTTCATCTCGGGGACTGGGGTGAGTGCGGCCGAAAATGATCGCATCAGATGTTATATCCGAGATCTCGCTGAAAAAAATCCTTAGCTTCATCCCTGACAAAGTCCTTAGAAGAATCAAACAAAAAGCTTCAGTTTCCTCAAATATGTATCCGTCATTTTCTTTTTATGTTAACATTATCCTTCTCCCAGGGGCGTAGGAGTACGGGCAAAATTGGTCGCATCAGAGGTTGTATCTGAGTTCTCAGAAAAAGTGATCCTTAACTTCATTCCTGACAAAATCCTTAGAAAATCAAAAAAATGCTTCAATTTCCATAATTATGTATCCGTCATTTTCTTCTTATGTTAACATTATTATAAACTTAATGAGAATTATTATTATGCAACTAAAGTGATTTTCCTATTGGGTTTGCATTTTATTACCAACACAAACAAACTAAATAAAATATCATACACACTCACACGCATACGACAAGTTTAATTTAAAAATATGTCTTTTTATGATGTTTTTAGATCTTTTGACATAAAACTTGGGTTTTTTCTTCTACATCTCTCTCTCTCTCTTTCTGCTATATCTTGTCAACAAAATACTGGCAAAGTGTTTTTGTTTTTAATAACATTTTTTATATATTTATTTTTTTAAATTTGAGTTCATTGTCACATGTCAAAGCAAACGACTCATAAAGAAAAAATGCGTTAAGAGTGTAGGAATACTTTTTCTTTGCAAAGGTGTGAGTGTAAGTTCCTTTTGTAATTGCATAAATTTTAAATGCAATTTTGAAAAATTTAGTAAAACTAAAAATTACTTTTATTTTAGAAAATAGAGAGAGAAAAAACGCATCAGTAAAGATGCATTTTTGAAATACAAGCATTTTTCCATTAATGTGAATTTTATTGCTCTGGCATTTCCTCGTATTTAGATTTGCATCACTTTATATTTTGTTGTACAAAATTTATAGGTTGCAATGTTGCAAATGAGGCCCAGTGTTTCCGTTTTTCTTTTTCATTTCATGTTTTATTTTTTGTATGTATTTAAAGTAATTTTGTTTATGTTTAAATCGTTGAGCATTTTGTTGATTTTTGTCGGTTTTTAAAATTGCAAATGTGTTAATAATTATTGCTTCAAGTAAAATTTTGTTGGAGTTTAATTGCAACAGAAAGAAGGCAATACATGGGCTGTTTTAAAGCCCTATGAGTTAGATTTTTTGTATGTTTTAAGTAAAAATAAAAATTATGTAAGACGTGGGTAGATTCATCATTATTGCAAAATTGCAATTACCAAACAAAAACTTAATTATGAAAAAAGATCCCTTAAGGACTCTGCTTTTTACGCCTAAATATTCGTAATTTGAAATTTATTTTCAACAGTTAAGTGTAATCGATAACTCTAAAATAATAGTCTTGTAAAATTGTATAAATTTATTCAAATACCCAGAGTTTAAAACAAGAGAAATGCATTTTCGCTACATCGATATTTTTGATTAAAAATGTAATAAATATATTTGTCCTTAGTTCTTTTGCATTTTTGCATACCCAATTTGTTTAAATTCAAAATTCAAATGAATATAACATTGCTGTTGCGAAAACGCAATTTTACGCCAGAGTAAAAAGCTATAGAACCAACAAAATTATGCTCAAATGCATTTTTTCTATAGGAAACTTTTTTTGCAACCAGGTGCGTTTTTGCAATGCCTAATATTTTTCCAATTTTCTACAAAGTTTTCTTAAAATAGTTAAATTAAAAATATTTTCTATCATCACTGCATTCACAAATTAATTTTAAAAACAACGCAAAGATGCATTTTTGCAATAATAAATTTTGTTAAAGATTTTAATAGCTTGACAGTTTTTTACCGAATGTATGAAAAGATTTCCATCCCTATTGTGTTTAATACTAATTTGGTGCAAAATCGCAATACATGGGTGTGTTTAAGCAATTGTTGTTTGTTGTTGTTGATAATTTGTTAATATAAAGTTCTCATCTCTTAATTGTTGTGCTAACAAATTAAATTGAAAAAATGCAATGGTGCATTTTTGCAATAGTCAAAAGATTTTAATAGCTTCCATCCCCAAATTTTGTTTAACTCCATATTATATCTTAGTGCAAACATACAGCACAAAGGTGCATTTTTGCAATAGCAATTCTGTTCATTATTTGTTTATGTATTTTGCACATCTAAACTCCCAAATATAAGTCCATATTATGATCCTGCTGCAAAAATGCAACGGTACCATTAAATGGATATAATAATAACGTAGTTTTAATAAATAACATAAATATTGGTGCATTTTCGCAATATGATTTAATTAATAATCAAAATAGGTTTAGACCGTAGTGTAGGAAAAGTTTCGTCATTTATTTATGGTTTCATCAGAATCATTAAAAAGTAAAAAATTTACACTTTTTAAAGTTTTAAACAAACCAAAAGCTGAAGCTTGTAGCAAAAATAAGGCGCCTTGCGTTTTCTGATGCAATTTTATTAAAATCTCCCCAGTGCGGAGTATTTAATATTGATATTGCGTTTTGGCATTAAAATTGCATTAATGATTCTCACTTTTTTCTGATATTTCACAATTAATCGCCGAAGTCATTATTTTAATCGTTTTGTCTGCGTGTATTGCAATGGTCGTATATGATTGAAGAGTGCATTTTTCCAACAACAACAAATTTGACTTCAATTTTATCCATTTACCATGTTTTTGTAGTGAATCAAAATTTAAATTTTATTGTTGTTATTAAATTTATATACTCGATACATTTTTGCTAGACATGTTTAAACATGCATAATACCACACAATTTTTTTATTACATTGTTTTATATTTATTCCCAACTTGCAATGGTTGCAATAATAATAAAAACAACAAGAAGAAAAAAAACGACAAATTAACGAAAATTTATTTTGAACTTCCGTTAATTTCAAATGCACAACGTTTGGCAAATTAAAAATATAAAAATAATAAAAAAATGAAATGAAAAAAAAAACATTGAAAATTACATAACGGTGTTAAAATGACGGTAATTTGTGGTAGCACTTGAACACTCACTCACACACACACACACACACACACACACATGAACAAATTATATTAAAAATTAAGCCTGAAGTATGTTTTTTTTTTGTTTAATTTATCAATCAATTTTGGCAGGTTGATTTATTTTATATTTAAATCAAATCAAAAGTGGTGGGAATTGAATTTAAAATTTATTTTTCTTTCGGATTGATGTTTTTTTTAATAAAATAAAAGCGATTTACAGAGATGGATGGTAGCAGGCAAGTGGAGCATAAAGAATGAGACTGAAAATATCTTAACACTCATTTAAAAATATGAAAGTTATTACTTTCAAGGACAACCAAGATTAAAGTCCATTTTTTAAAATCTGACTCGATATAGAAAAATTTGAAATAATATGTTCATATATATAAACTTTTTTATAACCTTCACCACCCCAAATGATATTATTAAGTTTGTGATTCCGTGTAAAACGCTATAAAGAAATCATTTAAGACTCCATAAAGAATCCCATCAAAATCTGAATCGTTTCAGAAATGTCCATCTGTCTGTTTGAGTTATTACTACAGTCACAGTAATAAACTGAATTCAGGCAAATTCGACCAGATTGTTTATTATTGAACTTAATAGTTTACTATTTAAAGTCAACAAAATCGGTTTAGCAACAGAGAAGTTATAAACCGATTTCTTTAACAATCACGAAATTCAATTTTGGTAATTTTTTCCAAAGAAACTAGAAATCAGATATAAATTCAATTCTAATTAAGAGCCAAAAATATATTCTATAACTAATTCAAGAATCATCAAAATTATGAACGATACTCCTCCCCCTGGTCGTATGTGTCCTACGTCTTATCCAGCAAAATAATTCTTTGAGAACTGTCTCGGTTAAAGTTCTTTAAATATTTGTCCAACGTTTTGTCCAGAAAAACAGTTCCTTGAGAAGGTTGTAGGAAACAAATTTGAAAACTCTCACTGTTATAGTTCTTTAGATATTCGATAAGTTTAGGCCCTCTGGTCCTTGCAGGAACAAAAGTTTTTATCTTTATCGAAAAGATTGAAAAGATTTCAATCTTCCCTTATTGTTCACAACGATGCCTAAGGTAAGAGATGTTGGGGTCTTGAAAGTATCAAATTGAAGATTACAAAAAAAAAATATTCTAAAGGACAAAATGTAAAAATATATATTTTTTCAATACAAAAATTTCATCAATATAGAAATATATAATTTTTTCTATTATAATAGAAAATGGGGATTTTCTTTACATTTACTTTAATTTAAGACAAATTGATCCCCATCTCATGAGTTCAAACTAGAAGACTCGTTTTGTTCTTCTTACAGCAACATGTTGATGTTCAGCAAAGTCGTACGAAAAGAGACAGTAAAAAATTAGTTCTTTAAGGAGAAGAAAGTGAGAGAGCGAGACAGAGGGTGTCATAGATGATATTTATTTTCATTCCTTAAACTTCCTTAATGTAATCAGCGATCACTGATTTTAAGTAAATAGAAAATATTTTCTCAAGATTCTCTGAATTAAATACGATCTTGAATGATCGTTATGGGACTTTATGTCTCAAATTTGAACAGATATGCCGCATCTTTAAAGTTATAAAGTGTGTGGTAATATATTTCTTATTTATACTACTCAATATACATCTATCAAAAGCTAAATTCCATTAAAATCTATTCAGATTTTTATCTATAAATTGAACCAATTTTCCGATATTTTTTTAACAATCACTTTTAAGCCATAAGCGATGGCAGAATATTTGAGTAAATTTATTTAAAAGTCTTAATATTTTGCTATTCATACTTTTTAAATCATTTACTTTTTATAAAAACTAATGATCATGTGATCACGTATCTATTTATAGCTGTATTTTTTAGAAATGTTGACCTTTTCCATTTTATGTAAACAATTTTTTTCTTTCAACATTTTTTTTTTCTCATTGACCAATAAATTACGTACTGCAAAACAGAAAAAATGTTTATATAACTGATCGCTGGAAATAGTAAGAGAGAACTAGTTTTTTTTTCTCCACCAAATAAAAAAAATTCGCATTAGAAGAATTTATTAAAAGGCTTGTGCACAGTGTAACTAAAATCACTCTTATACACCCATATTTTTATCATATAAGAAAAAACTAGTTGACCTTCCATTTTGAAAAATTACATAGAAAATTAAAAAAACTAGTAAGAATTGTGTATTCCGCTATGCCGAATCTACAATACACTTCACTTTAAATATGTGTGAAGTAAGTGCATTATGTTTCGTACATCGCAGTCACAAATGTATACAATATATTAAAGTTTTTCTTAAATACAACACAGGAACACTTAATGAGTCATAAACTTAGTCATATTTTGGCTATAACTTTTTTCTACTGAACCGATTTTGATAATTTTTTGTATGGTAATGAAGTACATACATTACATGGCAAAATTTAATTCTAATCTGACAATTTTAGGAAAGTTTTTGCTTTAACTTAGAGGTTGCCTCAGATTTCGGTCTATATCTTTTAATATACTAAACCTATTTTGATGGTTTTATATAGGAATACTTCTCAGGACTATAAAAATACTCTGACCAAATTTCATTGGGCTCTGTCAATGTAAGCGATCCAACAATAAACAGACAGAGGGGCATAGCTTAAATCAGATTTTGATTTAATGCAAAAATATAACTACATTATGGAGTCTCAAATGATTCCTTCTTAGCGTTACACATGGAATAACAAATTTAACATACTCTCTTCACCACTAGCAGTGGTGGAGGTTAAAAAAAAAACTAAAACATTTAAAGTTAATCAAATGGAAACATTAACACCAATAAAATTTAAAATATTTATTAAAAACAACTTTAATATAAGAGTTTACACAAGTATAAGTATTTATGCATTAAATTGTTGTATTTATAGGAAAAAAAATAAAAAGGAAAAAATATTTAAATAATGCAAAAATATATTGAAAACAACTTTAAAAGCACTTAGACCAAATGTTAAATTATGAATTGACCAATTCGCTTTAGTTGTTATTGTTGGTCGGCTGTTTGGTTGGTTGGCTGGTTGGTTGACTGATCAGTTCGGTCAGGCCATTGTTTTGTCTTGAGCACATTCTTCAGTTTATTTGTACGAAAAAAAGAGCTTTTAAATTTTATTTAAAACCAAAAATATTATGAAATCGCTAAAAAAGGCGATTTTTTAAAGTTATTTTTGGTGAAATCTAAATTAAGTTATTTTGAGAAAATAATGCAAAATTATTGCTTCATAATTTGTTGGGTAATAAATTCAATTGAAGTGAGAGCATAAGTAATAAAGATTTGCACGATATCTGTAACAAAAAATCCAAAATTTATTTAATTTCCATAACCATATTATAGTTATGCATCTTATGCTTAATACTAACATAATATGATTATTACAGAAATTTGTTTTATTAAATGTTATCTAAAATTTAGGACTTTAACCCTTAAAATAATATAATATTAAGATTTGATAAAAACATTAAGAAAATATATTATTTTTTTCTGCAAACATAATATGTTGTTGAGGTCAAGTGTTAACCAGAATATGGTTGAGAGAATCATCATATTATTCTGAACCTCATTAAAATTTCATATGTTTAGAACTGAGGTATTTTTATGCTTATTTGGATAAGAACACACCACTTTCTGCTCAGAATTGTAGTCGGTGACTGTCTAATGTCGGCCATCTCGGGTTTATTGATTTTTTTTAAAATTCCCAAACAAAATTATGAATTGAGACAAATGATAGTTTGTATTTACATAGTCCTTGTTAATCTCTATAATTATCATAAAAAATATGAATCCGTTAAGATGTTATATAAATCTATGGAAGTCATTTTTTCTTTGGCTTTTTTCAAAAAGGTGGCAACATTTATTCACTACAAACAGTAAATTTTTCTAAATTTTTAAATTTCTAATCGCTTTATAAAGAAGCTTTAATGGGAATTTATGTAAACTAAATTTGTAAGAACTTGCGGCACAAAACTGACCACAAGTCCTGTCTGATTTTGAAAAATTTTGTTACAAAAAATTCAATTTAAATTCTGAAATGGCAAAGCAAGAATCATCTTCAAATAATTCCTAATATATTGCTGTATATGAAAGATAAATACGCAAAAGTCATTTAGGGATGCATTATAACGACCTGTGATCATTTTAATGAAAAAAGGAAATTTTTAAGCATAAGCGTTTTATACGGATTGGGATTTTGGGTATTTCCGCAGGAAAAGCGGAATTTTTCAATTCTCTTATTCATGCAATTTGAGAATCTCAATTAAATTCAAAATTTATTATTAAAATATTTATCAACAAATTTATTATTTCCTAACCTCAACGAACATTTTAATTAATTTCACTACAACTACATGAGAAATGAAATGGAAACATTAAATGCCTTTTTTGTCTACATCACAGCAGCTGAGAATGACATCAACATTTTTGAATTTTATCAAGAATAAAATTTTGTTTCTTTTGAAGACTTCTAAACAACTTTTTGACACAAAGAAAGATTTAACAACAACAACAACAAAACAAAACCTCAACCAAATAACAACTAAATCTAAATACACAGAAAATAAAATCTACAAATTATTTATTTGAAACTTGTTCAGTTCAAAAAATAAAGAAAAAAACTTATTATTTCAAACATCTACCACAAATGTGGCTAAAATACAAATAAAATTCATTTTGAAGTTTAACAAAATCATCATTATGATGACGATGATGATGATGTGAATCCTCATTATCATCACGTTTAACATCAAAATCATCTGGAAATTTTGAATTATAAATATTTTAGAAAAAAAAATCACATAAAACTAAAACAAGTTTCGTTATATTTGAAATTTTTGGCAAATGACAAAAACTACTTCTATTTTTCTACCCTCCACCACCTCGAGTGGTGAAGAGGGTATTTTAATTTTGTCATGCAGTGTGTAACGCTAAGAGGGAATCATCTCAAACTAGAGATGAGCGATACCGTGATTTTTGATTAACGTCGTTTTTAGTGAAAGTGATTTTTCAAATACTGTTCTTTAAAACAGTGACAGTGAACGCAGTATTTCAAATTAAAAAATAATGAAGAATTTGCAAATGGGAGTCTCTATTGGAGTTCATATTGTACACCGTAGGAAATGTATAATTTCCATTCTGGATGAATAACGAAACAAGCGATTTAGAATTAGTGTTCTCGGCGCACCATCTTTATGTAATTTTGCAGGATCCAAATAAAATCGAATACATTTCACTTTAACTATTTTAAAACATCAGTACTTATTAATACGAATACAATTGAATATGCATTAGTATTAGTAACTGTTATTCCATAATGTTAGTCACCGTAGTTACTAGTGATTTACCAATCACAATGATTAAATCACAGTCGTGAAAATATCGCTCATCTCTATCTCAAACCCCATAATGTGTATATATATTATTGGATCAAATCAAAATCTGAGTCGATTTAGCTATATTCGGCTTTCTTTCAGTCTGTCACCCTGTCCGTCTGTCCGTCTATCTTTCTGTTGTTGGCACGCTCACCTCCACAATAATTGACAGAGCTGAATGTAACTTGGCCTGATTACTTGTTATAGTCCTGAAAAGTTTCTATTAAAAACCAGCAAAATCAGTTCATTATATTAAGAAATATAGACCGATATCTGGGGCAATCTCTTAGTTCAAGCAAAAACTTTCATTAAGTTGTCAATTATAAATTGACATATAATAAATGTTGCCATAATTATATACTTCATCACTATTCCAAAAATCGGTTCAGTTCAAAAAATGTTATAGCGAAAAATAAAATAAGTATTCCTGTGTTTTATTTAAATAAAACTTGTATATATTGTATATGTCTGTGAGTGTATGAGTGAACATAACGTATTTACTTCACACGCATTTGTGGTGAGGGGTATTGAAGATTCGGCACAGCTGATTACAACATTCTCACTTGATTGGTTTTCAAATTCAAAACTAATTTGAATTATAATAATGAAAGAAAAAACAAACAAAATATTGTAAAAATTGAAAAAAAGGAAAAAAACTATAAAACTTAATTTTAATTTATTTTATTATTAAATATTCACAATGTCAATAATTCAATATTCAATATTTCAAATATAATAAAAAATCATGGCAAATAATTTATTTCCCTCTTTTTTTTTGTGTGACAATAAAAATCAGACATAAATGATTGATTGATTTGCATGACAAATTTTTTAAAGATTGAGACAAATTCCATAAATATTTTTTTCGTGATTTTCAAAAGGAAGACATTATTCAAGCATCCTCCATAAATAAAATAACAATTCTTGTCATCACTGCCATCATCACCATCATCATGCAGCAGCAGATATAACAGCAATCAAATCATCATGATTTGAATTTAAAGCATTTTACAAAATTTCTATTTATTTATGATTTGAATACCATCTTTCATCATCATCATTTTGTAGTTTTCAATCTTTTGCTCATTTTACATTATTTTCTTCTTCTTTAACTCTTAACATCTTTTGCATTTCGATATGTTTTATTTCATTCAATATTTATCTTCGTTTTTCTTTTTGTCTTTCTTCAATTTTTAGTTCAATATTGCGCAATATTTGAGTTTTATTACCCACCCTACACCAACGTAGGTGGTTGGTGTATACTTAACGATGAGTGCGTTACACTGATTTTTAAGTATACACCAACCGCTCCTTGGTTAGGAGCTCAAAGTGTAGCTGTCTGCTGCATTTGGGGGCGTTGGTAAACGCGTTGTATTCACCCAGTGTGAAGAGCACAGTGGGCAGGTAACTCACGTTAAAAGCTTCGTTGTTGTCCGCTGTCCATGTAAACACTATGAACACTTTACAGGGTCGAAATTTTGAGATACTTTTATGAAATTTGGTACATATTATTTTTTTGGTTCAGAGAAATTGGTCATACTCGTTCCAATATTTCAGGTATCTCCCATACAAATGTCCTTCCGGAATAAGGTTTTATGGTAAAAAATCCGAAATAGAAAAATTTCAACGTCTTACAGTATTTTAAAGCGATGTGCCAAATTATGCGTTGGTCGGTCCATTCCTTCTCATAAGTCTCATAGAAACCCCTATCCAGATATCACTTTGAAGACTACAAATCTCACATATACGGTGGTATTGTTATAATAATTGGGTCCAATACTTCAGGTAGCTCCCATACAGTTGTCCTCCCGAAATAGGTTTTTTTAACGAAAAAAATTCTAAATAGAAAGCGATTTGAGCGAAATTCAGCAAAAATAAATCTTATATCAACCGATGTGCCAAATTATGCGAGGGACGAAAAGATATAAAAATAAATGCAAAAATTGATGTGCAACTTAAACGAGTGTCGGTCCATTCATTTGTACGAGGGGCAATCATTATTTATAACCAACATTATGATGTAGAGTATTACATAGTCGGGGTTTATTGACTACAACATTCTTACTTGTTTTATAATAAAAATTCGAAGAAAAAAAAAACTAAAGGAAGCAAACAAAAAAGTAAAAGTTAAATGTTCGATATTTGAAATGAAAAAATAATAATTCAAATTAAATTATTTTTAACTGGAAATTGTGTTTTCATTGTATTTGTTTTTGTTGCTTTGTTTTTTCTTTTATTATTTCTAATCAAAAAAATTTAGTTATTTTTTTATTTCAGTTAAAAACAAAAAAATAATCATCCCAAATTGAAATTAGAAAGCTTTTTCATTGAGATTTCTTTTGTTATTGTTTTAATCACTTGGAAATAAAGGTGTTGATTTGGTGATCAATAGTTTATATATTTTTTTATCAAAAATTTCTCTATCATTTAGATGAGATAAATGATTGGATGACAGAAATCACTTTTCAAGAGGGGGAAAAATTAAAAATAATAATTTCAATCTTTTATTGGATTATGATCTTAGCACCAATGAAATACAGGTAACACTCCCAATTGCGATCAATAAATCAGTTAAAATTTTATATAAAAGACAAGTCTAAATAATAAACATGAAGTTGAATTAGTTATCAATCTAAAACTTTCTATTAAACTTAACGGATTTTAAATAGGGGACTTCTCGGGACCATAACAAATAATTTCAAAAAACATACTAAAACCAGTCAGATCAACATATCTTAATCGACTCATATAAAATCTTAACTGATTCCTTTCTTCTTCAGCATGATGAAGTTTATCCAGTGGAGGCCAACAAAAATTTTTGTTTTGAATTCTTAACACATTTCTTTTTAAATAAACTTTTAATCCAAATAATTAAATTATTTAATATTTTTAACAAACCCAAACTTGGTCCTACAAAAAGTTGCCCAACCAATCAAAGGTGGAAATCTGGTAGATAGAACGAATTGTCCACATGATGTTTCTAAAGCCGAAAAAATAGAAAGTATTCTCTAGTGCTCGGACTATTTGGAACGAAAAGTTAAAGCTAATGCAGGTTTAAAACATACAAGACTCAAAAAGTTTCTAGTTAAAATTTCCTAAAATGCTGCTTATGTGTCCACTTATTTTTGGCCTGTCTTGGCATCCCTCCGCTATGGTAAAAAAGCCCTTGAGTGGTACAAGAACAATATTTGTACCCAGAGATGCAAAGCCTTTAAACTAACTGTAGCTAAGGACAGGGTAGAGATTTAAGCTCTTGTTGAAAAAGAATAAAGAGCACAAAAAAAATTTCGATAGTGAATTTGGGTGAATTGTAATAAAAATTTATATCAAATAAAAAAATAAAATTGTAAGTTAAGGGGTTTTGTTTTTATTAACATATATGTATGTTAAGAATTTTGCGATCTCACTCCTTGCTCAAATAGAATGAAGATTCTACAATAATTTCTACAATATTATTAAATTGTGGAAACATTTGGGTTGTGCTTGACCAGAATTGTAACAAAAAAATATTTTCTCCAATTAAAATATCACACACTTGCTGCAAGAAAGACATATCTCAAAAAATCATTTCTTTTTTTCTAGAAACGTATTGATAATTTTTTAATAAAAATATATTTCTTGGAATTCATTGAGGAAAAACTAAAATTTAGTTTAACTTTAATACGCTTATAAAAATACCGCAATGTAAACTATACGATAAACGATGTACAGCTGGAATAATGTAAAATAAATAAATTATATAATATATTTTGTCAAAATCTTGTTTGATAAGTCAGCACATTTTTTACAAAATACTGATTTAAATAAAATTTTTAAATTTTGAGTTATGACGATTTTACAGTAATTGAGTAACATTTTTTTCAATAATATTTTGAAATTATGTGATTGATTTTGTTTGATTTCTGAGTTCATTTTTTTAATTTAAATAAATATTGAGAAAAATATATTAATTTACATATTTTTACAGTTAACCAAAAATCAGAGACCTTGAAATATTTGGAATTTTCTTGCATTTTAACCGCCCCGATTATATAATATTTTTTTTTTTTTCATTTAAAAATTAAGCCTAAATATTTTAATCGCTTTAAAGCGATTAACTTGTTTCGCTTACGAGTTACTAGTTTTTTTTTTTGATCAGAAAAAAACATCATTACACATTTCTCATATACCAGTTTCGATTTTATAACAGTTTAATGTTAAATATTTTGAAAAAAGAGAAAACAAAAACAACATTTAGTTTATTTTAAAATAAAAAAAACATAAAATCTTGTTTTAATTTAAATACATATATATTAGTATATATACTCCGACCAGCAGTATAAAAAAATCTACCTTTTGAAGGTCGTTTAGTATGTTAATGCGTCAGAGATTTTATATTTTTATTATTTCTAAAATTCAAATGTGAAATGTGGAAAAAATCTTCAATCATGTTGTGTTATAATGAAAATGATATAAAATATGAAAGAAAAAAATATTGAATATTATTAATTTGGATTAATCAAATAATTAATTTAAGCTACACGCGTCTTATGAGATGAACTCTGATTTGTTGGCTGACATTTACATTGTCGATTTGATTTAGAAGAGACAAGTTCTTAAGACAAAAGTTTAGAGGTTAGAAAATGATTGGACAAAGAAGAGACGATTAAGATGACTATATTTGGCTATGCTGAATCTTCAAACACATACACATTCACATATACACCCACAAACGCATACTGTTTGCGTAGAGTGTAAGAAAAGGTACGAAAAGGACAATCGAAAAATAGAAAATAAAACACAATAAGATTCTCAAATTTATATCGAATCTGAAATGATCTTTATTTTATTTTTTCACCTTGAAGAAGTTGAGAGACAAGTTAACTTGATCGTAGAAATCCCAACATACTTAGAAGTGTCGAAAATGACAGTTCAAACTCAGCATTTTCTTCTGTTCCTCTTTGTGTGCAAAAGAGACGACATTATCAAAGTTATATAAAAAGTAACTTGTGACTAATTGTTTGGGAAAAAGATTCTTTCATGACATTTGATAGAAAGTTTAGAAGCTAAGTGACACTTAATATAAAAGCGCCGTTAACGTTTTACTCTCTATTTTCTAATGTCAAAACTACACAGGGTTGTATTTCAGGAGTAAAAGTTATTGACAACAAATATTAACCCATTAAGGAGTTAATATATAAAGTAAATTCAAAATACTTAAATGTATGATTTTCTTTAATACAACAAAGAAACTTTAAGGGGTCAAGAAATCACTTATATGTTTGGCTATAACTTCTGAACCGATTGTGATCATTTTTTTTAACGGTAATAAAGAACATAACTTTACGGGAGAATTTCATTTTAATTTGTCGATTTATAACTGAAAATTTTAGGGATGGTGAATTTAGAGACTGTGTCAGATATCGGTCTATATCTTTAAATATAATTAACCGATATTGCTGATTTTAAATTGAAAACTTCAGACTTAACTAAACTCTGTGAATTATTATTATGAACATGAGTGTCAACAACAGACAGACAGACAGTCAGACAGACATAGACAAATCGACTCAGATTTTGATTTGTGCAGGATTCACACACGGAATGACAAAGTTAATTCACAACTTGTGGTGGCGGAGAGTATAAAAAATTATCTCTTCTTAATCAATATCTGACTCTGTCTGTTGTTGGCATGTTCACATCCACTATAATTGACATACTTCAATGAAATTTGGCCTTAGTATTTGTTATAGTCCTGAGAAGTTTTCAGTTCAGTATACTAAAGGATGTGGACCGATATCTGAGACACGTCTAAAACTTTCGTAAAATAGTCAATTATAAATCATCAAATTAAAATTAAATTTTACCATAAAATTAAATTATTAA
The DNA here is from genome assembly GCA_004302925.2 of Cochliomyia hominivorax. NCBI lineage: Eukaryota > Metazoa > Arthropoda > Insecta > Diptera > Calliphoridae > Cochliomyia > Cochliomyia hominivorax. Next base: position 36,404,595 of record PYHX02000495.1, on the reverse strand, counting down.
AATCGGTTCAGAAGAAAAAAAGTTATAGCTAAAAATATAACAAATTTTATGAGAAACCAACTAAGCAAATTTCCTTTCTGTCTGTCTGTCTGTCTCTCTCTCTGTCTCTCTTTAGAGAATTGTTTCTCTTTTATGATCTTTTTAAATAAATGTCATTTTAACCGTTATTTTATTAATTTTATTTAAATGTGATTATTTTAAATTAAACTTTTAATTAATATGAGTTCAATATTCAAATTGCTCAAGATTCTTAAGAAATCTTTAACTTGACATTAAGGTTTTGAAATATTCAACATAACTGATAACCGGATATTCAAGTTAATTTATAAAAAAAGCTCAAGAATTAAATATTGTGAAATTAAAATCATTTAAAAGAGTAAATTTTTTCAATTTAAAAAAAATAATTAACAACAAAATTCACATGTTAAATCATAATGTTTTACACATGTTGAAACATTAATCTTTTTGTGTGTAAATTTATATTTATTTTTGGTATCTGAACAATTGTCTTGTATAACAATTATTAGTTCGTACTCATATTATGTTTTTTGTTTTTTACCATAATTTTATTAAATATCTTTTGTTATATGAACAAACTCCTAACAATATTATTTGTTTGTTTGTTTATTTGTTTATTCCTCTTGTTATAAAATTAATGAATTTTTTCATTAATTTACAAAAGTGTTACGTATACGGAACAAAATATTTTATTGTAGTTTTTTTTATTTTATTTTTTGAAAACCGAAACTGAAATTGAATCTTCAGAGATTTTTTCATTTGAGTGCAGATCATCACATAATAATATGATTGAAGTTAGCGTTAACTTGATTTTATAATTAGCAGAAATAATTTTAAAACATGTTATTATAAAAGTTAACTTGGTTAACGCACCACCCCCCCCCCCTTTGAAATTTGAACTTGAAGGACTTCCCTAACAATCTGAGAAAAATATTCTAGCCTTTGAAATATTTATTTGAATGGTATAAAATTCAGCCAAATCACATAAATATGACATTTTATATTCCGTGAAATAATTTTTATGGTTACTACAAAAATATTATTGTTGAATTTTATTTGATAATAATTCTTATATCAAAACTTTTTAATAAAACATTTATGTTTTGTATGAATTGAAAGAAATTTTTCAAATATGAAACACATTATAATAATATGGTTGTTATAATCATATAAATAGAAACACCAAAAAAAGTATATATTTTCTGTCAAAATAATAAAAATATTTTTGAAGTAATAAATTTTGGAAAAATTGGTTATTTTATAAAGTCTAATGTATAATTAAAAACCTAATCCTTGCTATAGTCCAGAATCTAGATTACTATGTGCACAAAGGTCTGTTCTGTTGCTTGAAATATAGTTTTAAATCAAAACTAATAAAAAGATTTGAAATGAAAGTCCATTTATAATGGTCTTAGGTTCAATGTAGATTTCAGATTAATCTATTATCTAGACCTTAAACTTTTTTCTAGACTTAAATCTGGCGTAATGTTTAGACTGTAACCTGGTCTATTAAATGGATTAAAATCTAATCAAGGGATCTAAGATAAGTTAATTATCTTGAATTAAGTTCTTTCTCATATTTCGATTAGGACTAGTTTAATATCTGGACTTAATAATATTAAGAATAGTATGTTATCTTAACTAAAATCTGGTCTAAAAATTGGACTAAAGTACGATCTATAAAACACTGTATACCTAAACTAAAATCAAGTCTACTGCAAATCTACTTAAGGCTAATCTATTACATGATATTATTTGGATTCACTTTTCGGTAAAAATTAAGTTCTCATAATAGACTTGACTATGTGAACTAATTCTGATCTATGGATGATAGTGTAGTCTATTAGGCATACATAAATCTGATACGTTATTGGAAATGAAATCGTTATATTGTCTGGAATAGAATTTATCCTGGCATATAAAATAAAACTTAATCTACACTATACTAAAATCTAGTATAGTAATATATGAAATAAATCAAAATTTTGTCTATTTAAAGACTAAAAGTCTATTTAATTGACAAAGTAATTAAAAACTAGTCAATGAATAGACTATTAAATAGACCAAAAAACTAGTCTGATAAATAAACTAATTAAATTTACTAAATAATTTTATTTAATAAGTATTTGCAGTTTGTTGAATGAATCCAGTCTTCTAAAAGACTATTAAATATAGTCTATCTAATAATCTATGTAATGGACTATTAAATAGACCTTGTAACAATAAAGAGTGAAATCATTAAATAGACCAAATTCTAGCCCACTAAATAGTCTAAAATATAGTTTACAATAATTTGTTAAATAAACCAAAATGCATTGTAATAAATATCTTAAAATATAGTCTATTATAAAAACAAAATTAAGTATATTTAGTAGTTTAAATCATAGTGAATGAAATAGTCTAAAATCTAGTCATTAAAAAGACTAAAAATTTTATTTATTAAATAAATTACAGAATAAAATACAATAAAATCTAGGTTTTTTAAATAAAATATTAGACTGTATTTATATTTACTAGAAATATAGTCTTTGAATAAAAACCTGGTTTATGAAGTTATAATTTATACACAAAAATATTGTCTATTAAATAGTCTAAGTCCTATACAATGAAACAGTGAAAAAGAGTCTTTAGATAGATTATTATTTTAAAAATAATACATTCTAATATTTTAAATAGACTAAAATCTCGTCAATTTAATGAACTAAAATCATGTCTATAAATCTGATCTTTAAACTAACATTAATATGTGAAACCAATACATATTAAGTCTTTTAAATAGACTGAAATCTAATAAATCTAAAAACTTAATTCATATTATATACATCAATCCATTTTGATTATGAGCAAAAGACTATAATTACAATTAACTCTCTTAATTTATCATGATGCGGGATATTTTGCTTATAAATTACAATTGAAGATCCGAAATGATGAAAACATATAAATAATGTTTCTTAAATTAAGGTCATTATTATTTTTATATTTTAATACTTCACTTTTATCAAAGTGTTGTATACTAATTTAAGCGATTTTTTAATATTTACAGTGACATTGAAATCTAAACAACGAAGAATGAACAACACGATGAACAAAAAGCAGATAATTTAAATATCGTTATTTTATATTTAAATCCATTGTTAATAACTAAATTGTGGATCTAAATAAATATTGAGGGTGAAGGATCTTTGTGAATAAGCAGATAAATATTTTGATGATTTTTAAAGAATAATGATGAGATTTAATGTGATTTCAAAATCATACTTTGATTCCTTATTAATATGAAAATCATGTAAGGAAAGTTGTTTGGGAACTGCTGTAATATGATTTCTAATCGAATATTGCTGCAGTTTAAAACAGCTGAGATCTTATTTATCCATTTAATATTAAATTAACCAACTAACAATTTTTCGATAACTATTGACAAAATTTCGATAAAAAAAACAAAACTTATGTAATAAAACAAGAGTTAAAAAGAGGATTTTTTTTTAAAAAGTAAAAATAAAACTAAAAGAAATCATTAGAAATTACGTGACTATAATAAGTACATAGTGAGAGATCCGTAATGCAGTCATGTTTCAGTGTCACGTCTTTAACAACAACAGCTGGTGTTTATTACAATAACAAACAAAATTCAAGTGTCACAGCAACAAAACAACAAAAATTATACACGAAAAAAAAGCCGTCAAATAAAAATTTCAATTTAAATCCGTAAACTTATTTATTTGTCTTAAGAAGAAAAAAGAGCTGAAACTATGTCAAACTAAATTGAAGTAACGATATTTTTTTATCGTAACAAAAAAAACTTCAGCTGCAAAAAAGATTTACTGCAACATTTTAGCACCATTTTTTTTCTTACAATTTTTTTAATTTAAAATTTTTGCTTTAATTATTTTTTATTTTATTAACAAAAATGTGAAATATTTAAGTTTTTTCTTTTTTGAGTTTTTCTCTTCCTTCTGGTGTCGCATGGAAAAAATGTACACCGGAAAAAAGCAGCATTCCTGGTAACTTTATTTCGTTAAACGAAAAAAAAACATATATTGTTTCTAGTTCATAAAACTACAATTTGAAGTTGTTGGTTTTTAGTCTTAGTTTTCATGATTTTTTGCACTCTGTACTAATTTAGGCAGAGAATGGAAGTATATTAAGTTTATAATTCCAGAAGAAACTACTAATAACAGTTAAGGTCTCACAAAGTAAAACATTAATAATAAAGACTACAATAGGGACTGAAAATAGTCCATTAAATAGTCTAAAATCTAGTCCTTTAATTGGATTAAAATCTAAAATGTAACATAGACTAAAACGTGGTCGGTTAAATAGACTAACTCTAGACTAATATATAGACTAAAATCTTGTCCATTAGAAGGACTAAAATCAGGTTTAATAAATTAACTGAAATCTAGTCAATTAATAGACTAAAATCCAATCGAAAAAATAGCAAAAATACTGCCTACTTGAAGACTAAAATCTAGTCTTTTTACATTTGAATCCAGTATTTTATACACCAAAATCTAGCTTATTAATAGACCAAAATCTAGTGCTCGTAATAGACTTAAATCTAGTCTAAAATCTAATAAATTTAATAGACTTAATAGTCTTTGATTAGAGTAGAATTTTATCTATTTAATAGACTTAAATCTATGTATTTAATAATAAAATATTTAGTTCATTTAATAGACTCAGCTTCAGTCAATCTATTCAATAGATGGGATTTTAGACTACACTATACTCTAGTATATTTTATAGACTAAACTCTAGTTTATTTAAAAAGACTGAAATCTATTTAATAAACTAAATTCTGGTCCATTTAAAAGACTAAACTATATTCTATTTTATAGACTTAACTATTTAATAGAATAAACTATAGTCAATTTAAAAGACCAAAATCTAGCATATTTAGAAGACTAAAATCTAGTCTATTAATATACCAAATCTATATTAAATAATAGACTAGATTATAGTCTATTTAGTAGACCATTGACCGTGTAATATTAATAGACTATAATCTAGTCTGTTAATATAAATTAATATAGTCTATTAAATATAATATAATTAAGCATATTTAATAAAATAAAATATAGTATATTTAATAGACTATACTCTAGTCTAATCAATAGACTAAAGTCTAGTCCATTTAAAAAACTAAACTCTTTATATTTAATAGACTTATTTCATAGACTAAAATCTATTTATAGACTAAAATAAACTAAAATTTAATCTATTTAATTGCCTAAAATCGAGTCTAATTTGAAGTCTATTTAATATAATAAAGTCTAGTCTATTTAATCTAATAGACTAATCTCTAGTCTATTCAATAGTCTAAAGTCTTGTCTATTAAAAAAAAATTAAACTTTGTATATTAAATAGACTAAAATTTGGTCTATTTAATAGACTAAAATTGGGTCTATTTAAAAGACTAATACAAGTCTATATAATTGACTAAAATCTGATATGTTTCTTAAGACCAAAATCTCGACTTAATAAACTTAAATATATTCTACTTAATAGACTAAAACTATTATATTTAATAAACCAAATTCTAGTTTATTGATTTGACTAATATCTAGTCTATTTAATAGACTTTAACCTAGTCTATTAGTTAGTCTAAAGTCTAGTCTTTATAATTTATTGGACTCTGATCTATTGAATAGACCAAAATTTAGTTCAAATACCTTCATCTAAAGGGTATTTCAAATTCGCTGTAGCCTTCATTCTCAGCTTTCTCACTTGTTGTTTTAATTAAAATACATTTCATTGTTAGTTTATAAACTTTAGTTGTTGTTATTGTTGTTTTGTTTTTCGGAAAAACTAAAAACTATTTAAATGAAACAACGGCTACCGAAGCTATACAATAACTGCAAAGACTACGACGATGTCTAGCTATAACAACAACACTAAATAACTACTAAATATGAAAAACTAAAATAAATGTTTGATTTGATTTTTTTTTTTGTTTTTGTTGTTTTTATTTATTTTTCACTTACCGGAAGCATTTTGGTGTTATTTTTTATTTTGACTGTGGAGTAGATAAATTTATGGATAAAACGTCGGCGACGACTACGACTACGACTACGACGACCACAGTTGTAGTAAAGTTGTGTTGACGGCTACAAAAACCGCGTAAATATTGTTGATATATATTTGTTGTTGCTATTGCTGGCTGTTGTTGCTGCTACAATTGCAATTTTTATTTGAAACTATTTTTTTTCTAGTTTTTTCTTTCTCTATGACTTTTTTTTAAATAATTTTTGGTCTAGTTGCTGTTGTTGTTGTTGATGATATTGATTGTTATTTTTAATATCAATTTATATTTTTTATTTATTTTTTTTTCTTTTCGTTTAATATTAATTTCGCTTGATTAAAACTGGAAAAAAACAAAATATTGCAAACAGATTTTTATGATTATTTTTTGTGCAGAAGGGGAAAAATCTGATATATTGTTTATTATAAATAAAGATATATAAATTGATTGTTATAATTTAAAACAATATGGAAGTTAGTTGGATGTATCAATATTTATATATAATATTTTTTGATGTGGTTTTTGCTAAAAATAAAGTAAACGGGAGTGTTTTTGACGTAACAAAAAAGGAGAGTGATTGATTTTTTGGATGGTTTAAGTGATGAATAACTTGAAGGCAAACAAAAATGGAGAAAACAACGAAATATGGTCTATCACATTTGAAAGGATAAAATACAATGTTGACTGCAGGCGTTTGGCTTTAGAAAAAATCAGAAGTTGTGAAATAATGCTTGAGGCTACAAACACCTGCATGAAATTAAAAATTAAAAATGAATTTTTATTGGAAAATTTAATAAGAAAATATTTGGATTTTTAAAACTTTAAAAATATTTTCAGAATTTATTCATATATTAAAATCATTTAAATCGCTTCAGATAAATAGAATTTAGATTTATGTTAATATTTTTAATACTCGAAGTTGCCCTTTTTAAGGTTTAAATGGCACGTTTTCATAAGCACCCCATTTAAATCTATAAGGTCCAATCTCTACACATAAAGTCAGCTATAACTCAACTCTCACTCTGAGAAATTGCAAAAAACTTGGAATGGCCATTTGGACGGTTTGTAATTATTACCATGTAATTTTTGAATAAAATATAGTTTCTTAATTAAAAGTAGGAAATTCATTAACATTACGTTATTGCCGGATCTCAAAGACACCACAAATGTTTTTTAAAGAATCTGTTCATATAAAAAATCTTTAAAATCTTCTCAAATATAAAAATTGGAAATTGTTTTTAACATTTTTTTAGTTATCCAGATGTCTCATTTAAAGAGCGTATGACTCGTTAGGTCTATAAGGTCCAAACTTTAATCTTAAAATTATTACAACAATTCTGAGAAAATTCATTAAACTTGGAGAAGCTTTTCAGAACCTTTTTATTTGTAGCCATTAATAAAGAACCATATTATTTTATGATATAAATTTGTTGTAGCTCTCGAGGACCTAAAAAATATTTAAAATCGGTTCAGATATGAGGAGTAAAGATATTTTAATTATTTTCATTTTTAATTTAATCAAGATGCCAATTTTAAAGACTTTGTGAACCCGCCACCGTTAGGTCTATTAGGTTCAAATTTAAATCATAAACTTGCCAATAACTTTACAATAACTCCATGAAATTTTATTAAACTTGAATAAAACGCTATACTATTTACAATGGATGAAAAAAATATGGACCATTGCGATGTTGCCAGACACCTTACGTGCTGAACATAATTTTGTAGTTTTTTACTGGCAGAATATATTCTTTAAATCGGTTCGGATATTATTAATCCGAATGACCTTAATTTTATATGTTTAAGGAGTTCATTTTCAAGATTTTCTAGAATCCTTAACACATTAGAAGTTCAATTTTAGGAATCCTTGGATTTATTCAATAGAATGCCTGTAAGGTCCATGCCTGTTTCTTCAATAAAACTCTAAAATTATAGTGAAATCGGTCTAGCCGTTCGGAGATTAATTTCCATGATATACGACAAACTTTAAAACAATAATTCCAGGTCTCTTTAAAATTTAAGACCGATCCGCAATAAATTTACTAAACTAAAGGAATATTCTGATGGATCTACTAAAAACCTCTGAACTTGAATCACACAATACTTATTTCGAGTTATTTAAGAATTTGTTTTTAGATAAAAATGTGAACTGCTATAATTTCCTCAAACTTTTCCATGTCGACCACCATGATTATGATATGATTTGTAGGTTTTAGCCCAAATTTGTAATCTGAGATTAAAAAATATCTTTCATCGACTCGAATTCAGTTGTAGTTTTCTTTTTTAATTTCAATCTTTTTTTAGATTAATCTCTCAAAGAAGTGCATTCCAATTATTTCAGTTCAAAAACCATAATGTAATAATTATTTTGAACTCCCCCTTTCCCATGTTGTTTATCACAGATTAACAACATGACTTAACAATTTTTCTTTATAATTTCGGTTACTTTCAATTTTTTTGTTGTATAACATCCAAAAGTTGCATTTTAGCAACAAGTTTCCAACAAACCAACCAAAAATACATTTTAATAACGCTCTTTTTTATTTTTAGCAAAAATAATTGGAAAACAAATTATTCATTTTCATTTCATATTTTTTAACAAAATCGATAATTTTTTAGATAAAATTTAACAAAATTTTTGAAAATTTTAAAATTTATAATTTTTCTTCACTTCTGCTCAACAGAAATAATCACAAATTAAAGTTAAAACAGAAAAAATGCGTTTACGCAATTTGATTTTTAAGCGTTTTTTCGCATATTTATTATTTTTATTTGTGTTGCCAGTTTTCCGACCAGTTTTCCTGAAGAAATTATTATTTTTTATTTTTTCAAATTTTCTTTTATTTCTTTTATTCTTCAGCTAGAAAATCCACTTTTGCTTTTTTCTGTTAACACACACACACAAGTTTTCATTGAAAATAACAGTGATTTGTAGAGGTTTTTCTTTTTTTTCACTTTTTTCTTGATTTAAATCATCATCTGATGAAGATAAAAAAATTGTTGTTAAAGCGCATGCGCAACCAGCCGTTTACAACAGTTTAATAGTGCAAAACAAATTGAGCGATTTTTTATGTTAAATAAAATACGATTTTATTTTAAAAATTTAACACGCAGTTTATAAATTAAAAAAAAAAACACTCGTTTTTTCAAAAATTCCTTATTTAGCGTTTATTACTTTTTTCCAAAAAAACAAATTTTAGAAAAATTCCAAAAATTACTATAATTTTTTCACATTTACCAATTTTAATTTATTTAAATTCTTTTGATTGTAATTTTATTACGCGTTTCATATACAAAAAAAACACTCGTTTCAATTTAACCGTTTTTATTTTCAATATTACGGTTTCTTGTTGTTCTTGGTTTTATTTTTAACCGTTTAACCAACAAAACCGTTCAAGAGCCGCCGTTACACTGATTTCATATGTTACCAACTCAAAGACTTGAAGCCACTTGGCCAAAAGCAGAGTTGAATTCAAATAACTTTAACATATTTGTAATTGTAGTTGTGATGGTGTTGCTGACGACGTTGTTAATGGTGATGGTGGTGGTGGTAACTTGGTAGTTGTCTATGCGCAGCCGCAATAACCCTCCACAGGTGGTTTTTTTACCGACAAGTGTGTTGTATTATGGTATTTGTTTAAGTTTCTTTGTGTATGTGCGTGTGCTACCAGTTCAACTAGTTTTTCAACTGTTAACAATTCACTCACATAAGTATTTAGCAAAAGATACCAATAAACAACAACAAATATTCAAAGAGAGTAACATCGAACCAACTTTTAACTCTTCTGTTATGTGTGAATTAAAAAATAAGAAGGAAATTGTTGCCAGACTTTAAGATTTATTGCGACAATAATATTATGATAAGAATTTATAAAACTATTATTGAGGCAATAATTTGTTGTGTTTGTGACAAACATAATATGTTTACGGAAACATAACGTAGATTATTATAATCATAAGAAAAAATCGGAAACTTCTGAGATAATATATATCGACTATTTTAGAAAAGAGTAAGAATCCTATATTCGGCTATGCGAAATAATTTCGGGAACATATCTCATCTATAATATAGTAATATATAATATTTTGCCATTATCGCTTCATCCATTCGCCAAATTTCTTAAAATAAAAATATTATTTGTAAGGGGGATATCACTTCTCAGTGCCCTATCCGAACGATTTCTTATATAAATTATTTTGTTATTAAAAACTTTATCTTTTTATCAAATTATCTTAATCTAATAATTTTATACGATGACAAAGAGAGAGAATAATCTTATACGATGACAAAGAGAGAGATTAATCTTATACAATGACAAAGAGAGTATAAACATTTTTGTGAGTCATGAATAGAAAAATTTTGGACGTCTCTAAAACTTAATTTATAGTCTACGGTCCTGAATTGGTTATACTTTAAAACAAGTTGCATATCAATTGAAACCCGATTACGACAATCCATATAACAGTGACATACACTGTAAAACCATTTAGCATATTCTCTGACTCATTTCTTTCCCTGAATCTTTTTCACTTAAATTATTATAAGGGAAAGATTGTAACAGCCCCATTTTTTGAATAATTAGTAAATCTCCTTTCAAAGTCTTTAAATTTCTTTCCTTTAGAACCCTATAATTCTCCATTGGGTTTCCAGACAATTAATGGATCCTTTACCATTTTCTTAATACAGAAACTACACCATTATTTTCGTTTTACTCTGGAGTTTTTTCCGGTGTAATATGATGTCAAGTCGTTAATTTGTTTAATTTACTTTGATATATAATTCGATATTTGTAGAATCCACTATTATAAATCAGATCTTTTGAAGGGAAAACACTGGTTAGGCTTTTTGGTGTCAAGAAGGATGAGACTTGTCTTGTCGCAGTTGTTATAACGAGCTGGAGAAACAGATTTTTTTTATTACTTACAACTTAGGAAAACCTTACTTGGAATCTATATTCCTCCATAGGCGATCTTTGTAAGGTAAATATTATATCGCTTATTACTTTCCTTTCAGGGACTGTCTGGTTTGGAGAAACTGTCATGGATCCCGCGGGATAGCTGTCAAATAAAATGACTACTTTTATGGCATCATAACGGGATCAAATTAAAATTGATCCAAGTAAGATGTTTGTTAGTCGCTGCCCTTGGATGTAACTAACCTGGAATATTAAACACCAATTTCAATAGTCATTTCCTTGCTTAAAAAAATTGCAGTCGAATCAATTGTATGTTCTTAAGGTAATAAATTAGGATAATCTAAAAACGGACCCAAGTAAGATGACTGCAGGACACGTCTTGAGGCGATTGAAATAATTAAAGATCCACAAAACCAACTATGATTTCGATTCGAACTCACACCTCCAACCATTTCAATAACATGCTTTTTAATCAAAATATGTTCCTATACGCATAGAACTTGGAGAAATGCTTTGCTGGAAACAAGTGCTATTTTTAAACAAGTCTGGCAACTCTCCTATCCAACTTATGATTATTATAATAATGTTGTTGTTATTTTATTCACGCAGAAGATGTTTAAGTGGTAACGAAGAAGGTAAAAGCCGGTTGTATGTCTGTCTGTTTGTCTGACTGTAAATCTGTCTGTTTATGTGTACATGCCCATTTTTGGTCGTTTTTATTTATTTGTTTGTGTAAAAACCTTAAGTGTTGGCCAATTTTTCAAATAGAAAAAAGGTAACATCAACTCTTTTATTGTTATTGTTTTTTTTTTTGTGTTTATTGTAACTACCGTTGTTGTTGTTGTTTTTTTTTATAGTGAGTTGGCCACACAAATAAATAATTAAGTAAATAAATAAACACTGATTGCCTAACAATGATTGTAAGTTGTTGGTAAAATTATTGTTGTTCGTTTGTTTTTTATTGTTGCTGTTGCTGTTGCTGCTGTTCACTTTCAGCTTAAGGAATTTGAAATAAAAATTTATTGCTACAACAACAGTTAACAGCAATGCAATGTAAACATAACATTAAACTGTTAATAACATAATGTTATTTGAACAAAGAGTATTATTTTCTAATTTATTATTCTTGTTCAATATGAGTTTGTATTTTTGTAGAGTTTTTCAATGTAAGTGAATGGAAGTGAGTGTCAGTGTGTGTTAGTGTATGATTATGCTCACATAAGTTTTGTGTTCTAATTTTTCTCTTCTACTTCTTCATTATTCGTCGTCTATTATAAAAACATAATTCAATGTCAGTCATACGTCATGGTGTGCAGTAACTAATAACGAGTGCGAATTTTTCTTCTTTTAACAGCAACAACAACAATATCAACAACAAATAATCTTAAAATAATCTGCATAAATTATACCCTACACCATCTTAAGTGGTCGGGGTATTATGCGTTTGTACTAATGTTTGTAATATGCAGAAAAAATGGTGTAACACCCACTTTTAAGTATATCGTTCGACTCAGAATAATTTTCTTAGCCCATTTTATGATTTCTGTCCGTCTGTCTGTCCGGCTGATTGTCCATATAAACGTCGTGAACACTGTACAGGTCACGGTTTTTTAGATATTTTGATGAAATTCGAACAAAGCCTTTTAATTTGGTCAATTTCGGTCCAATATTTCAGGTAGCTCCCATACAAATACCCTCTAGGAATAGGGTTTTTTGGCAAGAAAAGCTCTAGTTAGAAAACGATTTCAAGAAAATTCAAGAATCATATGTTGAATGTGCCATATTATGCAAGAATCGATTACTTTTCATAGGTGCCATACAAGCCAAATATCACTCTGAAGGGCATAAATATTATATAACACCTGGTCAAATTAAGATAAATATAATCTATAGTCGATGTTCGAAATTATACGAGAGTCGGTCCATAATTTCTTCTAGCTTCGAAAATTTCACATAAATATTAGTTTCACTATAATATCAGGCACTAGAAATGAGCGATACCGTGATTTTTTAATAACGCCGTTCCGGGTGAAAGTGATTTTTAAATCACTATGTTTCAATACAGTCACAGTATTTCAAAATAAAATATTTTTTATTTTATTTGAAAGTGAAAAGTCACGGAAAATCAAAGGGTTCAAAGAGGATGTTATTTTCCTTGAATATGGGATTCTCAGTAGGGTTCACACTGTGCACCGTAGAAAACGGATAATTTTAGTTCTAGATGAAATACATTTGAGTATGCGGCATATGAGGAAAGAACGACATGATCAGTAACTGTTATTTTATAATTTCAGTCACTGTAGTGACCACTGATTTATCAATCACAGTGATTAAATCACAGTAGTGAAAATATCGCTCATCTCTATACGACACACTTAAGAATAAATTAGAAAAGCAAATTATACGATGATCGTTCATAAATTTTACAAACAACAATGTGGTGTAGGGTATTACATAGTTGGGCATGACCGACTGTAACATTTTTACTTGTTTCATTTTTGGAATTTAGGTTTTAGTGAGCAACAAAATCTCAAAAATTATAAAAAAGACATTCTAATCGTTTTTTTTTCATTTATTTTTGCATAAATATTTTAGTTTGAAAAAATAAATATTTTATTTTAAAATGTTTTTCTGGTGACGATCTGTTATGAGATTTTCACTCAAAAAGTTTTTGATCGTAGACAAAATTCACTATAAATCAAGAACAACAACTAACTGAAAGTGGGCGTTTATCATGATATTTTAATAACGATTTATTTATTTTTGTTGTTTTTATTTTATACCCTTCACTGTTATTGTTTATTAAAACTTTTAAATCGTTTAGATATTTTAATTTTATAAAAAAAGACAGTTTTAAAAATGTTGCAAAATTACATTTTACACTTTACAAATTACAACTCAAAATGGCGTTTTTTATCTTAAGATTTTAGTGAGTGAGTTTTAACGAGATATGAAACATCTTTGCATTCACTTTTCAGAGTTTTTTTTTCAAGAAATTCCAAAATTCTATATACATAATAAGGAATATGTGATGATTTGGAACTTATAAACGGTTAAAGTAATCAATTGAAAATATTTGCTCTCGACAATTTAAAAAATTTCTATTGAACAAGTACATGCAGAGAAATAATACGTTTGTTTATATTATTACCGTAACAATAATAATATACACATTAAAGCAAAATCACATTGTGATTTTGCTTTAATAACAATAAATATTGTTGTCACCACTAAATTTATTGTTATTCCAATAAAAAAATTGTTATTTGCATTGATAACAATAATTATTGTTATTACTACTAAAATATTGTTATCACCACTAAAAATATTGTTATCGCCACTAAAAATATTGTTATTCTAATAAAAACTATTGTGAGTTCAATAAAAAATTATTTATTTTAATTTTTAAATATTTTATAAATATTAATTCAAATATTTATTATTTTCCATTTTAATAAAAATTGTTAATAAAATATTTGTTCATATTCAGTTGTTAGTAATCTGAAAATAGTATTTTGTCCTAATAACAATAGTTTCTTTTATAACGGGCTGTTAAACAATAATAAATATTGTGATCAGTTTAACATATTTCCAAACATACTGTGACCACAATATTTTTGTAATTAATTTTTTTTTTAATAAAAATAATTTTATTACAGCAACGAAATTGTTACCAAAATAAAATATATTCTACTATAAACATATTGGCGACAACAATAAATGTTTTATTACAGCAACGAAATTGTTACCAAAATAAAATATATTCTACTATAAACATGTTGGCGACAACAATAAATGTTTGCCGTGAATATATTAGTGTTTGCAACGAACATATTACGAAATTATGTTTCTCTGCGTGTAGTTCTGAAAAAAGTGGCAGGGATAAGGCCAGAAGGAAAGTTATCTCAAATAAGGCAAAACAGTTGCAATTTAAAAACGATCACAGGGGTAAAAAATAATTTTTAATGATTTTCATAGCATTTTTAACGCCCAGATGAATCATCTAAGAGCCCATATAAAGTTGTTTAAGTTTGTGCAATCTTTGCCTGTCTATTTGTTACATCCACAATAACTGACAATTCACAATAAAATTTTACCTAAGTATTTTTACAGCCCTAAGAAGATTCCTACTTAAAACAAAGAAAATCGGTTCAGTAGAAAATGTTATTGGCGGATATCTGAGACAACCTCATAATGAAAAATGTTGCGGACTATAAAGTTTAGATATTTTAAAGTTTTTGGAATTTACATATATTTATAACTAATTTTAGAAATCTCCCGAAATTTTGTACATGAATAGTCCTTTGAAAACATATTATTGCAGGTACAACAGTTGCGGAAGGAAACGGCGGATTGGTATTCCTCTTACAAAGGAAATTTTAATATAATCTATTTCCGAAATTGTTAAAGAATATTTAAAAAATGTGGACATGGATAAAGCCTTAATCGAAATATTAATTCAGGAACTTTATACAATTTGACGCATGGACGAAGCAGTAATAACAGTTTTCAGGGAGGACACAAAGGAGTGGTATTATTTCTAAATTGCTCGTGGTGAAGAGATATTAAATATTCGCTATAGCCGAATTTAGCGCTCTTGTTTTTGACATAAATTTATTTTACTAATCCGAGTTTAAGATTTAATTTATATTTTTTATTGACTTTAATTTTTTAATATAAAATTAAGATATCTTTTATGAGAAATTTTGTTGATAACACACCATTTTTAAACTTTTTCGACTCATATATCATATTATGAAGTACCTGTGAAGTAAGCTATATATGTTGTCTAACCTCTCGAGTAAGGAAATCTGTATATTGGACATCTCTGGTATAAAATATATGAATTTTCATTTATAAAATATTGATAAAGCGTATAAGAGACTTTTTTAAATATATTTGTTAAGGGTATAAGAGAACTTCTCATATTGCTCTCTCACATGTACGCAACAAAGGAAACATCAGTAAAGGAAAAACTGATTATAATTTTCTTATATGTACTTTATCAATTTTGAATTAAAAAAATAATAAAATATATTGAAATATTCTCAGTTAATGTGAACTGAGATTTTAAGTTATTGTAAAAAATTATTTCTCTTATATAAATTTGTGTATAAGAGAATCTGGTAAAAATTACATTAGTATAAGTAATTTTTTTAGAAATTTTTAATATCTAACAACGACAAACATATTAACTCGCTTTACTTTTTTAAAGCTTTTCTTTCACTTTTTATTTTGACTTTATTTTTATACCCTCTACCACTATTCCTCACTAATATATCAGACTTATAGTAACGCCTAAAAGCAACCTAACACATGGGGTCTTAGAAAGTATATATATATATATTCTTAATATCAAAATCTGAATCAATATTACCAAGTCCATTTGTTTTGCATGTAAGTGTTAATAAGAGTTAATTTTTTCAGCACTATTTTACTATACTTTTAGCCAAAATGACCATTCAAAACAAAAAAATTATTAACTAAACTTAATCAAAAACAGCAGTTCAGTTTAAATAAATTTCATTTGCGATCACAGTTTAAAAAATAAAATTGTTATAATTTTTCATTCCAAAACTGATATTGGAAGCTAAAAATATGTTCGAGCTTCTGTCAAAATTATCAGTTTTAAAAATAAAAATTTCAGCTACGAAATCTCGGTCAACATTTATACAATTTTATTAATTTATTTAAATATTTTATTTAACAAATTCATCAATTAAATTTAACATAAATCCCGCTAACAAATGAATTCCATAAGATTCCCCCACCCCCTCCCCACTTTCATTTAATCTGCTCCCCAGTAATGACAAATGTTATTATCAAATAAACTCACTCACGCTATGGATAAGTGATTCACGGTTTTAGCAAAAAAAAAAATAAAACGAGATCTTTCCAAAATTCACTCACATGTTAAAAATTATAAGCTGCTATAAATAATGCAAAAACAAAAACAAAAAAAACTATAATTTAATTCAAATCGAAAATGAAAGTGAAGAAAATAAATAAAATATTTGATTAAAAATTTAATGAATTAATAAAAATTAAATTTGCATTATAATTTCGAATCTCTCACCTGTTTTTCAAAAACTATTTTTTTTTCTTCAATTTATGCAAAAAATTTGTTAAAAAAAATTGTTACGGTTTTATTAAATTCAATACGGTTTTTTGGTTAATTTTATATAAAATCAAGAGAGGCTGCTATAGACGGCTATGTCGAACCTTCAATACCCTCTGCCATAAATACGTGTGAAGTAAATACACTCACACATATATTCACAAACGTTAACAATATATAAAAGATTTTCTTAAATATGACACGAAAACACTTAATGAACTATAAAATTAGTAATGTTTTTGTCTATAACTTTTTATCTACTGAACCGATCTCGATAATGGTGATCAAGTACATATATAACTTAATTTCATTCTAACTTGTAAATTTATAATTGACATTTTACGAAAGTTCTTTGCTTGAACTTAGAGGTAACATCAGAAATCGGTCTATATCTTTTAAAATACTGAAATGACTCCAACAAATACTTAAGACCAAATTTCATTGGGCTCTGTCAATTATTGTGGATGTAAGCGTGGCAACAACAGACAGACGGACGGGCTGATAGATAGACAAATAGAAGGACATAGATAAATCGGCTCAGATTTTGATTTGATGCAAGAATATATGTACATTATGGAGTCTGATATGAATCCTTCTTAGCGTTACACATGGAATGACTCTTCACCACTTGTGCTGGTGGAGGGTATAAAACAAATTTGTAGGAAATGATTTAAATCAAATTTAACATTTAAACAAAAATTCACAAGTGCAATTTAATTTTTTTCGAGTGAGTGAGAAAGAGAGAGTAAGTGAGTGAATGAAACAAATAAAAATGATCAAAGCAAGACTATTTAATACCCTACACCACATTGTTGATTTTAAATGTCTGCTACGAAAAATTTATGAACGACCCTCGTATAATTTGTTTGTGCAATGTATTATGATACTAACATTTATGTTAAAATTTATGCGTTTTAAAGGGAATTTTTCTCTGTAGGATTATATAGGAATTAGAAATACCTATGGACCGACCCTCGTATAATTTCGCTCGGCGGTTTTGGCATATAGTTATCTCATATATGACTAAATATTTTACAAAATCTAGGGATATGTGCGATTTATCATATTCAAAGTGACATTTGAAAGGGTGACAGTATGGGACCTCTAAGAAATAACGGACCGATTCTCGTATAATGTGGCAAATCGTTTTAGTATATAATAAGACTTAGTTTGGCAAACTTTGGTTTAAATCATTTTATATATAGGAATTTTATGGGCTGAAAACCCCATATATGTGGACCTATATGAAATAATTCAATAGGTCCTTGGGCCAAAACAATAGTACATGCCAAATTTATTAATGTAACTTCAAAACTGCAACCTGAACTTTGAGAACAAGCTTTACATGGGCAGTCAAATGGACGCGCGGACGAACATGTTTAAATCAACTCAGGAAGTGACTCTCAGTCTAACGGTATACAAACGCATAATACACCACCAGTGGTGGTGTAGTTTATAATGAATGGGTGTGTTTCATGTGAGCAATGTTTTAGTGTCTATGTAAAATAAACGCATTAATGCCAAAGGGCATTAATGTCTGATAAACTGTATTTAAACATTATCTCCCGATATCATTTACTCATTTTATACATTTACATTTGTTGTATTTTTTCTCTTTTTCCTCAGTTATTTCTTTCTTATTGTAAAACTTGTTTTCTTTTTTTCTACATGTTTTTCAATTTTAATTATTTATTTTAAATTCCTTAAGATTGTTGTAATACCATTAAAGTCTTTTTTATTTAATTGATCAATATTTATATTTTAGTTAAATTTTTCTTTCATTTTTTTGATTTTTATTATAAATTTTGGTTATAAATTAATTGACACATTTTAACTTTCTTAAATTTTTTTCTTATCAGTTTTTTTTCTTTCATTAATTCAAATGACCTTGAAAGTAACGGAATTTAAAATTTTAAATTTTGACTCAAAGAAATCAACCGTTAAAATATATAAAAAAGATAAATAAATTTATTGTTGTTAATATAAAAATCATAACATATTTTCACTTTTTAAAAAAATTAATAAAAAAATTCAGAAAATATATTCAAAATTTATGAATGTAAAAATCTTCTTTTTTCTGAAATTTATTATGTTTTAAAGCTTTGAAAAAGGCGCTACAAAGAGTGTTAAAATCTTTTTGTTTGGAAATAAATCGGTAGCTTTTGAACTGTTATAGATATTTTAATGAAATTTCATACATTTCCGAGTTGGAGTTGGAGGGGTAGAGGCCCTATTTGGTCAGACAGGGACCATCCAAAAGTTAACTACCTCGGTTATGGATAATAGATAATTTTACTAGAGTAAGCCTATTTTAGTTTGGATTTTCAATCGGGGTATTAAGTTTATATGTTTTGTCCTTCTATCTGTTGTTGATATGATTAAATCCAAAACAATTATCAGTGCTCTATGAAATTAAGCCTGATATTTATTGCCATCCTGAGAAGTTTTCAATTTGAAATCATCAATATCGGTTCTGTTAATACAGAGTTACAGATCGATAACTGAATCAATGATTTTTTTTAAAGTGGATGCATTTAAATTAAATTTGGTCCCAGAAATCATTGATTCGGAAAAAGGAAAAAATCTATAGTCAAAATGTCAAAAATACTTAAAACTCTTCTAGTTTTTTTTCGACGATTTAGGAATATTTTTTTTTAACCACCGGACTCATTAAAGTTTAATTCTACGAATTGTAAAGATTTAATCCGTTTTATTATCTGACCAAATTGAGCTCCCTTATGAAATTATAAAAATTTTTTATTAAATTTATATGGTTCTACCAGGTTGTATGGGTTTCTCGAACCAGATTCCAGTTAAAATTCTTTTGATTTTATTTAAAGAAGTAATTTGATCATTTTGTACATTTTTATAATTAATTGCAGACACTTCTTTTTCATCATTCTTTTTGATCAAATTTTTATTAAATCGACATTTTTGTCATTTAAAAATAATAACTGATTTTTAACTTAACTGAATCCAAAGGAATTTTTAAAATTGCAAAGTGGCAAAATATGTGCTAATATTTTTTCGGACTCACTCCTTTTATATGTAATGGGTTCTAAAACGATCGCCTTTTTGGTCTTACTGTACGTTTGTATCATTTGCCTGAAACATTTATTGTTTTATTTTACTAGAGGAAGCCAAGTTTAGGTTCGATTTTTAGCAAAAGTATAATCCACTTACACAAGTATGTGGGACCTACGAAAACGTTAGAACTTGAAGATTCAGAATTTTTTGAAGAAAAAATGAGTGGTATGTCTTTTGATGTTAAAAATTTATAAAGAACTTAAAATTTTTAATTTTTTATTTTTTTATTTGATTTTCTTCACTAAAACAATCACCCTGTCACTATAAGGATCTTCCGGAAAAAATACATTTTGGGTGTTTTCCACTGCATATATAACTTTGTACTAACGTTTATTTAAAGAGATTCCAGTTTTGTAATTTAAGAACTTTTTATTAATATTTTTGTTAAATTAACCAACTTTTAACAAGGCTTATGGACAGATCTTTGCCTCAAGTTCATCTAAATTTATTCAAGATCTCTATTACGATTTCTCCACGAGGAAACGTTCCTGCGATTTCTCGGAATATTCATTTTGTAAACTCGGAAAATTTCTATCATGAATTTTTGGGAATAATTTATGTGAAGAAGGTTTATTGCGTGCGCATGTAACTCCAATAAAAGTTTAAGCAGTTTTTTATTTAAAATGTGCTATATTTCTCCAATATCTGAGACAGAATTCAATTGTACTTCGTCATCATATCAAAACACATCTTAAAACGGTTTAATGGAATTTCAGTGTGTAATATAGATCGCAATTTGATTCATACATTCGTTATAGTTAATAAGATAACCCCGATTCTAGCTCCAATACAAAGACCTTGTTCGGAATAACCCTTTAAGCATATAAAGCTCTTAAATATGAATTAGTTTTTCTTACTGTAATTAATACATGTTACTAATTTAACGATTTGGCCTCATTTCGGTATGTTTTAGTGTGGAATAATTTCAGCCAAAATTCAGCATAATTTCATTAATATCGACTTTAATTTGACTATGGGCCATTTATAATATTCCATTTTCCAGAAAAGATATTGAACTCTTAAATATAAATTCGACGAAAATAACTTTGAATTTAATGTAAATATGTGTGGTAAATTTTAAGAACATTAATTCATATTCAATTATGGATCCAAATTAGGTCTTCAACATATAATACAGTTTAATGTTCAAAAAGTTACAGAAAATTAAAATATTTTAATAAAATCAGAAAATAATATCACATGGAGTCACATTTGACTGGTGTATATTTCAGATTCGGCAGGACCGATATATGGGAATCATGTTTATAATTATTACAACTTAAGTATTTTTCATTAGAAAACGAGTTAAACATTAGTTTTAGAATATATAATATTTTAATTTATTTATTCGGGAATGACAGATTTCTCGGGAACAAAAACACCGAGAAAAGAGAAACCTTAACTTCTATATAAAACAATTATAAAAGTGAGAACAAAAAAATGGATTTATGAGTGAATAAATGTGATCACATTTCAAAATTTGAATTTCAGAATAGATTAATGTTTTAATGAATTCATATATTCATATGGTTATTGCAGCATCATTTTATAAAATTTAATAGAAAATCTGGCACATTTTTTAACATTTAGGACCTATAAAAAGCCCATTAACTTCAAAAACAAAAAAACTCAAGAGATAGACTGTCTTTAAAGAATTTTTGACGATTTAAAAAAGAATCAACCCGAGGTTGCCATTTTTGGAGCGTCACCTATTACGCGCCCTGAACAGTTTGCAATTAGTACTCCTCCAGATGAACTCGAAAACATCTCCACACAAAACATGTGAAATTTCATTACGATATCTCTAACGATTCAAAAGTAACAGAATTATTTCCCAAAATTGTTCATTTGGAGAGATTTCTCTATATATTTTTCATTTCTTGTAAAAGTGATTAAAATTGATCACAGATTGATCTTAAATTTAACTTTACATTTTTTTCACAAATTTTTTAAAAATTGATCCCTGATTAAGACTTTTATTATTTAAAATATGTGTTTTCAGATACACATTTGGCGGTATAAATTTAACTTTCATATCAGTTATTTCATTTTTGCCAAAGTGAGTAAAAGTCCATTTTATCACTGAATTTCCATTTTATATCGATTTTTTTCAATTTTGTAAAAGTGATCACTGCTTAAGATTATTAAAGTCAAAACTGAGTTATACAGCATTTTATAGTTAAATTTCAATTTTAAGTCGTTTTTTGAAGTTGTGTAAAAATGATAATGCAGATTCTTAGCTTTTTGTTAAAAACTCTGCATTTATTGAGTTATAGACGATTTGAACACTGAAATTAATTCTCACATCGACTTTTTAACTTTGTTTTCTGTTGATTGCTTTAATGAAGTTATTTTGATCAAAATTATAGCTGAATCATAACTCAACAAATGTTAAATTATGCTTCATAAATAAAAATGTTAATTCAAAATTGTTTCGGAATAAATGCAGGGAATTTTCTTTTTTAAAATTTACTATTAAAAAGTAATTTAAAAAATTATCTTTATGTAGTTTGATTAATTATGTCGAAAGATTCTAGTTTGTACACAAACGTAAAAAGGTTTAATTTAAACTGAATAAAAAAATTAACATTGTCAAAAATCAACATGTTCAACGTTGATTTTATTTCAAGTTTTTTCTGTTTGTTAGACATTTTTGGGAATTAATTTTCTTTTCTATACCGATTTTTAGATTTTTGTAAAGGTGATCATAGATTTAATTAATTAAAAAAAGAGATCACGTAATGAGCTTATTTTAGATAGACTTTAAATTGTAGCTTATTCTGAGTTCTACATTTGTTTAACTTTAAATTTTAGTTTTTAGTGATCACAGAATAAACCTATTTTGGATCAAAAATTATACACTAAAAAAGTATATATATTTTCAACTCTAAATTTCATTTCAAAATTGATTTTTGCAAAATTCAAAACTTGAACCAGAGAAAGTTACAAATCAGAAAATATTTAAACTTATTTTCAATAATGAAAATATCTCCCAAATCATAAACATTTCTATTATTTTCCAATCACAATTAGTTAAAAAAAAACAATTAATATAAATATTTATTTCAAAAAATCTTTAAAAATTTATAACAAATCAAAACAAAAAGATATTTATGAAGTTTATTGAGATGGTCATGACTTAATCAAATGAAAACACTTTTTCTAAAGATTTTAAAATTCACTAGGCGTGACTCTTGAAACTCCAAATGTATGAATGTTAAATTTTAAGAGAAATTGTGACTATTTGATGAAATTATAAGTTTTTTTTTGAAGATTAATGCTGGTCACACATTTTTTTCCAAACAAAATACATAATAGTTGTCAATACAAATAGTAATAAATAGAAAATAACATTAATACCAAATAAAAATAAAAAGAGAAAAAAACACCATCACAAAAGGTATTAAAAGAAATCAAATATAATAAAAATCAAATAAAATAAAATCAAAAAAGTTATTATGTAATTCGATTTACTTTATTTGGTAATTTATGCGGTCATCAAAACAAAAGATATTGACGATTTTATTTGTCTTTCTACGTTTTTTTTTGTTACGTTATTATTTTTAGCACCCTTAAATCAGCCTTTTTATAAAAAAACCCGCTTAAATATATATTTTTATTTTATATAATGAGTAAACAATGAAATTTAATCGATAAATAGTGTAAACATCAAGTAAAATAAATGCTACTTCCGAGAGGGAGGTACATGTCAATTAATTCAGATACGCTACAATTGGTGAAATTTTATCAATACAGTCATTGTGAGGAAAACATATTATAAGGCAAAATATTAGGTAAAAACAAAATATCTCAATTATCTTGGAAACATTTTCAATAGTTTAACGATCTGAATAGGAGATTAGTCCGATCGTACTGAAAGTAAATAGATTGAGGCTTTGATCACTTAATTAAAGCAAATGGTCTGAAGAATATAAAACGTCTCAGTTATCTTGAAAGATAAAGAGAGGAAGAAAACATTCTTAATAGTTCAACGATCTGAAGAAGAGAATAATCCGATCGTACTGAAAGTAAACAAATTGAAGCTTTGATGACTCAAATATCAAAGCTTAGATATAAGAAGAGGAGAGGAATAGTTTAACGATCTGAATAGGAGATTAGTCCGATCGTTCTGAAAGTAAATAGATTGAAGCTTTGGTGACTCAAATATCACTTAATTAACACAAATGGTCTGAAGAATAGAAAAAGTGTCAGTTATCTTAAAAGATTCCTAAGAAGAGAGGAAGAAAACATTCTCAATAGTTCAACGATCTGAAGAAGAGAATAATCCGTTCGTACTGAAAGTAAATAAATTGAGACTTTGATGACTTAAGCGCAACTCAAATATAGGATGGAGCAAACAAAAGTCTCAGATATCTTGGAAGCCCTAAGCAGAGGATAGAATGAGAACATTCGAGATAGTTTATTGATCTCGAGAAAATAATAAATTCGAAAATATCGAAAGTAAATAGATCAGATATTGATCATTCATACACCTTGAAACCCTAATTTAAAATAAAAGAATTTAAGGCGAAAATAAATAAATGGTGAAAACTGGGGAATACAGTAATTTTGGAATTATATACATAACTTAAGGTCAGGATATCTTGATCTATCCTTAGCCTTCTTGAAGAGTGTTATAACCACACAGACAGTCGTTTCCTTTTGGAGGAGTGATTTCGATAAAGATATTAAATTAACAGAATGTTTCATCTTTAAGACCGAAAAAGGTCACTGACTATCATAATCGACAATATTTGTTAGTCACTCTTTAACTTTTACGTTAGAGGTCGATTTTAAATAATTGATCATTACATTTAGGCAAGTAATCTGAAGAAAGAAGTTACAGTCATTTGAAAATATTAAAAACCCAAAAAAAAAAAAAAAACATCTGAAGAGACGATCAACCTGGTCACACTAGAAGAAAATAAATAAGTCATTCTAGCTATGGATTATTTATCTTCTGAGTGAAGAGATTAAGAAATAAATTGTTTTAATCGTAGAGTAGGGAGCCTTGATCTTGGAAATCAGGAGAAAAATTATCGAATTCAGCTTTGACGAATGATACCATGAAGAGTTATACAATATCTGAATATGTGAGGTAGTTTAAGTCATATTGGGATAAGAAAATCGCTAAGCAAAGGATCGGAAGAGAGTGAGACATCTCCAGAAAAGATCAATCTAATCATATAAGAAGCAAATAGGTCGATACGTTGATCTGTTACGAATGCTCTCATATTTATGAAATTGTTATAACCACACAGGCGATCGTTTGCATTGAAACGGGATAATTGGAGAAAATATTTTATTTACAGACTGTAACAACTTCGAGAATGCGAAAAACCACTGACTATAATGCTCAATTAGAATTGAATGATACTTTAAATTTTAAATAATTCGGATATTGCAAACATGTAATCTGAAGTATCAATAGAGCAAGACTAAGAGAAATATAAGACATCCGATTTGATAAAATTCAGATAATTGAGTAATCTTGAGGATTAGGAAAATCATTTTTTTCAGTTTAAGCGTCTTAAAATCAATATAAATGTTATGCACTACACTCATCATAATGGTAAGATATGTGTCCAGGATCAGGAGAATTGTGCAATAATTTCACCAAACACTCTAAAGGAACTTGGGAATACTATTACCATTGTTCTGCAATCTTCATATACATTCGAACCTAACACTGAACAACGAAGTTCGTTGATACCAATTGTGATAAATTTACAACAACCCGCAAACGAGGTTCAATTGACTAAAAGATTCTGAAGCATTTTTCTTCATGTCGTTATATAAGCGAATGATCGGTTGTCTAACGATCTTTAATCAATGAACGAAGGAGATCTAAAACTGTAATGATCTGTTTCCTGTAAACACATCGCGGAAGGTGAAGGTGATAAGAGATATTCACTTTCTTGGATAGAGGCAAATTTTATCGATATCATAAAGTTTTTAATCAAAGATCACTTACTGCTTAAGCTAACATGTTGCTCTCTTGAATAAGAAAGCTATAAGCAGAGTAGTGAGGAAGAATTCAGGCAATCGATTGTCTTCGGAGGAACATGATTTAAAAAAGAAATGAATGTTATCAAAAACTTTGACAGGAAATTATTAAGTAGAAACCTCTTACATAATAACTACTTGTATCAGAATCCTTATAACATTGGGATACACATACCTTTTGGTATAAAAGCATTATCCCCCAAATGACCTATTTTCCATAATATAGAATATTTCCCTTATCATTTTTACAGTTTAAATAATAAATAAATATTCTTCTTTAAAAAAAAAAATAAATATTATATTTCACCTCTGTTTGTGTTTTCAACTTTGGTTTAAGGTATTTAACTTTTAACAGCAACGCACAACCCAACAAGAGATCGTTGGCAGACTCTCGAGCATTAAAAGTAAATTTGATTTACGTGTTAAAATCATCTACAAACACAACATTAACAACAAACAGCTGTAGCAGAAGCAGCAAAAAATAAACAAACAAATAGAGGAACAAACAGACAAATAAACATTAAGTTATCAGTGCTGGCAGTCAGTCAGTCACTCACTCACTCAGTTATTATGAAAAGCAGAAGCAGCAAACAGCATTTTTTATCATTATGACTCTTGTTGTTAAATAAGCAAAAAATCACAAAAAATAAATGTTGTTAAAAGGAAAAAACAAAATGGAAAAGAAGTGGGAATGGAATGGAATCGGTGATATGAAATCTGGAACACCCTAATCAAAAGAGAATCAAAATGTGTGTTTCCTTAGTTTCTTCCTTCATTTCTTTCAGAGTCAGGTTTCTTATTGGGTTTAATGTCTTTGTTTCTGCCAGAAAATTATCCCAAAATGAGTTGCAAGATTTTTCCGAATATTGTTTATCGTTACCATTACTTTTTTCCATCTTTCTGGCAGCACTTGATGCCATTCCAAGGGAACTACATCAAGAGATAATTTCTGATAACCTGTTATGAAATGGTTTCTAATAATTTCAGTCTATATCAAGCGAAACAAACAGCTATCTAAGGGAAGATAGTCTGGGCTACAAAATGGATGATTTATAGAACTGCTCCCATTTTATTACTTTAGTTTGAATAAATATTTTCCAACAATTTCGTTTTAAATCGATCGAAACAAATAAAGATCAGAAGAAACATGGACTGCGCTATTAGTTGGGTGAGTCAAAAGTTTTCCAATTAGTTCATTGATCGTTTATCAGACTGCTGTCATAATGAAAAAATAGGACCTCGCGTGCAGTCAAATATCCGGTTAAACACGATGTCTTTCGTGGGAATATTTTCATAGTAAAAGGTATATGAACTTCTTTCGAAATACAAATGTTCGCCAGAGTTCTTTCTCGATACTATGCTTATAGATATAATGATACCAAGATGTTAAAGACCTTATTTCCTATTCTATACCACGATATGTTCATACAGAAATCAGGAACGATGCTTTTTTTTGATCTAATTCGAACTATTTGTATGGAGATAAAATTTGAAGTATTTGGAAAAGTGAAAATCTCGCAATAAATAGATCTATAAATAATATACATTATACAGCCCTATTGTAGGTCCATATTATTCAAAAAACGTTGAAGTGCTCTAAATTACTTTCCATAATGAAATTCACAAATCACATTCCGGAACACATATGGAATGATAAATTTAGTTTAACCTCTCTGATCTCTTGTGGTAATGGAGGGTATAAAAATTATGGGTGTATATGAAAAATCAAGGGAAACATTCAAACGAACAAAAGAAAAAGGTGAATTATTAACTTTGAGTTACGCCACTCTAAATAAAGAAGGTTATCTGAAAAGTTTTGGAAATAATTAACCATATTTTTTACAAAAAAATTAAGATCTTTTAGACTTCATAAGAATCGTAGTTTTCTAGTCTTGAACTCTGACTTGGATTTTTAGAAACTTTTTTAAATACGAAACTTTTCTTTCCACCCACGTAAAACTACGCAAATATAAATATATTAACACACATCTGCTAACACACTCTCTTAAACAGACACACACACCCCCCTCCCTCCCATTACACATTCACATACATTTGCACACCTAAATATATTATTGTTTGCATGAATTGTTGTATATAAAGTGAAAAAATGCAAGGCACGCTTCAAAGTCATCAACATCAAACATTACAGCAGCAACAACAACAACAACAACCAAATGCCACTTTACTCCATTCAATTCTCTGTATATCCAAGTCATCATCATCATTATCAACAACACCATCAACAGCAAACAACACCAACAACAAACTTTTGTATATTAAGCTTTACAACAACATCAAAATAACTACAACTATTCACACATTCATTCATACATTCATTCACACACTTTGCAAAGTTTTTTGTTATATGTTTGTTTGTGTTATTTAAGTGCATGTGTTTTTTTGTTTTTCTAAATGTGTATAAAATGTGTGCCAGAGAATTTTACACTCACAAATACACATATCATTATTACAACACACACACACACACACACAAACATACATACAATATTAACATCAAACACAAACACTCTGATATTAGTTTATATCCGTTTGATATAGCGGATATAGAAACAGCTGTATTGTGTTCTTACGATAAAGACCAACTAAAATGTGTATATGTGTTTGTATGAGTATAAAAATAATGTATAAATACATATAAAGTGAGTATTTCGCAAACGCACTTTTAATGTTAAAGTGATTGTGAGATTCTTTATAAATTTAAAGGGCCAAAGTTCTTCTTTAATAAACATAACCTTCTCAACTTCTTTTAAGGGTTTTAGATTTCTTGTTTACTCCAATTTACCAAGTTCCCTTATCCACTATATTATGTTCAATTAAACAAGAATTGTGCCAGATAATAATAGATGTTATATAACTAAACCATCTGATTGAATTTCTTATCTAGAAAAGAAGATCTTTGAACACCTTCATCTTCCATATACTTCAAGTGACTGAAATCTTTGCGTAGTTCCAAGAAATGAATAAGCTATAAAAGAGGTTTCATGGGTCCAAAAATACCCAAAAAGAAATTGCTAAGCTTTTAAATTTTGCATGATCTTGATTCAGTTTTTATACGCTCTATCACGACAAGTGATATTAAAAACCGTCAAAATCGTTTCAGTAGAAAAAATATTATAGGCCGATTGGTATTACAAGACCGTAGAAATAGTATTGGCATGTTGTCAAAAGGAAATGGATCCAAAAGATTTGTATAAATAAAAAACTAACATTATGATATATCCACCGATAAGAACACGTATCAATGTCATTAAATTAATGCTCTGTATTTGATGGGATCAGGAAGATATTTTCTTCTTAAACTCAGGCCAGAATACGGAGTGTTTGCATTGGTGATCAACACTTGATCACATGGAATAATATCAATTGACATTCTGGCCCATCCGCCTTATTACCCATATTATATCAGGCTTTCATTTGATTTGATCTTCACTATCTATTTACAAGGACTAAATATGACATTTCTTTAGTCCCAATTTACAAATTAATTTTTTGTAAATTTGAAAAAAAGCAACATACCCGAAGTGGCCTATTTTGTAGGGTTACCAACTACGCACCTGAACAGATATGGTTTTATACTCTACCAAATCAACTCGAAAACGATTCAAAAGTTACAAATTATTTATTATTTCAAGAAATGGATTGAAGACATTATGGGGAATATGCTTCATTTTAGAACAGGGTATAAAATTGACTTGAATTAAATTTTTATCACAAAAACAAAGTAGCATATATCACCAGAAAGAAGTGGCCAACGATAGAAAATGTTCTAAATAAAGTATCAAAATTTTTTATAAAAAATACATTTTCAAACAAACGCTTTATTTCTGTCATGCTCCAGCTTCTGTCTATATATTAGACAATAAATAGGGTCATAAGGTTCCTAGTCGCCAAGTACACTCGATAATTCATCGACTATCGGTTACTGCAACTTTTACTTAGTTTTAATTCAGCTATCGAAGAAGCATCTTGGTGCTATGAATTTTCTAAAATATTCTTGTTTCCCTTAAAACGATTTTAGTTAAGAACCTTTTTAAAAGAGATCTTCAGATTTGATATATATAAGAAGATTCTAACTACTATTACTATGAAGGTGATTACTTTAGAATAAGGTACACAATAATTAGTTCAATTCGTTGCTATTTTTAGTCAAGCAATAAGGACTAATACATGTTCTAACTATTTTTATGAAAGACGCTGCGACTTTAACATAAGTAAGTATTTTATAGTTATCAAAAACTGGATCTCTTAAAAGGCATCGCAAATCCCTAAAGAAAAGCCAACTTCTAGAAGGTTATCAAAATCCATTGCCGATATTTGCACTAATTCCAATTGCAATCAATGTTTGAATATTAAAAAAAAACATGAACAATTTATTTATTTTACGCAACTAAATAATTCGATGCTCAATCATTTATATGGATGATATCGAGTCCCTATAAAATTAAACTTTATAAACACATCACTCACATGAGAAACAGTAAATTTACTTTCTTTTAATTTATTTTTCTCATTTCTATGTGAAAAAGTTTGCAAACTTTCAAATAGAAAGTAGATTTATTTCGGACTTAATGTTCAAATTCAAAACGTGATCAAATGACAGATGATCACATGACAGATGATGAGATATAGTGCAGGTCACATATTAAAAAAAAAAAATTATGATATTTAAAGATTTAAAATAAAAATTGATATATAAATGCATTTTTGGGTAACCAAATAGAAGAATTAAAATTATTTGTAAAAATTCAATCAACTTATGAAACAAATTTATGGACTTTGTGCTTTCAATCAAATCAACATTCTGCCAAATTCAAAAATATATGTTTTCCATTATCTAAATCCCCCAACGAATTGCTTTAACACATTGACCACATTCCTCTTTACCCAATCAGTTAACAATTTGTTGTTTTTGGTTTTCATGCAAATATTTCAAATTTCTATACAGACCATTTCAAAGTGTAAAACTTTGGACTACAAAGCAACAGAAACAAAAGTTCCTTAAAAAGGCCTCTGTAAATAATATGCCCTTGAGTCTTTTCTTTTATTATGGTAACAAAAACTTTATACTTTTGTGAAAAATCTAAAAAAAAAAAAAATTACTGTATATTTTTAAAACAATTTTTATTATTTTTGGCTTATTGCCCAAAACGCTGCAAAAAAATACAATTTTAAAATAAAAGCATAACAAGTAACAATGCTATATTCGGCGATGCCGAATATTCAATACCCTTTACCGCATATAAAGTTAATGCGTTATGTTTTACTCACTCATACACTCACATTTATATTGTACAATATACAAAAGGAACATAAAATTAATTATAGTACTTTATACCCTACACTACCATAGGTGGTGGGGGTATTATACGGGCAGATAAAAAAGTCCTACTACAACTTTTAAGTATACCGTTCTACTCGAAATACGGCTGTCCATGTAAAGCTTGTTCGCACGATGTCTATTGAAATTAGTTATGATCGCTTCATGTTGTGTATGAGCCCATAAACTTCCTAAATATAAAATCTCTTTAACCAAATTTTGCTACGAGGATCATTCCATTATTTCCTATAGGTCCCCTACAACCAACCTTCCAAATATCACTTTCAAACTCACAAATCGCATATATACGTAGGTATTGTAAAAATATTTAGTCAAATAAGCCAAAAACCACTGTGCGAAATTAAACGAGGGCCGTTCGAAAATATTTTCTAATTCCCATATAACCCTGTAGAAAAATTCCCTTTAAAACGCTTAAATTTCACTCAAATCTCATGGTATCATAATAATATATTACACACATATGCATAATAAGGAAAGCAAATTATACGAGGGTTGTTTATAAATTTTTTGTACCAGATTTTACAATCAACAATTTGGTGTAGGATATTAAATAGCGGGCTTGACCGACAATAACATTTTTACTTGTCTGCAATAACTTTTTTCTAGTGAACCGATTTTGACCATTTTTGGAATGGCAATCAGGTACCTTAAAATTCATTCCAATGTGTTGATTTATAATTGAGAATTTTACGAAAGTTTTTTGCTTAAACTTAGAAGTTGCCTCAGATATTGGCCTATAACTTTAAATATACTGAACCCATATTACAGACAGGCGGACAGGCACATAGACGGACAAAGGTAAATTGAGTCAGATTTTGATTTTATGCAAGAATATATTTACATTATTGGTTCTGAGATGATTCTTTCTTAGCGTTATATACGGAATGATAAAGTGAATATACCCTCTTCTTCACTTGTGATGGTGAAGGGTATAAAAAAAAAAAACGCAGAGAATAGTTAGTTTGGAAGTGTTAATGCATTTAACAACCAAATACGGATGTAATATATAAATGAATGAATGAATGTATGTATGACTGAAAGAGTGAATGAATGAGTAAGTGAGTAACTGAATGAATATGTGTTGGTCTAACTTATTACATACCAAAACCTTAAAATAGTTTGAATATTATTATTATGAATGTATGTTTGTTAGTTTTTTTGGTTCACTGTTGCTTTTAGTATTCTCTGTTTATAGCCAAAATGACATAACCACATTTATTTATATATTTTGTTATTATTTTTATTTTTTGCTTTAAATTTGTTTTCATTTTCAAAAATTAACAAAAAAATGCTTTTTCATGAGTGTTAGTAAGTATGTGGGGTTGCAATGTGAGTGTGTTGTTCATTCTTTTTAAAACCCTAACATATATTGAGATAATGTTGTTCACCCTTAATGGACAGTGGAACATCTCTCACACAAGACACAGATGTTATGATAAATCGCTTTAGGATTTAATTTGGGTTCGCAGAATATCTTCAAAAGGACTTATTGAAAGGTTTGAATAGTGATAGTGATGGAGAGATGGATAGGATCAGGGGAAGATTTGCAATGCAAATATTAAATAAAATTTTAGAACGAACAGCGTCAGGGGCATTTGGCAAAATGTACATTGCATAATTTCTTTTTAATATACGTTGTGATTTGTGAATTTTTTTTCGAGATCTCGGACTGAGGAGAATGTTTGTGCAGCAAAGCGCAACGGGTAAAAGCTGGTCCTTTATTGTGCACGGAGTGATTATTCAACTTATTTTACAATCCATTCTCGATTTCATTACATTACATAACTACAGTGCTTCAAAATGATATAGTTCAGTTCAAATACATCGATATTGTTTTGTGTTCAAATATTTTTTTACTATAAATTGACATTATAGTAAGTGAACTCTAACAACAACAACAAAAAGAAAAAATGATTACAATAGAAATAAATAAATAAAAATATAAAAAATATAAAATACAAAACATTCCCATGTTATTATTCATCAAACGTACGTTAAAAATATACGTTTTCATTTCAATGAGGTACCTTCCACTTCCACGTGCATGTGTCGGAAAAGTCTTTATGCTTCTTTTTAAATTTTTGGTATATATTTTTTTATAAAATATTTTCTATTTTTCTGCTTATTTGAATTTTTGTCTTATTTTTATTTAT
The DNA here is from genome assembly GCA_004302925.2 of Cochliomyia hominivorax. NCBI lineage: Eukaryota > Metazoa > Arthropoda > Insecta > Diptera > Calliphoridae > Cochliomyia > Cochliomyia hominivorax. Next base: position 36,370,910 of record PYHX02000495.1, on the reverse strand, counting down.
TATTGTTAAATAAAAAATATATTTTTTGTTCCAGGGGTAACAGAAAAGCTGCAGTAGAAGCAACAGCAGCAGTTGGTAAGTAATGGGAGTTTGTATAAAACATGGTTGTAATATTGCAAGTATAAGAGTATTTTGTTTTTTTTTTCCAAAAATTATTTATTTATTATTTATTTGTTTGTATGTATATGAATATATGAGACAGGGGAATGATATGTGTTTTTATGTATATAAACAAATGACACAGAGTTCAAGTTGCATGTTAACGACAAATACGTGTTTGTTGGTATTAGAGGTTGTTTCTTCTCTAATACTTGTAAACTTAATGTATTTTCAATAATGAGAGTATTTCCAAATATTGTACAATTTTCATTTCAATCACATACACAAACACGAAAGAAAGTAAAATCGATCTTGGTCAACTATATTTTGGATTACATCTCTAAGTATGTGATGTATTGTATATGGTGAAGTGAAATTAGAGCAGTTTCTGGAAATTGGTCTCCAAAGAAAATTTTGTAACGATATTATTTGTAACATTTCCACTTATTTATAAGGAATTCGTTCACTTATAGTTCTAGTTCAAGTTCAGTTCTAGTTCAGGTCTAGTTCAGTTCAAGTTCAGTTCTAGTTCCCTTCAAGTTTCCTTCAGATTGTACTGCAATCATCAAGAAAGTTATAGTCGGTTAAGCCAGACCATATTGCAAATTATAGTAAGCACGAAAAATTATAGAACGAGCCTGGTTTTTCGAATTTTTGCTAAAGAGTTTAATACATGAATGCAGTATATGTGTGATATTTTTGCGTTTTATAACGCTTTTTTCGGGAGGTGTTAAATATGGGTGCTTTGAGAATTTATAGGCCGACTCTCGTAAAATTTCTAATCTTATTTTAAGCAAATTTTAATGGAAAACCAATGTATATGTGCGCTTAAAAGTGATAATTCGGAAGAGGTGTTTGTATGGGAACTATGAAAAATAATGAACTGAATTACAAAACTCATTTGTGCAAATTTTCCTCAAAATGGTTTTATTTTAAGGTGTTTTATGGACTAACGACCACAATCCGGGGGATATGTGTATGGGACCTATATGAAATAATTTATTGATGAAAACCACTTTCAATAGGCCACAATAACGATTCTGAGTCGGACGGAATACACCATTTTTTTCATTACAAAAATCATAACACCCAATCACCTATTGTTGTGTAGGGTATAATTACATACTCTATTACTAGATTTCATCCTTAAGTCCCAAGATTATCATATGTCACAAACATCATAAACATAACTACAAATTTGTAACTGAAAAACGTTATAACCGACAGAGGACAGTTTGAATTAAGGAAGATATTAAGAAGCGATTGTTAAAGTGCGTTACAAACATTAGCACAAATACATAATACCCCAAAGAAAACGTATAATAATGTAGGGTATACATTTACATTATACCCCACAATACATGCACTTAGAAAGAAATAACATGTAACTTCTGCTTATTGCATGCTTTCCAATGCTACAAAAATATATGATTAAATACAACTTACATACATTCATTAATACATTTATACATTATACATTTATACATACATGCATTCAATCAAACAGTCATCCAGTCATTCACATTCATTCAAAATAGACATATGAGTAGAAATGTAATGAATTAAATTCGTAGTAGAAATATGTAGGAGGTCAGACAACAAAAGTTATTTTAAAAATTTCAAGTAAATATTTGAAAATGGATATAATTTCAAAAGACTTTTTAAATTGACTTCGTATCTATGAAAGTAGTACGTTTTCATGTGTTGTAATGAATTTTATATACTTTTCATTTTATTTGCCTTCACATTTAATTGTTGCCAAATTTTCAATGGGTATTAAAATTTATTTAGGTTAATTGATTTTATCGTTATTAAATTATTTCATTATATAACAGTTTTTCTGTACATAATTTCATTAAATTAATTAAATGACATTCAAGCATCAATTTTTTATGGCAAATATTTTGATAAATTATTGAAAAAGAAAATTAAGTTTCAAATTAATTAATATTTAATTGAATTAAGTTAGTTTAACGAATAAAATAATTATTTGTTAAATAAAAACTATTGAATGAATTTGATGATATCGGTATCACTTTAAATTTATTTTATTTTAAAGACGTATTTTCGTCCTTCTGGAACAAGAGGAATTGCTTGTACAGAAGCATTTGCAGGTAACTGAATGATACACACAGGAAAAAAATCAATGTAAAAGTAATTAATTTACTTTTTTCACTAATGATTTTGATTCATAGATAAAAATGTTAATTTAACATTATTTCGCAGTAAATAAAATTTCTTGGAATTTTACTATACAAAAGTAATGTTAAATATTTATCGTTATATAATTTTATATATTAATACTAAAGATTGTTAAATGTACATCATTATTTTACCACAAATGTAAAAACGTTTAATTGATATCAAATAAAAACATTTAATATCAAATCAACTTTGTTTAATATTAATTTTGCTTCATGTTTTTTTTCTGTGTATCAATCCATTTAAGCACAAAATAACAAATGCTAAAATTTTTAAAGACCCTAAGTAAGACTCGCATTAAGTTTCCAGTTCAGATTCTAGTTCAAATTCTAGATATCAATTTAGATTATATTTCCTGTTCTTAATTACAGTTCAGATACTAATTCAGATTTTAATTTAGATCTAATAATGACTCTAGTTCAAATTTTTGGTAAAAAAAATTCCAATTGCGTTTATGATTCAGATTTTTTTTTCAGTTCAGATTTTATTTCAGATTTCAATTCAGATTCTATTTCAGATTGTAGTTCACATTTTAGTTCTGATTAAAGTTCAGATTTTATCAACCTTTTTAGATTCTAGTTTAGTTTAAAAGGTTCTTGTCCAGATTCTAGTTCAGCTCAGAATTCACAGTGCAGTTCTATTCTAGCTCAGATTCAAGATCTAGGGCAAATGGTTATTCAGAAATACTACCGGATAACTAAAGGATATCAATCCATTTAAACACAAAATAACAAATTTAAAAATTTTTTTAAGACCCAGTTATTTTTAAGATTCCAGTTCAGATTCTATTTCAAATTTCAGTTCACATGTTAGCTCAGATTTCAGTTCTGATTACATTTCAGATTTTATAAATTTTTTTTAAGAGTCAAATTCAGATTAAAACTTTTCTTGTTGAGAATCGAATTCAGATCTTAGTTTAGATTCAAGTTCTTATTCAAATTTTGATTATAGTTCGGACCGCAGTTTAAATTTTAGTTAATTTTCTTTAAGTTCAGATTCTAGTACAGATATTCTGATTGTTAGGAGTGAGATCGAAAAATGCTTGACACACGCTTTTTACCCAAGTTTTATTAGATTTTTTTTGTTAAGTTACCTTTGTAGAACATGACGCATGTTAGTTCAAATTGTAGTTCAGATTTAAGTAAATATAGGGAGCCTAATCTAGCGAGAAATTAAAGATCTTATATAATTCAAAAAAGTGACCGTTCGAAAAGTGTCGCCATTTTGGAGGTCTATAGGCAAGTGTCCGCGGGTATATTTTTACTTTGGTTACTAGACCTGGACATTAACATTTATTTATAATTTAGTTTTAGTTCAATTCTACTTTAGTTCTAGTAGTATGTCCAAGTATTATAATACCTGAACCCCAGGAATTGATTGCCAGACCTGGACATTACCCAAGAACACAAAAATGTAGTGACATCTTACATCTTATTACTGAGAACAACATTAAAAAAATGATGTGCAAAATTATACGAGGGTTGATCCATGATTCCTTTTAGCTACTAGACAAAAATTCTTTTTAAACGCTTAAATTTCACATAAACATTATTCACATAAATCGCCCAATTAAGCACAAAACAGATAAGCAAACTACACGAGGGTTGTTAATAAATTTTATTTAGCTATAATTTACAACAAACTATGTATTACAGGGCATTACTTAGTCGAGTTTTACTTGTTTTTTTTCATAAATTTTGACAAATGTGATGAAAATCCAAAACCCGTAAGAGATTTTTTAATATTGAAAACTGATTATATTAGTCGATATAGTTATTAAATAAAGAACAGTGCCACCGTATTATATGTATATATATGGTTTTAGAATTAATTAAAGCACCTTTTTTATTTATAAGCTTTTTCATGGAACTAACGATTTTTTTTTAATTTTCATTGATATGACCTCCTATATTTCTCTTTTTGAAACTAATTCCATATCATCCATCTTACATTAAAAGAAAAAATAACTAACACTTTACTCTGACTATAATGATTAAAAAAAATCACTGACTCATCCTTAATTTTTACTGACATCCTGAGAAGAAGACATGACATTTCAATCTTCAAAATTCATTAATCAAAACGATAATCTTAATAAACTGTTTGAGTTTATTTAATCTCAGATTAAATTATTTCAAAATTAAACACTTGATTAAATACTTTCTTGCAATTTTTATACTTTTCAAATTTATCCACATTTAGAGGATTCAAAGTGACATAAACTTCAATTTGAAAACTATAAAAAAGCTGAATTTATATTGTGTTTAAATTTAGTTTTTTTATAAAACCAGATGTCAGTTGTTGGAATAAAAAGAGAGAGAGAGAGATATTCAATAACACAAAAAAAATTATATCCAAAGTCAAAAAAGCCAGTAACTCGTAATCAATATTTAAAATTCAATAACATTTAATAAACAATCAAACAAACAGAAAATTATATTTAATTTAAACGCAATAAAAAAATTGTTTGTATTTGTAATTTTTAGTTAGTGAAAGTGCTTATACCAGTTAGTTGTCATTCATTGTTTCATGCATTCAATTCAAAATCCTCCCGTTTCGTCTTTAATTTATTTCTTATGTTTAAAGACCACAAAACTATGCGACAAACAAACTCACTGATTTAATGCAAAAATCGCAAAAAAACAAAAACAAAGTTTCAAAAATGTATAGAAAACCATTTTTTGTAATTTTTGCGACATGAAGATTTTGAAGTATGAACGTGTGTATCCAATTGATTGACAGAAAGAGTTAAATTGATATATTCGCACGCACATATCATAACGATTAACCCAGCAAAATTAATGGACAAGTAAAGGATTTTGATGAATTTGTGAAATAAATATAACACTTTTGCCCACTAAAAGTTTAAACAATAAAATTTAATTATATACCCGTCTTTAGATCATATAGCTTGTCCGTGGATAGATAGAAGGTGGAAGGAAAGGTCCACATGATGTTTTTTTAAGTCAAAAAACAGAAAGATTTTCAAAAGAGCTCTCAACACCTCCGTTAGGAAAGTACTTCGATTAGCCCAGTGCTTGGACTATTAAGTACTAAATGTCAAAGCTAATGCAGGTTTAAAAAATGACAAGGCTCAAAAGTTCCTGACAGGAACGCTGCTTAAAATTTAGAGGCCAAAAAAACAGAGCACGAAGATTTAAGTCAAGTTTTCTAAAATATATTCTTGCTGTATAATGGATACGAAAGATTTTTCCAGATCAAAAATTTTATGTTGTTGTTGCTTGAGGGAATGTCGAGGAAAAGTTAGGACCCAAAAGCAGGCAAAATTTCCCAAAAAGTTTTTGGTATGGCAAGTAATACGCGGTTGCGGCAAAAGAAGCAAATTTACAACGGTTACAACAGGTTTACAAAAAGGACTATTTCCATTCATAAATTCATAATTTGTGCACATGTTTTGGCCAGACTTGGCATCCTATCACTATGGTAAACAAGCCCTTGAGTGGTACAAGAACAATAATGTTGTATTTTTATCAAGAAGATAACCTCCTCTCAAATTGCCCCGAAGCTAAGGACAGTGGAGAGATATGGGGCTCTTTTAAGGAAGACAATTGAAGGGTTTTCAAAAGTGTGATAGATTTAAAACGGAAATGGACTACCTGTTCTAGTTAAGTGACACAAAGCATTATAAAAAAGTTAATGTAAGTGTTTTCGAAAAAGATTTAAAATTTCATCACTAGTGATTATTGTTTTTTTTTTAATTTTTATAGTAACTTCAATCAAAAAAATATTTAGAACTGTAAGTTTAGTGGTTCGTTCATTGTTACCACATATGTATGTTAAACATTTTTTAGATCTCACTCCCTATGACACAATGAATGAAAAAGTATGGATTTAAAATTCTCAAATTGTTGGTCATAAAAAAGATAAAATTTGCAAAATGATTAATTTTTCTAGTCTCCATACCATTGGTATTTAATGGGTTAAGTGTATAAAATTGGAAACAAATGAAAGTTTAAAGTGTTGCTACAAGTTTCATTATGAATGAGTGGACAGTTTACACTCTATCCACTATTGATGCTAATGTTAAATAACATCATAATAAAAAATATAAAAATTACTTTTGTCTCCACATGGGTTAAGATATTGTGCCTTTTATATGTTATTTGAAAAGCTTTCTGCAAAACCTTTCACTTGATACCCATATTGTTAATATTAACTGTCAAATGAAAAAAATGAATCTCACTTACCCATGTTGGGTTTTAACCCAATTTCTCGAAATTTAAACCGAAAAATATTTTCTGTAAAAAAAAACAAAAATATAAAAGTCTTCTGAATACTGAAAAATTAATTAAAGACATAATTTCATACCTTATAGCATACCCGGAGTTGCTTAGTTCATTCTTACTTTTTAAATTAACTTCTCTTAACACTTTTTTTCTTATTTAACATATTTCCCTCTTAATTAATACCTATAATAAGACATATTAACAGAACACTTATTTAATACTAACACACATTCACTAACTTTTCATATAAAAAAAAACAAGAATTTACTTTTTCATTCAACATGACCTTCACACTTTAATCTTCATATATACAAAAGGTGCTCCTCCGAAAAACTTTCTTTCAACCTTGAAATTATTGAGATTCCTAATACTCTAATATAAAACAACAACTTCTAATCGCCATCTTGTTTTACATTAGATGACTAGACGAAAAAACAAGACTAAACTTTCAATGACATTTTACACTTAAAATTTCATATTTTCATTTAATTTTTGAACAAAATTTTATTCAACTTTAATTATTTTAAAACTTTTAATAATTTTTCCTTTAATAATTTCAACTAAATAACTAAAATTTTATTATTAAAAATAAAAATTTACAAAGACGCCATTTAAGTATTAGACGCACTTGTTAAACCTACAAAAGAAACTAATAAGAGAAAGAACATAAACCATTAAGGGATGCACGCAAAAGAAGGTGGCAGAAAAAAGTTTACAAAATTACAATAACAAAACACATGTGTTTTTTTACACCACTACATTCTTATAAGAATTTATGTACAAGAATTTCCGTTTAACAGAGAATATCATCTCTAAATCACTCACTAATACATTAAAAGAATTAACGCCAAAAATGTTTCTCTTTCAATCAATTAAAAAAAAAACTAATACAAAAGTATGAAAAAGGCGATAAGAAAGAAAATGCGTGAAACAGTAAATATTGCCAAAAACACAACAAGTGTTTATGCGCAACTGCAGCATTTACAACAACAAAATGTTGATTTTTACACTAACACATTCTTATAAATGAAATTGTTTTTGTTAAATTTATTTAGAATTTTGTTCTCTTAGTTAAAGAGTGTGAAAGAGGGGAAAACTTAGAGTTGCCAAAGTTAAGTTTTTGTGTGTAATCAGGGTATTATTTAAGGAAACGGATATATTGAAAGGAATTAATATAACGGAAATGCGCACAATTCCTGAGAGGGAGCTGAGTTTAACTTAATTTTTAAAGAGTGGAGCTAAACGTTTATATAAGTATTTGGTATCGTTGAAAAGGTAATTATTTGAAAAATAATGATATAAACTTTAAAAAGTATTTAAACTAAATTTCTTTAATAAATTTGTTAAACAAATTAAAAATTTGTATTTTAATTTGGGAAAACTTGTTTAAAAAAATACTTTCTTCAGTAAATTGCTCACTCTGCCGTTGTAAGAGGTTTGATCCATTACAGATTTTTTAAGTTAATAAGTTCGACTATGTAATACCCTACATCACATAGACCGATCCTTACATAATTTCCTACATCGACTTTAGCTTATATTCATTTTAATTTATATAAATATTATTACAATATCCACATACATATGAGATTTATGCGTTTTAAAGTGATATTTGGAAGATATCTATATATGGGACCTTTAAGATCATAACTAATTTCAATAGGCTTAGTTCTTGGGTCAAAGTTATAACATTTGCCAAATTTCATTAAGGAAATTTACATGAACAACAAGCCGGATGAACTGAAATGGTTAAATCGAATTAGGAAATGATTATAAATATACTTAAAGGTGATTGTAGGGTATAAAAATTAATTATCACAATAAAATAAAATTTAACTATAATTTATGGTTAAGAGTATATAATCACAAAAATTGGATTAGTGTAAAAAATTTATCGTAAAAAATAAAAAAATACTTCCATACGTACATATGAAATTTCAATATTCCCTCAATATCTCCATTGGTTTTAAGTCCGGACTGCAAGCCGGCCAATCCAACAGAGTCATGTTGTGTTCGTTAAACCATGATTTAGACTGATTTGAAAATGTTTTGCAGCATTTCCTTGCTAGTATATGCAAGCAAGCACCTGATATATTGGACCGAACACGCCTTATTTTAATAGGCTTTGTCCATGGGCTAAAATAATAATATGTACGAAATTTCATCAAGATATCTAAAAAATTTCGATCTGTAGAGTGTTCACAATGTATACATGAACTGCCAACCGGGCAGAGATACAGACGAACACTGTGAAACTGACTACAGAAAATGATTCTTAGTTGAACGGTATACTTAAAGGGGTAATGCCTTTATTTGTATGTCACAAACATCAGCAGAAACGCATAATTCCCCAATCACTTACGGTGGTGTAGGATATAAATAGAGAAAACAACAAGTAAAAGTTATAGTTGGTCAAGCTCGTCTATTTAATACCCTACACCACATTGTTGGTTATTAATGGTAGTTATCAAAAAATTAATGATCGAACCTCGTATAAATATATTTTCTAAATTGTGCTTAAGAGTGCATTATATTATGTATGATTTATATATATGTTGTGCGCTTTAAAGACTTTTTCTAGAGGGATAATTCGAGAGCTAGATGAAATTATGTACAGACCCTCGTAAATTTCATACAATTATATTAATCTTAATTTGGGGAATTATATGGGACCTATAAGAAACATCATTTTAGAATATAATTATATTTATTTGGGCCAAATTTCGTTAAAATCGCTTTATATTCAAGACTTTTATGACCTTAAAACTTCATTCCGGGAGGTACATTTGAATGGGGGCTAGGTGAAATAATGGACCCATCATCACCAATTTCAATAGGCATAGCCATTGGGCCAAAATAATGCAAAATACCAAGTTTTATCGAGGTATCTCGAAAATTACGACCTGCATTTAGTTCACAAGGTTTACATGGACAGTCAGCTAAACGAACGGACAGACATTGTTAAATCAGAAAGTGATTCTGAGACGAACGGTAAACTAAAAAGTGGTGGTAGCAATATTTTTTCTGTGCGTTACAAACTTAAGCACAAACGCATAATACCTCAATCACCTTCAGTGGCGTAGAGTATAAAAATAAATGTATTTATAGGAATATGCATCACTGTTTGTGATCACTTTAAGAAAAATCTAAAAAATTAATATAACATTGAAATTTAAAGTGGAAATCGTCTATAATTCAGTAAATACCGAGATTTAGGCCAAAAATACATAATCTGTGATCACGTTTTTAAAAGGTTTTAATATGATTTTTTATATTTTTTTGCTGGGATTTTATTGTTATAATAACTTTATTTTACTTTATGTCACTAGAGCTTGTTACAGTTGTTATTGTTGTAACAACAGTTGCCACTGTTGTTATTGTTGTCGTCGTCTTCGTAGCTACCATGAGTGATAGTTGTCGTCATTGTTATTTAGATGATTTTCTTTTTTACTTTTGTCATCTTTCAGGCCTAAAAAAATGTATTTTATTACACACTTTTCTATTGTAAATGATTACGATGTTATTGGGTAACAAACAATAACTGTGACGACAAAAAACAAACTACAATAATAACTTAAATAAATTATTAAAACTACAACAACAATAATAACAACAAGTAAGATAGTTATAGTATCACCGTTTAACAGGAAATATAAAAATTTCTTTATGATTTCGATTCAACTCAGTAGACAAAGTTCCAGTAACCCAAAGATGTTATACACTTGGAATGTTACCAGAAAACAGAGATTATATGACACACACACATATCAATTGTAAGGAAGTGATGTTAAACAAGAAATAAAACAATTATTTATATGAAATTATGTTGTTAAACAATGTAAAGGAAAATTAAAGAAAATTTAATCCAAAAAAATTTTCAATCCATTAAAAAACTGGATGAATTCTCTAAAAAAAGCATTTAATACGTATATAAATTAAAGTGTTATTCTTATATCGATTTCTAGATTTTTATCAGTGATCATGGAATAAGTTCATTTTGGTCAATAATGCAGTATTTACTGAACTATAGACGATATTAATTTTGACTTTTTGAAAAGGTTTTAAGCATTTTTTTCAAAAGTGAACGGGGAATAAGATTATTTTCGTCAGTATATGTGAGTATATATGTACGAAACGAATGTGAAAGTTTTTGAATATTCGACAAGACTTTTTTTGCTATTTTGTGTGGAATAATTCTATAAACGCAGACATCAAAATTGTTTTTTTTTTTAACATTTACCACAAATAAAGTAAGAATTTCTGTTTCTTATTAAAAAATTATTTTCTTTATGAAAATATCTCAATTTTTCTAATTTAACCTTTAAATTCCATAACGTTTAAAGATGCACAAAGCAACTTTGCTGTCCGATCAAGAAAGAATCCAAATTAAATTATTTTCATGGCCATGGATGTTCCAATAGAGTAACTGGTATCTTAAGTCTCGTGCGTAATTTCTTTAAGGGACAGAATTATGTGATTCTAGAACCTACCAAGGGTTTGTATATCCCTCCAAAATTGTGGTAGATTTTAAACAGAGATGAACAGCCTGTTCGAGCAAAGTGACGGAAAGTAATAGAAAAACGTTAGTGAATTAGTGCAATCTGAAATGATTTTTTCTTTCGACGTTACATGAGAGCTAGAAAACATAATGGATAAAACTCATGAAACCTCGCACATCGATATTTAGTTATATTTGTCTTTATTTGACCAATTTTTATTACAATATGTGAGATTTAAGCCCTTCAATGTGATATTTGGGGGGGGGGGGATGGGAGGTTATATGGGACCTATTAGAAATAATGGTCCGATTTTCGTATAATTTGCAACATCGTTTTGAATTAATATACTCATCATCACCAATTTCAATAGACATTGTCTTTGGGCCAAAATAATGACACGTGGTTTACTTTGACAGCCAGCCAGGGTATAATTAAAATTGTAAGTTTAGTGATTTCGTTTTTCTTTACAAATACATGAAACTGATCCGCGGTAAATTATTTTATATTCTAATTGTTATATAATTAACGTTTTCAAACGAAATAATGGACTGATTAGAACAAAAATCAGTCACATTCGCCTTTCGACATTACTAATGCCAACACAGTAAAAAAATTAAATCTTTTTATTATCAAAACACTTCTAAAAAGCTTTAAGAAGGTGATCTTAAGAAAGTGATCCTGGTAAGAAATATATCTTTAGGGTCGTGTAATTTCTCCTTGATTTTCTTAATATTAAAACTGGAAACTTACTTGTGATTTCTTTTGTTTCTTGATTTAATTTGGATAGAAATAAGTTACTTGCTTGTGATAGTTTTGATTTTTAGAGTTCTTGAGTTTAATACAAATAATTTTGTTAGGATTTTGCTTACCTACAAAGTTAGGAAAATGATTAACATTTAAGACATGAATATAATTATTTTATTAAATAATTTTTGAAATCAACTTCAACTTAACAAAATAATAATATTTTTAAATATAAAACAAACCTTTTTTCTTAATTCATATTTATCACTTTGGATAAGTCCTCGAGAACTGAAGACCATTGGAAACCCAATTTATCATCTTCTAAACGTAATTTACAAAAGCCGGGTATATGCTTGAGTAAAGTTTCAAAAGGTGTATATTGTGCAATGCAGGCGGAATCGCCAATTAAAATGAGTTTATGTTTTGAGCGTGTAATGGCAACAGTAAGACGACGTTTATCTTCCAAAATCTCAGCATCACGATTACGTTCTATAGATTTAGACGTAGGAGAGCCAGTACGAGAACAGGAGTAAATAATAATATCTTTATCTCTACCCTGATACTGATCAACAGTATTAACTTCCACAGCAGAGAAATCGAGTTTTTCAGAAGATGCTTGATAATAGTCATGATGTTGAAGAGCCAACTTTTTTAAAAGTTCTACTTGAGCTCTATAAGGAGCCACAATACCTATGCGATCGGGATCATATTGATTATTTAGAAGAGCTGTAACTATGCGAAACACCAAAGCAGCCTCACAATAGTTAGTATATTTTGATATTCTTTTAGAGGTTTTAGTTGGTGATTTTGTTACCGTTTCCGTTGGGAATTGTTCTTCATTGAATGTGGTTTCAATGAGCGCACAAGTAGCACTATGTTTCGTTTTGGCAAAATTATATGATCTTTCCGAACAGTCCTGAGTATCTAGTAGAAATACTGATTGATCTACATGAGTTTGTAAAACACGTTGCAGCCATTTTTCTCTAACAAAACTCATATCAATCGTTTTATACATAACTGCTGTTTTGACCTCATTAGAGGCACATTGTAAGGCTCCTTGATAGGTAAGTTCATTAGCCAATTTGGTAATGGTTTTATTCATACGATATTGTAGAGTTAAAACTGATGTAGCTTCTGCACAATCAAGACGCTGAAACAATGACTCATCAGCCCCTCTTTGTCTGGCTAATGGTGAACGTATTAAAGGAGGTAATTGATCGGGATCTCCTACTAGAATAAAACGTTCAGAAAAGAATAAAGGTCTTAAAACTGTAGGCTGCATAACCTGAGTAGCTTCATCCACTATACAATAATCAAAGCGTCTGTGTAAAAATATAGCATGAGCTGAACCTAAACAAGTGACACCCACAATTTGATATGAATCATAAAGTTTTGAAAGTTCAGCTTCAGTCCTACAATCGGCAGTGAGTGTTGTTTCAGTGTAGTCTTTTAAATGGTTATTAACACGTGCTGAGGATCCTAAACGTAGGAATGGCAACTTAAATGTTTTCAAACGTAATAAGAGATTATCAACCGCTGAATGAGTGTGACTTGTTATTAACACCGATTTACCCATTAAATGTAGTAAACGTACAATGGCCACCAAAGTTTGTGTTTTACCTAAAATGGAGCAAAATTAGATATTAAATATCATGAATTAAATGAATGTTGTATTCTTCTTGAATAGAAGATTTCAGTTTATTGTCGTGGGGGTATATATCAGTTTGATTATCTCACCTGTTCCGGGTAAACCTTTTATCAGCATAAAGCTTTGTGTAGTCAAGGCCTTTAATACAGCAGCTCTTTGTACAGAATTTAATTGTTTTAATATTTCTGCACCTTCGGTGGCTATAATCTTAGGTAAGACCTTATGATAACTTGGAGGTTGTTTTTCTATAACAATTTTCCTTAAAATACCAGAACGTTCTGTATTATCCAGCAGTAGACCCAAATTAGTAAAATTGAAAACATTTCCAGATTGTGAATCATGTTTATCAATAATAAAACTTTGATGTTGATAATTGTGCAATAGATTACGTTCCAAACTAACCGTAATGGTGGTAGAGGTTAATTCTAAAACGAAACCAGCAGCAATAGCTAAACGTTTGACTGAGGAGACAATAACGTAATCGCCCACAGAAAACTAAAAGTATTAAAAAATTTAAAAACTTTCTAGTTTTAAAAATCATTTGTATTTACCCCACTTAAGGTTAAATCCAATACGACGTCCTCGGTATTTTCCATAGTTTTATTCAAATTCTCATCCAACACAAATTGATGTTTATAGCGAGATTCTTCTTTTTCTATAGGTTTTTCCGATATTTTCAAATTACAAATAGCTCTTCCCATTTCTTGTCTACTTTCTGGTGTTTGACACCACAGAGCACGTGAAAAATTAGATTTTCTTGCTTCCTGTTCTTCCATCATTAACAAATGACACCATTTTATGAAATATTCATAATCTTTTGCCGTTAAATGAGAAATACTTTCACAGGAGACTTTATTTAAGGGATGTGATGATCTAAGCTCCAAACTACTATCAGTCTTAGCAAAGGAACAACATAAAGTAGCATAAGCACATTGAGCACAAGCCACAGGGTGAGATATAGGTTCTGGCAATTCAAAAGGTTGTATAAATTTCTCTTCTGGCAAAGACAACTCATTGGGTTGATTTTGAAAATCTGGAAAACTGGCCAAATAATGACTTAAATCATTTCGCAAACCAATTAAATCTCTTTGTTCATTACGTGAACCGACAATTTCACGCATTAAAGTTTCTCTTAAATACAGCAATAAACCAGTTTCAGTGGGTTTTCCTAAGGCACTTAACATCATTTGATATAAAATTAATTGTCCCTTATGTTCCATGGAAAAAGTAGCTCTACCAGTTTTTAATTCTAGGGGAACAACCTTTTCTTGCTGTTTAACAAAATTGGCCATTTGACCTTTTTGTCGTCGTGGATGTATTTTCACTGAAACATCAATTTTGCCCTTAAGTCCTAATTGTGGTATCCAAAGATTTTCCTCAATATCTTGTATTTCAGTAATTCGTCCTTGGAAATTTTCCTTTTGCAGGGGGAAGGACGATGATAAATTCTCTTCTACATATTGTTGCATAAATTGATGAATACTTCGTACAAAATGTAATACCTCCAAGGTGGTGTCTGCCTTAGTTAACTGGCTGGCGTATAACATAAAAGCCGTCTCTTGAGAATTCAATAAATCAGTAGCAATTTTTTCTATTTCTTTTATTTCCTTTAAATTTTTTTCCAAAACAATTTGTAAAAGTTCATGCACCAAAGAACCAATAACCATCTGAAATGGGAGCAAATTCTATTAAGCAACAATTTCCTAAAAAGATGAAATATCTATATTTTCATACATACCACTTTATTATTAGCATCTATACCTCTAAAACGATCTTGTAACACAGCTTTCCTACGACAAAATAAAGAGCCCACCACACTGGTACCCGAAATTAAGGTGTCTGGATTTATAACACAAAATCCTTGATCTTTGTCTACTTTAAATGCTTGTAGATTTTCATCCCAATCGGCCAACAAGGAAACCACATCATCTACCGCAACTTTGGTATGACACCAGGGACCTTGTAAATAACATTTGGCTTCAGCTTCCAATGCATTTTCATTTTCCCGCTCATTTTTCCTTGAAACTTTTAAGATTAAAGCAAATGTTTTCTTATCTCTCTCAACTTCTTTGACCACACATCTCTGCCATTGCATCAAATCTAATTTCTTTTTCTTCATCTCCTTCTCAACCACTTCAAAAGCCGATAAATCAAAATCATCTTCTTGATCAAAAAGAAAATCATAATTTTCTTCTTTGTCGCGGGATTTCTCATCGATTGTTTCAGTTTTAATTTCATCAGATATTTGGATTTTTATCTTTTTGGCCACACTTTCATTGTGCTCTTTAAAAGGGGATATTAATCTTTTGGTAGTGCTCATATTGGCCGATTTAAAATAGTACAATTTCAGAAATATTTCAATTCAGAATTTTAATTAAAAAACAACATTTTTATTACAAGTCTAAAAAAATTGTATTTCTTTAAATGAACATTCACAATGACAACTATATTCCCGCAATTTTTTATAAGAATAATAAACAATCACAATAGGAGAAAAGAGATATGTCAAATTTAAAGTGTTGCCAATTTAAAAAATTTACAATGAAAAAAAACAAAATCAGACAGTGAAATCATGGAAAATTTTTTTAATATAAGGAAAATTTGATTTAAGAAGTTCCTTTGCAGAAAACCCCAAACCAACTAAATATTTTCTCCTTCTCTCTGATAGTTTGCGACATATAGTATGACAAAGATTCGAGTTACAGATCCACTTATGCCTTTTGGCAGTTAGTATGTATGAACATATCATGTGAAAGTTTAATTGAAAATTAACCCATATGGAGATTAAAATAGTTTTCATAATTTTATACTATAATTTTTTTTACTAAAGTACCAATAATTTCAAAATGGTATAGATAGAACAGTAACTTCATTTGTATCGAAGCTTATAGACAATAATTCTACCTTTCATTTGGTACACATATCATGCTATTATTCCTTTAGTAGCAAAAAATGGAATTACAAAAAATAAATTTTTAAAAAATTTCAGTTTCATTATTAGTAATTGATAAATTTAATATATAATTCCATACAAAAGAATTGTTTCGAATACAATTCCAAATATACATAAAATAGTATTTTGGTCAAGATGGCTTATAATTTCAAATGACTTAATTTTCTGCAAATACAAACGTAATACAACAGATATAAGATTTTCTAAATTTGAGTAATAAAAAGATTAATTTTTAAAATTATTATTTTTTAATGGGTTAATGTCATAAAATGAGTATTGAATGAAAGCTTGAAGTGTTATCTATAAGTTTCATTATTAATAAGAATACCATTATATCGCTGCCTTTTTGAGTTATTGGTAAATATGTGAAAAATGTCGTGTTAAAAATTTACATACATTGATTTTGTTTCCATATGGGTTAATAATATCGTAGGAATGGTTTCTTCAAATCCTTTACCTAATACCCGTAATGTTAATATACACTAACTATTACATGAAAAAAATGGATCTGAATAATGAAACTTTAGGAACCTATATCTCGAAAATAATCTGAGAGAATTTTACTTAGTTTTAACCCAAACAGTACTTATGTTCATAATAAAAAGAAGATATTGATAGAGTACGGATCTTAATTAATTCCAAATTCAATATAACCTATTTTGACATATAAATTTGTTTTTACAATTGTGGGGTAACACTGGAAATTATTTATTAAAATTTATTTTCTTTAAAATTTTCTTATAATGTGTGCATTTGCTGATATTTTCGAGGTAATTCAAGATTTCCACGAGCAACTTTCTTCTACTGAAACTTCAAGTGAAGACGCTGCCATTCAAAAGGCCTTAACAGCAATAGCAAATAAATCAATTTCTCAAGATACTGATGAAGGCGTAATAGCGTTTCGAAATAATTTATTACAAGCCGACCAAGAGTCTGCCAGTCTATCAGATATATCGGCCGCCATAGAATGTACAGCAAAAACTATAAGTAAGGGACAAAAGCTTAGAAGATGTGTTTGCTGTTAAATATTTTTGATAATTAGTCAAATATTTGTTTTACAAAAAAATGGCAGCCGATTTTTGTCAAAAATAAATTTTAACATAAAAAATGTTGGATTTCAAATATAATTTTTTAAAGAGAAAAGATAAATTTTCATGAAAATTATTTTTATAAACGGTTTATTTTTCAAATATTATACAAAAGTATCAACTTTTCCATTCCTGCTGTATAATCTTGAACAGCTGATCGGAAATTCTACTTGAACTGCGCCGAACCGTGAAAATTTGAATTCTATTTGTGACCGCTCTACATAAACAAACGAAGCGCAACATTAAAATATAAACAAATAAATTAAAACGGAAAACATATTTCCTGGTCTCCATAGTAACCCACAACAACAAAATCGGATTAAGGAAAATGAACACAAACAATAAATAATAAATGTTTTGAACTAGTAAGTTGATAGATTCATGTCAAACAAACGACAAGAAAACTGCCAGAAAAAATTAAATTGTTTTTCTTCGTTTTGTTTTCTTAAATTATTAATTAAATTATAATTTAACAGATAGACAAAAATTATAAAATAAATCTGTTTTGAGTTGTTTTTAAAAAAAAGAATTAATTGTTTTTTAAATTTATTTTTGTTTTTTTTTTTACAAATTTCTTATAAAACAACAAAAACCAACTTATGTTTACTAATTCCCAAATGGAGGCTCTTTTGCAAAACTTGCAGGAACAAGAAATACAATTGCAGCTGCAACAACAACAGCCAGAACATTTATATATCGATGACCTGGTAAATATGGAAAGTTTAAATGATGGAAAACCTCCTCTACCACCGCCACGTAAATATGTTTCTATTTTCCGTATTGATGGTGAACCCATATTACCGCCATTGGTAAGTTGTTTGTATTTATGTTTTATATTTGTTAACATATGGAGAATTAGTTCTAAATCAAGCGTGAAGGAGATTATGATGTTTCTAATTCTCTCTTTACACACCCATAACCAAACAAATAGCTCGTTAGAATTTAATAATTTATTATTATGTAGAAGTAAAAATTTATTAGATTTTAATTGTTGACAATTTAATTTTTTTTATAAATACGAATTGTTGCTTAAATTTAAAAAATTACTTAGATGATAAGAAAAACATGGACTGATCCGGAATTGTACCAAAACATTGCTAGAACTGACATACAACAGAACTTATATTAGACTAGAATTCAATAAAAATCAAAATACATATAAACTAGAAGTAAACTAGAACTGATTAAGAACTAAACTAGAACCAAATTAAAACTGAACTAGAACTTAATTAGAACTAAACGAAATGTAAATGAATTATCACTGAACCAGAACTTAACTAGAACTAAAGATCTAGATCTGAAAGAGACTTGAACTAGAACTGAAAAAGATCTAAATTAAAACTTGACTAAGGAGCGAGATAAAAAAATCATAACACACGTTTTTCATTAAAACGGAGCTAAGACCTGTGGAGAGATGTTGGGCTTTTGAAAAGAGATAATTGAAATGCACAAAAAAGGAGACCAAAAGTGTGGAGATAGTAAATGGAGATAGACTATCTGTTCGAGCACTTTAAAAATGTTAATGGAATGGTTTCCGAAAATGATTCAGAATTTCATCACCAGTAACTAAAACTATTTAAAATATTTATTTTTGTAAATTGCAGTATTAATTTCAATTCAATAACCAAAATTAAAGCTAAGTTCAGTGGCCTCGTTTTTTTGACATACATGTATGTAAATAATTTTTCGATCTCATTCCTTGAATTTAACTAGAATTACAAAAATGAATTAAAAAATATTTATTATTTTAAATATGAATCGACTAAGTTTTCAACCAATACATTAAATTATTATTAATTTTGTTATAAATTTCCTTTTTTCAGATGACTACCGAGAAACGACGGCAAATGCAAAAGCTAAAAGAGAAAGCCTTAGAAATAGAACAAAACATCAGGCAAAGAAAACAACATGGCGAAAAAGGATTTGATAATGAAGGTCTTACAAATTCTTCAGGTGTCGTATTACATAATACAAGTAGTAATAACTCGCAAAGATCGCAAGATTACAACGACAATAAAATAAAAGAAACCGAACAATCCATGTTACTATTACAAAATTTAATAAGGAATCAACAACAAGAATATGATGTTAAAGCTATTGAAAATAAAAATCCACCGTTTAATGCATCCCAACATTTTCATAGAGATGAAAATCAAGAGAAATTACTAAAACTAAAGAAATCTGAAATAATTATCTATGATAATTCTAAAAAAGAAGTAATACAATTACCAGCGGAGAATGAAAAATTAAGTTTTGAAGAGCAACAAAGAATATTAAGACAATCATCGCATAAAGAGCTTAACTATGAAATGCCCAAAAAGCCTAGTCATTTATTGTTGGCGGGTGTAAATACCAAAGGCATGACATCTATACCAGCAATTTGTTTAAATCCACCTACACCTTTAATGGTTAATAGAAATATATGTGAATCTTTAAGTGGTGGTGAGACAAGTGAATCGAATCCTAATAAATCTTTTGATTTAACTGAAGAACTAAGTTCTGATGAAAGTTTTAATAGTATGATAACACAATCAGATCGCAGATCTATTAGAAATGTACCAACAAAACCTCCTAGATGTGGTAGTGTTGAGAGACAAGTTTTAACACCTGTAATGCCAACAAAAAATGTATCAGCTAAAATTCAACAATTTGAGGCCATTAGCAGTGATAGCAATACACCGCAATCAAGTCCAGAGAAACTATGTAAACCAAGAAAATCTTGTTTAGGATTAGCTATGGGTACTATGAGTCGTTCAGCTACTAGTCCTGCTTTAAATCTTAACACCAGCCATCGCTCATGTTCATCTACAACTCAAAGTTTAGCTCAAGATTCAGATAATTCACCAGAAAATAATTTAGTGCGATCATCATCGTTTACACTAGAAGAACCCTCAAAAGCTCTTATTGATCATATGCAGCAACAGCAAAAAGTTTCCACTAATGACAGCAAATCTGCCACTAAATCTCCATTAAATACAACACGCTCCATAGCACGAAAATCAATATCTTCTCCTTTGAGAGCTCATAGGGATACTGTTGAATCTAAAGCGAAGAAAGTGCAAAAAGTGGAACTTAAGTCATCTAAGATGAAAATACAACAGAAAGCTTCACAAAGTAAATTGGCATTGGCTGCTGCAGCCTCTATATCACCCTATAATAACACCGCCCTTACGCAGCATACAAATAATTTATGTAAAACTAAACGTTCACCTTATGATCTAACTAAAACATCTCATACTTCCCTACAAACATTACAAAAAACATCCAATACCCAAATGCGTAAATCAAATTCCACATCATTTAATCTGGTCCAAACAAAAACTTCCAAATCTAGACCATCATCAGCAACTAAACTAACTCCCACTTCAGTAGCAACTAATTCAGCTAGAAATACCAATCAAACAGAACAAGAATCATTTAATCATATGGAGAAGACACAAAAAGAGAAGTTTTTACGTTTGTTAGCCCAACAGGAAGAAGAACATCGCAAATTACAAGAGTCCTTTGAGAAGCAACAGAAAATGCTACTTGAACAGCTCAATAGAGAAATGGCAGCCACACAGCTGAAATCACCTAATAATTCTTATTCCTCATCTACAACAAGTACAGCAGGACATGGCAAAAAGCAAGATCAGCGACCTTTATCACCACATCTACAAAATCAATTGTATTTAGCAGGTCTTTCCTCAGACACAAACTCACAAAAACCATCAACTCCCTCAGTAGACTTTAAACACCATAACTCTCATACATCTCCTTCTACAATTAGTAATAATAGTTCGTCTATTACAATTGCCAAACATAATGCTCAAACCGTAAATTTCCCACAAACATCGTATGGCTCACAATACGCTTATTCCAATCATCTTAATAATTCTCAATTATGTTTTTTGGATCATTCAAATGCTAATACTTCTTTGGATATTTCCACACTATCTACACAAACTTCACTTGAAACTCCAACAACAAAACATAATTTGGACAATAAAACAAATACATCTTCAACATCGTCATCACGTCGCAGACTCTTTACAACGGAAATAAATGATAAAAAATTTATTGAAAATGGCAACAATGGCCACCGATCTTCAAACTCATCATCAACAGATCATCACATGCAACATGCACAGCAAACGAATCATATTAATAAAAGTCCAAGAATATTAGCCGCAAATAGTGAATGTAATAGACGTGTAAGTTTTAAAATTTATTAATTTCCTTTCATTTGTTAGACATTTTAATGAATTTCCTATAAAATATTATTAATATATTAATTCTCTTATATCTTTCTAACAAGCTTCATTATTAAAAGAAAAGAAAAAGAACATAAAACTATAACAAGGATTAAAAACAATAATTAATAAGTTGTTGAACAGTATTTAAAGAATAAAACTCTCAAGACTTAATTGATTATAGAAACTCCCCATGTACAACTGGAGCCATTTTAATAAGAAAAATACTCGAAATGCTCAAGTGCACTTCAATTTGCAATTCCCACTAATCCCACTCAAGTATTTTAATAATTTATTTATTAAATAATTAATATAAATGTGCCTTATTAATTAAAATAATAATAACAATAATAATAATTAACCACCACCTAAATATATAGCAGTAGTTATTAATTAATTAATTAATTAATTACATTATTTAAACAAAATCTGTAATATTCCAAAATACAGTCCCGATCATAACTATTGGCACAGAAAGTGTTTTTTCTTTATTCCCAATTTTTAGCTATTAAAAAACTTTTCAAACGAATGCATTTAAAAACAAGTATAAATGTTATAGCAGACTATGTAATACCCTACACCACAATGTTGGTTGTTAAATGACTGCTACGAAAATTCTGTGTACGGTCCTCATATAGATTACTTTTCTTATTTATGCTTATGTTTCAAAAGGAATTTTTTCTGTAACGTTATAAGAGAGTTAGAAAAAAAATGACGGACCGAACTTGATATAATTTCATACAGTTAATTTGCCTTATATTTATCTTAATTTGACTAAATATTTTTACATATACGTGGGTATGTATAAGTGTGATCTATAAGCTATAAAATGATATTTGGAAAAACATTTTATGGACCATTCTGGGGGGACATTTGTATAGGGCCTATATAAAATGATGGATCGATAATAACCAGTTTCATTTGGCTTCGTCCTGGGCCAAAGTAATAGTACGTGCCAAATTTTATTATGATATATTCAAAACTGCGACCTGTGTCTGAGAACAAGCTTTACAAGGACAGCCAGCTGGACGGACATGCTTAAATTAACTCAGGACTATTTTTTCAGCCCGTTAGAAAGGTCTGCACAAACGCATAATAAAAAAATTTCTTGTAACTTCCTCCCCAACTTTTATTTTTCCTTCAACGCTTTTTGAAGATCAAATTTATTTGAAATAGATCGCTTCTTGACCCATCTGTACAGTTCTTCCTACAAATGCTTCTATGAAAACCAGCTCACCGACATTCGCAGATAACAAACATCATTACACCAACTTTGCCGTATTTAACAATAATTCGGCCATCATTACGAATTATATTAAATTTGCTTTCATCGGAGAAAGACATCTGAATCCAAAATGCAATATCTTTACTTTTAAACTCTGGCGCATACTCTTAACGCTTATTTTGGTTTATTGAAGAGATTAGTGGTTTTCGAGTAGCATTATTATCTGCATTATGCAGCACTCTACAAACGGTAATGGGATGAATATTTTTGTTATATTCCTTTTGAACTTCAGGAGCACATATGGATAATTTGGTTACTTTCGCGTGAAGTTAAAGCTTTAGGTTGTCCTTTAGGTACCCTTTAAAACGATTTACTATGCTTCCAATAGTGAAGCAATTGAAACGTTCTATTATTTGACTTAACTGGGCATGTGACTTGCCTTGGTTATGCAGGTGCAGTATAAACTTATACTTTCAATCATGCTTGCTAAATTTCTGAAATTAATGACTTTTTTTTAAACAAATTCTATTTAAAGTCTGTTGTGTGTATTTAACAAAATACGTGTTTGTATTAGTCGAACCACTTATGGTTGTATTCAGTATAAAAGATTTTTTGTTCTGAAATTTGATTATAATGGCAGACAAATTGAGGTAAAACAAAAAATGCTTGATGTGCCAATAGTTTTGTTTTGGGACTGTATATATTTTAGCACTTTAAAGAATTATTATTAACAAATTCCCATCTCTTATTTAACTAATTTAAATTATTTGTTAATATTCTTTTTTATAAATGTATTTAAAAAATTAATAAATTATTTTTGAAAAATTAACCTCAATATTTTTATTAAAAATTTAAATTAACATAAATTATTTTTGCAATTAATGATTTATTATTTAAATATCTTTAGTCTTCAGTAGATGAAAATTCTTTAATTTTACATGCTGCTGCCACAAAAATTAATGCTTGTGCCCGGGGTTTTCTTGTACGTCGTTTATTTCAAACTGAACAAATACAACGTATTGTTCAAACTATACATGATACTTTGATATTTGTTTTGAATTTACATTTGGAAACTATGGAGAATCTAGAAGAATCTCAGACACCAGCTAATATTAAATTAAAAGCTAGACTTTTGCAACAGGTGAGTTTTTAACTTAAGTTGTTGTACATATTATAATTATTTGTGATTAAGTGACAGGATGTCAAGTCAGGCCAAGGTAGGTGGGAAGGTAGGGAAGGGTGGTGTGCACTTTCACTCGGTGACCTAAAGGTCAATTGTGATCTCTTCATCCAACTGGAAGACAATGTTGGAAACCTGTGAACTGAAAGAAAAAGTGAAGAAAAATAAAAGAAACTAAGAGAGAAAGGGATGAATGAAGAGAAGAGTCAGATGTAGTCGCCCAATACCTCCAATTTACCTAATAACTGTTGGTTTCAGTAGCCAGTCAGGCCAAAAGTGAACACATTATAAAATCTTATGAATGGAAGCAGATATTTTCGTAAACATTTCTTTATGTAAATTTTGGTATTTATCGAGCCCATTGTAACAAATGATTGGCTTCAAAGTTGCTTGCCAAACCAAATACTTTTGACTGCTTTTGGGTCATAAACTTTTCTTTAATATTTCCCCGAACATCAGAAACCTAAAACTTTTGACCAGGAAGATGTGGAAAATCTGCCAGAATATACGTTTCGCCGTCCATTACGTAGCAAGAATATCTGCCTTTAGCCTCAAAATTTTTAGCAGCCTTTCCATCATGAACTTTTTGAATCTTGCATATTTTTAAATATGTATTTGTTTTAACTAAGGTAATTTGGCTGACTGTCTGACTTCCTACCGGTTACGCTGAGAGTTCTTTTAAAAATGGTTTCTATTTTTTTGGTTTTAGAACCATCATGTACACTATTTATTCTACCTTTTTTCCAAAGGACAAGTTCTACGGTTGAGCATTGGCCTACACTTTGGATCATCTTCCATCTTATGTTCTCATCTTCTCTATTAGCAAATCCTTGGTCATGAAAAACATATTTTTGATATTTCTTGATCAAAAAAGTTTCCTTAGGTACTTTAAACTTAATGAAGTTCAGATATTGTCATTAAAGGCATCCATTTATTGATAGGAAACAGAAATTTATAATATTTTAAATCGAATGTTTTTTTAAAGCAGTTTTCACATCTGCATTTATAGAAATATTACACATGAAATAGCACCAAGAACGTTTAAATTCTTTTCGGCTGGATTGGTTCACAGCATCTATTATTGTTTTATTAACTATTTTCTTTTTTCTTCTATTTGTTTAAGTTATCATCCGCTTGCCGTACTTTGCATCTCGTCTTCTTTCAAACTTCAATTAAGGAACGTATGGAAATTATAGCTCGAGATCGTAAGCGTATTAAAACTAAACTTTTGTCCATGAATCGTAGAAGGTAAGTAATTATGTATGTGATTTAGATCGAAAAGTTTTGTTACTGTTAGATTGGAAATAAATTTTTTTAATCACCTAGACAATTCTAGCACTCTTAGTCCAGAATATCTCTGAACTCATCCTTTAGAAGTGGTACAATTTCTTGGCCTGGAGTTTAACCAGAACCTGAAACATAACAATTAACTAAAGAACATCGTAATACGGACGGATAGAAAGTGCTATCATATCGAACGGTATTCTGAAATGTTGATGTAACACCAATTTTTCTGTTTGTTACAAACATCTACACAAAAAGCAATTGAATACAAAGAGTCGATATTTTGGTTTCACTATTTTTTATATTCTACACCACCATATGTGGTGGGGGTATTATACGTTTGTACAGATGTTTGTAACGGGTAAAAAAATAGTACTAATACTATATAGTATCCTACTACTTTTAAGTATACCGTTCGATTAAGAATCACTTCTTGAGTCGATTTAAGCATGTCCGTCTGGCTGGCTTTCCATGTCAAGCTTGTTTGCAAAGTAAAGATCGCAGTTTTATAATGAATTTGGCACGTAAGAATATTTAGACAAATTAAGATAAATTAAAAACAGCTGTGAAAAATTAAACGAGGTCGTTCAATAATCTCTTCTAATTTCTATATCACCCTCCAAAAAAATCCCTTTAGAACGCATAACCTTTACATAAATGTCATGGTATCGTAATAATATATTGCACACATAAGCATAAGTATGGAAAGCAAATTATACGAGGGCAGTTTATAAGCTTTTCCTAAGAGATTTTTTACAATGTGGTGTAGTGTATTACATAATGGACATTGACCGACTATAACATTTTTAAAAGTTTATTGTTCCTTTAAAAAACGTTATAAAACTTTCTGATCCTTCCGAAAAACACTAAATATTTTTTATTTAATCCTTAAACACGATTTTAATCTACTCCTTTTTTTCTTTCCATGAACTTCGTCCCAATACTTTTAGAACACCCAGAATAGCAGGTTAAGAAAATATGCGAAATATAAAATGGGAAACATAAACAAATTTATTTGAACAAAAACACCAACAAAAAATTCTTAAATTAAGCAACAAAATAAATTAAATTAAAAAAGTAACAACAAAATCTACTAAGAATTTACTAAAAATAGTTAACAAATTAAAGTATAATTAAAAATTATTAACATATATAACAATATTTTAAAACTAAAAGGTTTGAGACCTACATATTTTTTTAAAATATTTTTTTGTATAATAAGAAAACCTAAATTTGAAATTTTTATAATGAATTTAATAAATTAATAAAATAAATGTGTTTTTAAATGTTTTTTATTTAAATTTAAATTTAAATTTACTAATTTAAATTCTAATGACAAGTGGGTGCAGAAAATGTATTCATCTTCTTTAACTCATCCATGCTGTAACGTAATTGTGGAAATGTATCTTCTTTTTTGTTGTTAACAGCTGGATTCTCAGCTTCTGCCTTTACAATTTCATTGATTTTTAAACAATTTTGTAAAATACTTTCTCGAGTAGAATCTAACTTTTCTTTTTCAGCAATTTCTGTGGCATTTATTTTATTAGTGGAGCCTTTGGTGCCAATAGGAACATTAGATTGCAAATGTTTGGCTATTTTACGATCACAATCAATTTGATTTTCACGTTTATATTGATGTACGACCTTAACGAAAGGATATAAAGGTCTGCCCTTTTGTTGGGCATCTTCCATAAGATTGCGAGCATATTCAAAAAAGAATTTATGTTCCTTTTCCACTTCATTGTTGGAACAAGTAAGAGCAGCTTGTTTTTGAGCCGTTTGTTGTTTTTTATTATCTTCGATTTGTTTATTAAGTTGTGATCGTATTTCTTGAAATTGGCGTATTTTTTCAGCATTTTGTTTTTCCGTGAAAATGCTATTAATTTCGTCATTTTTGAAACGTTGAGCCATATCGAAACGTTTTTCCTCTTCCTGTCTACGTAGTTTATCCTTTTTATCCTGCATTTCTTTCAGATAAGCTTCGATACGTGCCTGTTTTGCTGCTTTATCTTTGCGTACTTTTTCCTGTTCTTCAGCCGTAAATTTCAATTGCATTGTGGTAATATCACGTCTTATACGCTCGGATTCCAAAGCTTTTGAATTGTCCTCGATATTCGTTAATTTCTTAACTTCTGTCTCTATCCTTTTCTGTTGCTCATCAGTTAGTTTTTTATTCTGTTCCAAACGTAAAGAATCAAGTTGTTGTTTGCCCGCATTGTAAACGCAACATAAGCGATCTTCAATTTCTTCTACCATGCGATCTCCTGAAAGGGAATTTAGTGAAGGATGAAGTAAGAAAATGTTTATGTTCGGCTGAGCAAAATCTTCAATACGCTCCACCACATATACACACATGGACAAAAGTCACGGTAAGTTATCGTGTGCTCAGGCTACTCATGCTCAGAAAACTATTGAAATATAACAAATAAGAATGCTATATTCGGTTGTGTCGACTCTTCAATACCCTCCGCCACAAATGCATGTGAAGTAAATACGTTATGTATTACAAACGTTTGTTTTTGGCTATAACTTTTCTTCTACTGAACCGTATTTAATAATTTTTGGAAAATAGCTTAATATTATGGCACAAATTCATTCTAATTTGTTGATTTATAATTGATAATTTTACGAAGGTTTTTTTGCTTGAACTTAGAGAATGTCTCAGAAATCTGTCATTATCTTTTAATATATTGAACTGAGTTTGCTCGTTTTAAGTAGAGAATTTCTTAGGACTATAACAAATACTCAGGCCAAATTACATTAAGCTTTTTTAATTATTGTGGATGTGAACGTGCCAACAACAAACATAGAAACATACGGATGGTGGTGTAAGGTTTAACAGAAAATTGTTTAAATTTTGAGTTTGTTACAGATATCGGTCTATAACTCTTTTCGCAGAACCGATTTTGCTGATCATAATTGGCAATTCACTAAGAACCCTAAACATTTATGCCAAATTTCATTTTGCTAGAACCATAAACGGAAGTAATTGGGAATAAACAGACAGACAGACTCAAATTTCGATGTAATGCAAGAATATGGATACTTAATGGTGTCTTGAATGATTCCTTCTTTGTGTTAAACGATAATTAATAAGGTAAATATGGTGGCGGGTATAATTATATAATCTATTATTAACTTACTTAATCTCCTTTGTTCCACCATTTTCATGGCTTCTAAAGCATTTTTACGTAATGTCTCCTTTTTCTTTTCCATTATGGCTTTTTCCTTTTCAATTTGTGCTCTTATTTCCAAATCTGTTGCTTGTCGTGCCTCTTGCTGTTCTTTAATCATTTGTTTCTTTTGTTCGTAACGTTGTTTCTGATTTTCATTTATGGTTTGCAACAGTTCCTTTTTATAGTTCATGGTATTCTTTTGTCGTTCGTTAAGACGTTGCTGTTCTTCACCAATCCAATTAAGAGCCTGTTCATTGCATTTCTTCTTATTTTCCTCCTCCTGTTTTTTGATGGCCTTTTCGAATTCTTCGTTTATACTGCGTTGCACGTTACGTGCCCTTAATACTTCACTTTGGAGAACAGCACTGTGCAATTCACGTGGTCCTGGCTTAAGTCGTTCCATAATCTGTTGAGCTTTAGCGATTTTTTCCCGACGTTTTTGATCTTCATTTTCTTTGGCTTGTTCGTAGTGGGCAATTCCTGGAAAGAGAAATTATAAAAATAAACAAGTAAATATGTTCTAGTCAATGTAATTCTTATCGGAAATTTTATTCTACACCATCATTAGTGGTTGGAGAAGAAAAAAATTAGTGATACCATAATTTTTAAGTTAAATCGACTCTGAATAGTACTTATATGGACGGGTATAATTTTTATACGTTCCACCAGCTCACGTCGTGAATATTAACTTTGTCATTCCATGTGTAACGCTAAGAAGAATCATCTTAGACCCCATAATGTATATATATATTCTTGCATTAAATCAAAATCTGAATCGATTAAGCTATGTCCGTTTGTCTGTCTGTTGTTGGCACACTCATATCCACAACAATTGAAAGAACTCAACCTGAGTATTTGTTATAGTCCTGTGATGTTTCCTATTTAAAACCAACAAAAACGGTTTTGTATATCAAAGATATAAATTAATATCTGGGACAACTGCTTAATTCAGTCGAAGAACTTCTGTAGAATTTTCAATTATAAATCGATGTATTATAACAAAAATTTGCGATATTTTATTGTTTATTTAGTTCATTACTATTCCAAATATCAAAATCGGTTAAGTACCAAAAAGTTATAGTCAAAATATAACTAATTTTAATGCTCATAATGCTTCTTTCATATAATGGATGTGTTCGTAAGTGTGTACTTTATACGGATTTGTGATGGAAGGTTTTAAAGATTCGGCATAGCTGAATGTAGCATTTTTACTTGTCCTTTTTTTGTATTCAACATGGAATTGCAAAGTTAATTTTTCTCATTTACCCATGATCATCTTTAGAATCCACTTACCCTGTTTAGTTTTCTTATCCATATTTTCCTTAATCTGCTGTAATTTCTCTTCCTGAGTTCTTTGCATGTTACCCTTAAATTGAGCCATCAATTCATCATTACCCGCCTTCAATTTTTCTTTATATTCGTGCAGCTCTCTAGCCTCAGCAGCAGCTTTGGAACGTTCCGTAGTGGTGGCATTATTTACAATTTTATTAAAACGTTGTGATGACAATAAAATCGGTTTAGTTGCACGGCTAAAAGTTCCTGCTTTCGGTACTTCAATATCATCTTTCGTATTATTTGATGATTTCTTCACATTCGTGGTCATATTAAATAAACAAACAAATAAACTTGGAGTTTTAATGGAAATTAAAAATAAAAATATGAAAATTATCTTTTTTTTTCTTTTGAAATTTAAAAATATTTTTTCTCTACAAAAATATTTTCGTAAAAAATTTAATATTTTCAATTTGATAAGAAAATCAACCGGTTGCTCGGTTAAATATTTTTTGAAAATAAATAAATTTTCGTTTCCATGGATGTGCTGTTAATGCAGTTGTAATAAAGGTATTAACAGGGATATTTTACAAGAATAAGTTGGTGTTCGAAGGGTCTATAATAAACTGTTAATTTAAATAATAAAAAGTTGTTATTATTTTGAAATATTTTTACAAAAATTAATAATATTTTTCTAAATTTATTCTTGTGTCTGTGTTAATGAACACCCTGTTAAATAAACAATTGTTTATTGTGACTGAACTCATGTTAAAATTATTAACACAGTTATATTTAACAGTATTATGTTAAATTTAGAAGAACGTAATTATCTGTTAATTATAAAAGATCTTAACATGTATAAATGTTATTTTAGACAACAGTATTTAAATTATATATTTTACAAATACTGTACTGTTAAAATATAACAAAAATCTATAATGTTAACAGTCACTCTGTTGGTAATGCAGTGTTTGATAATACAGCAAAAAAAAAAGTACAGTGAAAACACAATATTATGTCATATACAGTAGACGAATTAATGAAATAAAGGATGTAAAATCGTTTAATGTTCTTAAAACATTATTTTTTAAACAAATTTCAGACAACTTACGTTCAATACTTATTAACGAATGAATCATTTGAAATTTCTATATATATATTTTTTTCGTTTTCGAAGAAGAGAATCCAATGGTATACAAATGTTAGAATTAGATACCAGGATACAAGCACGCACCTCAGGGAAACTCTTTCAATCATAATAGACGAAATGGTTATCCGAGTGATGGCATTATGTGGTCTTTTACCATCTGAACAGATCGGTAAATGTATTTCATATTTTATCTAGGTAATATTAACGATCTTATGAAATGTATGATTGGCAATACCATGACTTATGTTATTTGTTGTTGGCAACACAATTATTACACTGAACATACTCCTTCAATTTTAAACACCTGCCGGTTAATGACAAATTTTACCAACTGACATTTCTAACGTTACACTTGAATGATTTTAAAATAAAAACAACAATTAAACCCGAAAACAATTCACTAAGTTTTTTTTAAAGAATAAATTGAAAATTGGTGGTGTATTCCGAAAAAGGTGTAAAACAAAAAATTCAATTGTGCTAGAGAAATTAAATAAATTAAAGTTGAATTTATAAATTTAAATAAAAAAACTAAATAAAATTTCAAATTTCAAAAATTAAAAAAAAAATATTGAAATGGAAACAAATAAAACTAGTGATTTTAAGCAAAATGTGGCAGATTTAACTAAAATACCGCCAAATGAATTTGAAAAATATTTCCAAGAATGGATGGAACGAGACGATGTGGCTCGATCTTTGCAGGCAAAATTACGTTGTGATTTAATAAAGAATTTCAATAAAACAAATTTGGGTGAGTTTGCAAATGTTCAGAAAATGGCAGAATACATAAAGAGTGATCACAAAGTGTTGGTCAAATTCGTTGCTATTAACAATACTGACCTCTGATTATCAGTAAATGTCTAAATGAAACAGGGTTGCCAAGTTTAGAACAAATCTTAAAAATAAGTGAAAGAATGTTTAAAGTTGCACACTGAGTCATTCTTAATTTTATCTTTTTTTTTTCAGGTAAACACATCATATCCCATACCATGTCTTCTACCGGAGGTTCTAACATGCGTTTAACGCTCTCTCCCCTGGTCTTGGCTTTAAATACTTTAGTCGCTGAATTTCTTTATGCTCAAAATTGCCATTTTACTTTATCGGTATTTTGCACAGAAATACCATTTCGAAATACTTTACCCGATTTTGAGAGTATGAGAAAATTTCGTTTTAATCATGAAGAAATTTATGAAATATGGGAAGCTGTCACTGGTTCCAAGGCCAATAAAAGAGATCTCCATAAACAAGTTATACAAAATTATGAAACAAATCCCAATATCTCTTTATTAATGCTCATACTCAAATATCTGCTGAAAAAAGATCCTCTCGAACAGCACAAGAGAAATGCTGAAGTTCAAACAGAGACGAAAGAAAAAATACATAAATCAATTTCAGCTCATAGTTCAGAAAGAGAAAATAAAACGCCTGCTAAAATGGCAGCTCCAAAGATGATAATCTTAAACATATTAATAATTATCTACAAAAGTTATCGGATAAGGTTTTGGAAATGACTCAAGAATTTGAAAAGTTCACCAAACAATGTCATGAGTCCAGAACGCGGAATTTGAAATCTGCTCGTAATAGAGAATATTACAATCTCAATAAAAGTTTGGAACGTATAACCGAGAATATGAAGGTGATGGCTCAGACTAAACGTAAAAATAAGAGATTGACTTCAATAGTGGAATCAATAGATAATTTGACCCAACAATTTGGCAAGTGTGCACAAAATTTCGATAACGTTACTAAGGTTTTGGGCATTAAAGAGGAAAAACCAAAGCGTGTGAAACTCAAAGTTAAAGAGAAACAAACGGAAACAGAATTTGTGGAAAAGTCGTATGCAGAATGGATTTATGATATGCGTAATACGGAAAATGGTCAAAAGTTTTTAAATAGAGTAGGTATTTGAATGAGATGTACATGGAGCTTAGTGGTTATACTATATTTTGATTTAAGGTGGAAAAATCTTTGCGTAAAGCTTTAGCTAAACATCGGGAACAGTTGCAAAATGAAACTGAAATAAAAATGAAACATTTGAAGAGTCTAATGAGGTTGCACTATCAGCAAAAATTGTCGAAGGTATTTACTTAACAAAATCAGCCTTATTAAAAAGGCAAATTCCAATCTGTTTCTGCCTTTCAGCATTTACTCCATGATCCCAAAGTGAATTTAGAAGAGGTACGAAAATGTAATGATAATATTGAAAGGAAATTGCAACAATTTGAAAAGAAACAAATCGAATTGATGCATAAATTACAAGATTCTTCTCAGGATTTAAAAGAGGCCCAAGAGCAAAGGCGACAAGAGAGTACAGAAACAAAATCTCCACAACAAGAAATTAATCCAAAATCTCAAAACGTTGATATGCAGGATAAAGTAACAACAGTGGATTTTAATACAGATGAAGAACAAGTAGTACTAAGACCGACAAATGATATAGAAAATATTCCCGAGAAACAGGTTCGAATTTTGATTATTTTCTAAATTTCAATAATATTAATTTTGGCTTCCGTTTAGGCTAATAAAATGTTGGAAAAAATTGAAAATGTATCCTTAATTGGAAAGATTGATCATAAAACTAACGAAAATGTTAAGGAAATAAGAGAAGACCCCAACACTTTACTACAAACTCACGATCATGCTAAGCGAATTAGTGAAGAATCGAAAACTTTATTACAAATTGAGTCTAAAACTCACGATCATGCGAATCAAATTGGTGATGAATCAAAATCATTATTACATGATGTATCCAAAGTTCAGGAAGAGATTTTAGTTATTGCCAAAAATATAGCGGAGGAGGGACGTTCAGTTGATCATATTATATATGATGCCAAGTAAGTGATTAAGACATTAGATGAAGAAATTTTTGCAGATGATATGAAGGCCAACGGCAGAATTCCCGAAATTCATGACCAACCATTTGTTAGTGCTTTCCGAATCAGTAGGTGATTTCCTTTTTACGGTGTCAAAAATTTATCATTCGATAGCTTGGAATTTATATTAAACACTCGACTTGGGAATGCCAAAAGAGGACTTATTGATACACAGCTCAAGCTTTTTCTATGTTATCTTCCAAACTCTAAGAAATATTGGTTAAAGTAATCACCAAAATGCACACATATTTTTTACACAGATCTTGTGTAGTAAAATGTCCCGCTCTGGCTAAATAAGGCCATTTTGCAATGGAATCACACAGGGCCATACCTTTTACGAATGCTTTCCCTGAAATAGTTATTGGATATCTCTGATGTTTTGCAACCTTTAAACTGAACTTAGATCGTCCTTTGAAAAGTTTACTATAATTTCTCAAATTGTTTAGTAAACGGGTAGACGAACTTGGCACTTTTCCCACCGAGTGATGATACCTTTTAGTGTATCAGTTTAGGCCTTGATTCCTTTGAATCACTAAAAAGTATTTATGGAAACTAATTGCAATAAGAAGAGAAAAATTTGGGCAACAACGCGTTTTAGCAAAAACTTTTCATCCACTCTTTTCCAAATAGTTGTTCAGCTGTCATGTAACATGTATCATCTCAATGATTTTGTAACTGATTTATCCTCAGAGCAGATCTTCTTCAGATAAATTAGACTTCTTACTAAACTACTAAATGAAAATGTTATTCATTAAGGATATTTGAGTTGTAGTTAA
Organism: Cochliomyia hominivorax; assembly: GCA_004302925.2. Lineage (NCBI taxonomy): Eukaryota > Metazoa > Arthropoda > Insecta > Diptera > Calliphoridae > Cochliomyia > Cochliomyia hominivorax. The sequence goes on along the minus strand of PYHX02000495.1, from coordinate 36,336,265 downwards.
AACTTCCTTCCTAAATTTCTCTTTTATTCATTATAATTTAAATTCCGAATTTCAGATTACGCATTCAACAATTGGAGAACGAAAGCAATCAATTGGAGCAAAACTTTCAATCCTATTTGGAACGAAGAAAGCGCTCACAAGAACAAGATCCTATACAGAAGCAAATATGTCCCGATATACAAGAAAATTTAAGCGCAATAACTTCTCTTAAACAGAAACTGCTATCAACACGAATGACAAACAAACGTCAAAACGAAGATCATAAAAAACCAAATTCGAGGAAGAAGAACAAGATGCAGATATCGATGAAGAATTCCAACGTATCAAAGAAACTCTACAACAATCACAGGAAGTAAAAGATAAACCAAAAAGTGCTAAAAGTGATAGTTCCACATCGTCTTTAGAAATACGAAATGCTATACTCGAAGCAAAACTAAAATTTTTTGAACATGAAAATACTATAAGAAAATGTCGAGAACAAGGAGAGGAATTGCGTTCGGGAAACTTTTTACAAAAAGAATTGGAGAAATATACGGAAATGGATGAATTAGCGGAATATATGAATGAAAATTTAAAACTGATGCCACAAATGGAGTTAAGAGATCTTACAAAAGCAGGAAGTGAAGATCCTAAATTAGCTGAAGGTTCCATAAAATATTTGAACTCTCATAAACCAGAAGATACTGAGGCTTTAAGTGTAAGAAGAGAACTATTTCCCAAAGAAGACAAAACAGAGTCTAAAGATAAATCACTAGATGGCGAACAAGATATCGATTTAAATCGGTTGAGAGAACAGAAATCTCAAAGACAAGAAGATGTAATCGGTTTAAGTACAAGAAGAGAATTATTTCCAAAACAAACAATAATTATAGAAGAAAATAGAGGAATAAATTTAGGTCCTTCGAGAGAATGGAAACCCCATAGAGATGAAGATATAAAAGGATTAGGTACTAGACGAGAATTATTTCCTAAAGATCCTAAAACAAAGATTTTAGCTCAGGACTTAATAGAAAAATTAAAATATCCCAAGTCTTTAGCTCAACATACTAAAACTGTTCCAGAAAAAATCGGAGATAGTGTGGAACCTAAAAACAATTCTGATTTATTAAAAAGGTCAATGGCTAAAATGCAAAAACTTTTTGAACAACAAGCCAAATCCCAAGAAACTTTAAGAGAAATGGTTAAAGACATAGTCCATCAAAAGGAAACAAGGAAACAAGATTTGCAGAATGTATCTACACAGGGGACACAACAACGTCCCCAGGATATATTAGACAAAAGTTTCACCACTACAATGACTTCCACAAATACAACCACAATTACCACAAATACCAGTCAAATGAGCGAGGAACTTCCGATAAAGAAACCCACAACAATTTTGACACGTTTTTCCAATACAACAACCAAACCGGCAATGCTTAATTTATCTAGTGATAGTGAAGAAAGTTTTGATTCTAAAAATTTGGAACTAGAAATAACACAAGACACCATTAAAGATATTGAAGATGGAGAAGAAGAAAATGAAGCAAACAAGAAGGATTTAGAGAAGCATAAAGCTCAAGAAGATATCGATCATATTTCAGAATCCTATGAATCAAGTGAATTACATTCTTTACCGTTTCCAATGAAAGGACATAAAGAAGATAAAGGGAAACAAAAACCTCAAGAAGATTTAAAACATATTTCGGTATCTTATGAATCTAGTGAATTACGTCTCTTACAATTTCCAAAGAAAAAATTGCAAAAAGTTGAAAGAAATTTTGAACAAGAATTGGGTGAAATTGATGATTCACCCAAGATTCCAGCTTTAGATTTATATAGTCCCGCTAATGATAAAGAAATTGGTGAGGTATTATCTGAATCTAATCGAATATTTGCTCCTATAGATACAAAAATAAGTGAAAGCTCTACAACACAGTCAAGTTCTGAGTTGGAAATTTCTACTGGACATCAAAGTAAAAATTCAAAAAATCTTGCTGATGAGGGTGATAGTGAAAGTGATTTTTGGGCTTAAATTAAAAATTGTTTAAAATAACGAATGAAATGTTTAGTTAAGGATAATTAAAATTTTTAATTAAAATTATATTTTGAAAATCATAAAATTTTTAATAAAGCAACAATGATTTTTTATAAAACTTTTAATTCCAGTCTTGGGAATATTTCAATAGAAATATGTTTAGGTTCAGTTTCTATATACTGAGATATTGCCATTTTCATTTTATTTAAATTTTATCTCTTTCATACAATTCATCAATTAACTTCTTTGTTCATTTATGTGTACATCCTTTAGCAACATGTTGCTTGCTCTAAATTCAAATTGTTGATAACAATAAATTTCTTCTTCCTTTAATATTTTTTTTTACTTTCTGTCAATAGGAATTTCCTACCACAGGAAATCGTAATAAAAGTTGTTTGAATTCCAACAATTAAGTTGGTATTAAAGTCTTTGCAAGTTAACTTATGGCAAAGTTTTATTTAACTTTTATGAAAAGGTAAAATCCCAATGATTCCTCTTTTTATTTAACTGTTGCCATGTGGCAAGAATTGCATTAACTTTCTATATAAAACGATAAATTCTTGACAAAGAAAGTAACAAAAAAATAGAAAGTTAAACAAATCAGTTTTAAGCGAATAATAACTGAAATAATTGCAACATGTGTAGATATTTAGCTGAAAGCTATTTTAATGCATAAATGAAATATTACATATGTATTTACTTCATTTCTTATTCTATCAAGAAAATATGTTTTGATAAAATGTTAACGAGGGATATTTGAGAAGTTTCTTAATATCAAATACCAAGAAATTCTGATTCTTGTTCAGTTCACGTTCAGTTTTAGTTCTGTTGCAGTTCAATTCTAGTTCAGTTTTGGTTCAGTTTTAGTTAGTTTAGTTTTAGTTCAGTTCCAGTATAGTTCTAGTTCAATTCTAGTTCAGTTGTAGTTCAGTTCTAGTTCGGTTCTAGTTCAGTTCTAGTTCAATTCTAGTTCAGTTTTGGTTCAGTTTTAGTTAGTTTAGTTCTAGTTCAGTTCTATTTCAGTTCTAGTTTAGTTCTAGTTCAATTCTCGTTCAGTTCTAATTCAGTTCTGGTTTAGTTCTGGTTCAGTTTTAGTAATTTTAGTTGTAGTTATGAAGAATATATTTATTTATTTATTCATAAAAATATGTATATAAATATGAGATTAGTAAAGTATTATATTTTTTAAGGGATTTTTTCTGTTTGCCTTGTGTAGAGGGGCAGAAACGAGTTTAAGTTCGAATTTTGTACCTGAAAACCTCATGCCGTTAAGTCAAGAGTCTTTAGAATTACCTAATTTTTAAAATATTTTGATTCTAACCCATAGTTCTAATATCCTAAAATCTGAATTTAAAACAGATTACAGGTTTTAAAACTATTTTGTGTTTTTAATCATCATGTATTGGTTGTTTCCGGACTTCCAAGAAATGTAAAAAATTACGGTGAAATTTAACAAAAAAACCGTATTCTGTAAAAAATATAAGTTTTAAATGATTGAAAATAAAGTAAATTAAAATAGTTTCCAATGAATATATAACATATTGTAAACCACTACCTGGTTTCACTTAGTTCTTTTAAAATTAAATCACCATTTTTATTAAATTAACTTGATTAACACTTTTTCTAATAATTGCCGTTTACCGAATTTTTCTTTACATTAAAAAAAAACATTTTCCTTATTAAAACAATTAAACACTTAATTAGATACCTTAATAACACATCTTTACACAAACACTTATGTACACTACACCCTTTTACTAAGTCTTCCTTAAAGGAAATTTTGTAACTTTTAAACTTTAGTATTGAAATATATAAAAGCTTCTTTTTAACCTTGAAATAATGAGACTTATAAGGCACAACAACAACTTCTAATCGCCATTTTGTCTTACACTAGAAGACCAGACTTAAAAACAGGGCTAAACTTTCAATGATAATTAACACTTAATATTTTATATTTTCATTTAATTTTTTATTAAAATTTTATTAAACTTTAATTATTTAAACATTTTTAATTATTTTTCTTTAATAATTTTCAATAAATTTACTAAAATTTTAATATCAAAAATAAAATTTTACAAAGACGTCATTTAAGTATGAGACGCACTTGTTAAACCGTCAAAAGAAACTAATAAGAGAAAGAACATAAACTATTAAGGGATGCACACAAAAGAAGGTGGCAGAAGAAAAGTTTATAAAATTACAACAACAAAACACATGTGTTTTTTTACACCTCAACTTTCTTATAAGAATCTAAGTTAAAGAAGTTCCATTTAAAAGTGACTAATGTTTCTTAAGCTCTCACAATTAAATTAAAAAAATATCGCCAAAAATGTTTCTCTTATAATCAAATAAATGAAATACAAAAGTATGAAAGAGCGAAAAGAAATAAAATGCGTGAAACAATAAATATTACAAAAAACACATCAAGTGTAAATGCGCAACTGCAGCATTTAAAACAACAACAAAATGTTCATTTAAATGAAAATTGTTTAACTAAATTTTTATTAGAATGTAGTGGTGTGAAAGGCATGTATTTTAGTTGCTTTTTTGCCACCTTCTTTTGTGTGAATCTCTTAATCTCTTTCTCTTATCAGTTTCTTTTGTCGGTTTAACAAGTGCGTGTAATACTTAAATGACGTCTTTGTAAATTTTTATTTTTAATATTAAAATTTTAGTAAATTCATTGAAAATTATTAAAGAAAAATAATTAAAAGTGTTAAAATAATTAAAGTTTAATCAAATTTTGTTAAAAAATTAAATAAAAATATGAAATTTGAGGTGTAAAATGTCATTTAAAGTTTAGCCTTTTTTTAGTCTAGTCAACGAGTGTAAAGCAAAATGGCTGTTAGTTGCAGAAGTTATTGTTGTGTATTAGGAGTCTCAATAATTTCAAAGTTGAAAGAAAGTTTTTAGGAGGAGCACCTTTTGTATATATGAAGGTTAAAGTGTGAAGGTTATATTGAATTCATTTTTTTATTTAAAGATTTAGTGAATGAGTGTTAGTATTAAATAAGTGTTTGTGTAAATATGTGTTATCATAGTTATTAATTGTTAAATTATTTATTTGAAATAAAAAGAAAAATTAAGTTAAAGGCAATTTTAAGAAAAATTAAAGGAAATTAATTTAAAAAGTATGAATGAACTAAGTGAACCTGTAAAATGCTACAAGGTATGAAATTTAGTTTTTAATTTATTTTCAAGTATTCAAAAACTTATTTACTTTTCTTTTTCTTTTTTTGCAGAATATATATTTTCCTATTACATTTTTGTGAAATTGGCTTTGAAAACAACATGGATAAGTGGTTTGAAGGTAAGTGACATTTAAATTATATAAAATAAGTGTAAAGTGGTTTTATTATCAATAATATAATGTTTTCTGTGAAATATCGATTTTAACACCGATTTCCGAAATTTTACTGTCATTCCATAGTAATCGTACTAAAACTAGCATAACCAAAAACTTATGTCAAAATTTGTGCAGATGTGATTCTAGTGCATTCATGAAAATAAAGCGGATTTTCGAACATTTTATCGCAAGTGAATTGTAACTGTTTTTTTAATGATTTAATTGTTATATAAACAGAATAATATTCTTTTAAAAATAATTTGTTACTTAGACACAGTGGTCCTAAAACAATTTTTGTGGAAATAATTTTATAACTTTGGAACTCTTGTTTTTTAACTAATTTCGACATGGAAGTGTTTTTGAATTAATTTGAAGAAGGGCAAATATCTGATCATGAGGTCTGGAATTGGTTTACCAAAATTGGTCATCTCGGATACAAAAATTTAAAAGAAATCGTCAAAATTTTATGTACAATCCTCTATAATAATTCAAATTTTAAGCCATTTTTGGACAAGTCTTGTTTAGATTTTTTAACTTCTTACGCTCTTAAATATTGTCTAGAGTCTCTACCAATATCTAAATTATTTTTGTGTTGGAACTATGTCTATTCATTAGAAACTTATTGTTTTGAAATGGAAATTTAAAAAAAATAGGGTTTTTCTTTTGCTTTTTCAAAATGGTGGTAACACGTTTTTTTAAATTACTATGTAACTCTAGACTATACATTTTTGCTCTTAATTTTTAAATAATTTCTTACTTAAATGCATATAAAGAAAATCCGAAAGCATTAGGCTCAACCGTTAGCCCTTTCGAAATAACGTTTTTTTAAAAAAATTTTCTTTGTGAGAAGTAACAAAATGATAAAGCTAAACTAGCCCAAATTTCTAACTTGATTATAAAGCTACGTGTATAAGCTATTTACTTAAGAAATCTGGCCAAACCTTTTATACATAAGTGCAGTGTAAAGCTTCCAAATTCAGTTCTCGGATTATTATGTAGGGAAAGTAAAAGCTATATTATGTTGCTGATGCCCTAAGGAATGTTGAAGAAAAGTTTAGGACCCAAAAGCATTCAAAATTTCCCAAAGAGTTCTTGGTGTGACAAGCAATATGCAATTGTGGCAAAATAAATCAATCATTTGTTACAGTGGGCTCTACAAATAACGAAATTTATATCAAGGAATGTTTACAAAAAAGGCTGCTTCCATTCATGAGACTTGATAATGATCCACTTATTTTTGGCCTGATTTGACATCTGGTCACTATGGTAAAGAAGCCCTTGAGTGGTACAAGAACAATAATGAAATATTTATATCAAGAGAGGCAAATCCTCCAAACTGTCCGAAGCTAAGGATAAATACTGGGCTCTTGTTAAAAGAGAATTGAAAGGCAAAAAAAGGTGTCCAAAAGTGTGGTAGATTTTAATGAAAATTGAGAACTTCTTTAGAAGATTTATTTCGGTTAAGTCATTTTGAAGAGATTGAGTGTATTTTGAAAATTTTGTGTATAAGAACCGATATCTAAAATTTAAACGATGTCTCAAGAGAAGTTTTTCCTGTTGTTCTCTTAAATATTACAAGTTTCTTTCAATATAACCGTTTCCTTAAATAATACCCTGATTACACACAAAAACCTTACAATGGTAACTCTATGTTTTCCCTTTTTCACACTTTTTAACTAAGAGAAAAAATTTTTAAACAAATTTAACAAAAACAATTTTTTTATAAGAATGTGTTAGTGTATAAATCAGCATTTTGTTATTGTTGTAAATGCTGCAGTTGCGCATAAAAACTTGATGTGTTTTTGGCAATATTTACTGTTTCACGCATTTCCTTCCTTATCGCTCTTTCAGACTTTTACATTATTATTTAATTGAATGTAAAAGAAATTTTTCGGCGTTAACATTTTTATTTAATTGTGAGAGCATAAGAAAAATTACTCTCTTTTAAACGGAAATTCCTGTACATAAATTCTTGTAAGAAAGTAGTGGTGTAAAAAAAACTCACGTGTTTTGTTGTTGTAATTTTATAAACTTTTTTTCTTCCACCTTCTTTTGTGTGCATCCCTTAATTGTTTATGTTCTTTCTCTTATCAGTTTCTTTTGCCGGTTTAACAAGTGCGCGTATTACTTAAATGACGTCTTTGTAAATTTTTATTTTTAATATAAAATTTTAGTTTTTTATTGGAAATTATTTAAGAAAATAATTAAAAGTATTTAAATAATTAAAGTTTAATAAAATTATGGTTAAAAATGTAATGAAAATATGAAATATTAAGTGCAAAATGTCATTGAAAGTTTAGCTTTGTTTTTTAGTCTAGTCATCTAGTGTAAAGCAAAATGGCGATTAGAAGTTGTTGTGTATTCGGAGTCTCAATAATTTCAAGGTTAAAAGAAAGCTTTTAGGAGGAGCACCTTTTGTATATATCAAAGCTAAAGTGTGAAGGTTATGTTGAACAAAAAATTAAATTCGTTTTTTTATGAAGAGTTAGTGAATGAGTGTTAGTATTAAATAAGTGTTTGTGTAATTAAGTATTAAATTATTTAAATAAGAACAAATATGTTTTAAATAAAAATTAGGTTAAAGGCAATTTCAAGAAAAAAGTGTCAAGAAATGTTAATTTAATTTTAAAAGTATGAAAAAACGAGGGCTATAAGGTGTGATATTTAATTTTTAATTTATTTTCAAACATTCATAAACTTTTATACTTTTCGCCTTTTCAGGTTAAATTTATGTGAAATTGGCTTTAAAAGCAACATCAACAAGTGGTTTTAAGGTAAGTGACATTTTTAAAATATGAAAATATATGAAGCAGTAGAATCTTTACCTTTGAAATATCACCCCGAGAGGAGCTCTTTCAAAGAACTTCCAATATATCTTATAAATAGCTAAAATTCCACTAAAAAATGTTATAAAGTTATACAACATTATTTAAAGACATTTTGAAATTTCTTTGCACTTATTATGCAACAAATTTAATATTTTATTTGTACCTAATTAAGTACTTAACCCTCTGTAACTGACGTGATTTCATATAATTTTTCACTGATGTGTTTCTACTAATTTTCGATTCCACTATTAATATTTAAGGGCTTAACTTGCTATATATAATGATACTTTTTTGAATTGAGATCAATAAATCATATTAAAATGCATTTTATTACAACACTGGTGTCTGGGCTACCACAACAGTTACAGAGGGTTAAATATTTGAAAAGATTTTCAAAAAATCAAAAATGTTTATTTTTTCTTTTGTAAATATAATATTTGAAATTATAAAAAATTCTATAAGAAATAAAACATAATCATGACATTTGAATATAATATAGATAAAGCTGGACTTAAGTTTGCCCGAAAATTCATCCGGGAAAAAACTTGTTTAAAAAATATTGTTTTTACCGTAAATAGCCAACTTTGCCGTTATAAGTGGTTTGGTCCATTTCAAGAGAAAAGTTTGTACATGAAGCTATATAATCATGGTACTTTTGAATTCTTTAAGCTTTGAGATTTTTTTCTCCTCAAAAAACTAAAGGAATTTGTATGAAAAATAGCGAAATTCTGATAGAGCTAGCGGGACATGCCAAAAATTCTTTCAGAAGTAAGAACAAAAATGTGTAGTCCAGAGAAAATAAAATAAATTACCACCTTTTTGAAAAAAAATAGAAAAAACTTCAGTTTTTTTTTAATTTCTATGGAAAACAAATTTACATATTTAAGTGATTTTTAAGCTTTAAACCGTTTGTCGGGAAGGGGCCTTATATTTCAAAATAACATAGTATTTTAACGAATCCAAATAGGTTAATAATTCTTGTAGAGATGTTGTTAAAAATTATGTAGAGAATCCAGGCAAAATTTTAGTAATTTTTTAGACCCAAGTAGAGCGCACCAAGATAAAAAGAAAATGTGTCAAAATTTTAATTTGTTCTAAATATCTCTTAAACTATATGATATACCCCACTTGAACGTTTATTTTTTAGAGAATTAAAAGAGTAAAATCAAGTCAAACATATAATTTCGTAGATTAAAAAAAAATGTTAGTGTCCGAAGTGACCAACTTTGGAAACCCTATTCCCCACCCCAGAACCCACGAGACATTTGTGTTCTCTAAATCAATTGGAAAACACCTCAAAAATATCCATAATAAATTTCGTAAAAAATATTTAATAACTCCAAAGTTACAGTATTATTTCCAAAAGGACGTATTGGGACCACTGTGCGATAACCATTTACCCAATTGAAACTTAAAGTATTCATTTTATTTGTTGTATGGTAAAACAAAAAATATAGTTCGATAACTGATCACTTCACTTAAACATTTAAAGTATTCACATTAAATTACCTCCATCATCATCACATTCTTCTTTACTGTCTTATCGCATTCCGTCAAAATTTTACATTCAAAAAAGGAAGTTAAATAAAATGAAATAAAATGTATGTATGTATGTATGTATGTATGTATGTATGTATGTATGTATGTATGTATGTATGTTGTCTTGCTTCAAGCAGGAAGTCATCAACTTATAATTAACTTATATTGCTGAAGTTTTCATACAAAATTGCACAGATGCAGCAATTGAGTTTAATACACAATTTATTTCCTTTTTTTCAAAATCTCAAAAAAGATTATAAAAATGTTAACGTTTTATTTAACTTAAATGGAAAATTTTTTGTTTAATTAACAACAGAAAATTGCAGTTAATTTTAAATTATAAAAATATATGAAATAAACAGAAATGGAAGAAAATTAACAAAAATGTTTATATACATAAAGGAGAGGAAGTTATAAGGCAACAATGTTGCCTGAGAAAAATACAAATATTTTTTTATGAAAAAACTGTAAAGTGATTTTCTTTGTAAATTATAGACTTTTGAAAATATAATGTGGAAAACGTGCTTTATTATCAACATGTTGTGAATCATTTTGTATTGTTTACAAAGAATATACAGTGGTGAAAAAAGTTTATTTTTTGGTAATAAATTTTTAACTTTAAAACTATTGAATCTTCTTTTTTAAGGAAAATTCACAAAGATATTCATGAGGTAATTTCCAATTGATTTGAAGTACAACATATTTCTAGTGGTTCTTTGGGGACGGGAATTGGATCTCATAAGTTGGTCACCTCGGTAAATAAGAATGTTATATTCAGCTGTGCCGAATCTTAAATCCCCCACAAATATTATGCAAAAAATAACATGAGTGGAAGATATTTTAACAAAAAACTTATTCCTAAATGCTTAAATGGCGATTGCGGAAAAAAGTTCCCTATAAAAGGTACAGTGCAATATGACAAATATTATTGAATTTACCTTCAAATATTGGAACCGTGTTATAGATTTTTACTTTATTAAAAAAATAATGTAAAGGTAAAGAAATAAGATGCGTATATGAGAGCTATAGCAAAATATGGACCGATATTGGCCAGATTAATAACATATATTGAAGACTGTTAGACAAATAATTATTGCGAATTTCAAAAAAATTCGGGTTTATTTAAGAGTTTTATAAGTTCAAACCCGTGTTCCTGAAAAAGGCGTTATATGGAAGCTTTAGCTAAATATGGACTGAGATTTTTCAAAAAAACAATATATATTAAAGACAGTAAGAAAAATCATTTTGCCGAATTTCAATGGAATTCGTCTTTATTTAAATGTTATATAAGCTCAAATACGTTTTCCGGGAAGATATGTTATATGGGGCCGATCTTGTTCAAATTAATAACGTATATTGAGAAAATCTAAGAAAATAATTGAGTAGAATTTTAATCTAATTTGTTCTTGTTTATTAGTTTTAAAAGCTCAAACACGTTTTTCAGGAAGGGACATTATATGGGAGCTATAGCAAAATATGAACCGATATTAATACAGTTAACAATATATATTCAAGACGATTAGGAAATTATTTGTGCCAAATTTAAATAGAATGGGTTCATATTTAATTTTATATGCTATAAACTATATTCCGGGAAGGGGCTCTATATGAGAGATTTTAAGACAATCTGGTTTTATTGAATTTATTATTGTATCAAAACAAATATATATCGCTAATTTCAGAAAATTATCTTAAAAATTGCAACACATACTTCTCACCGGTCTGGGAGTGAATCAAAATTTTGCATATTTCAGCCAATAACTCATTTTTTATTGATCCGTTTTTGATGATTTCTTGTACGATGCTGAAAAATATATATCTGTATATTATAGTAATTTTTTAAATCCCTTTTTCGAAAATTTGAGGTTGTTTTAGATATCGGACTACAACTTTTTTGCTGATGAACTGATATAGCTGGTTTTAAATAGGAAACTGCTTACGGCAATAACAAATAAAGCGGCCAAATTTTATTGAATTCGGATAATTATTCTAATAGTGAGAATGTTTCCAACGGACAGACGGACATAGCTAAATCGACTCAGATTTTGGTTTGATGCAAGATAATTTATATATACTTTGTGCGGTCTTATGAGTAAAAATTTTACTTTAGTCTAAACATCTCTTACACTTTAAAATATATTCCACACATATGCATATTTTTAAAAGAGAATTATAAGGACTTGTAATGGATTAAAGTCGTCCCTCGTTTTTATATTACGTATAATTTATTTATAAAGTTACGCTACCTGCTGGTTAATTGTTAAGAAGGATAAAAGATCATTGTGATGAAATACAACTCTAAAGATTGAAATGTTACCATTAGTTACAACTAAGATATTACGATTTGGTACAACTAAGATTATAATTTAAGACAAAAACAACAAATGTAGCAGAGATTGTATTAAAGAGTTGTATTGTTCTAGAAAGTAGACTGCGCTTAGCTTTCGCTTGGGTAAGATTAATCTTTGTTCGGTGGTTAGACCGTCTGCACTTGATTAATCTTTTGTAGAGTGAAATACTTTAAAGCAGGAATATCTGATGGTTAAATCGCTTCGTTGTTTCCGCCTAACAATAGTCACTAGCCCTACACACAGAGCCCTTATACCGGCGCCGGCGAGTATACCCCAGTCGAAAGCGAAATGGTGTGGTTTTTTTAAATCAAATCCCAAATAAAATTTTGGTGATTCTTTAAAAAAATCTATTTCGAGGTGACCAACTTTGGAATTCCAATTTAAGATTCCACCACCTATTGGAAATATATCCTACTTCAAAACGTTTTTTCAAAATTGTTCCACAGTTACAGAATTATTTCCGGAAAAGAGCGTTATTTTTTCGCTTTCAATTATTCTGTTAAATTAATTTTAAAATTTATTTGTTCTTGAAGACATTAAATGGCAGATTCAAATGTTGCTAAACAGAGTAAATTTGCTGTATTCTCTGGATGATTTTCTTGTATTTTCATGTATTTTGAATATGTTGTTTTACTTATCTCTTTAATCTGTTTCGGGTTTGTGGGTTTACAAAAATGTGCCAATAGGAAATTTTTAGCGCTCAAAATGAATTTACACATTTTTAAAAAAATTATATTTATTTGTTTATATTTAAAACAAATAAATAATTCATAAATAAAGAGGAATCGGTTTTTTTTTTTTGAGATATAAAATCTTCAAAATTTCCCACCTGGCAGGATTAAATTATAGTTTATTTTTATATTCGACTGCAATGAAGTACATGAATCCCTATAGAAATCTTTTTCTCAGAACTTTAGTGAACATTGAAATTATTTTACATTCAAAATGTTGTTAATACGAGAAAGTGTTGCTGGAAAACCTTCATAATTATTTCATGAAAGTTCAAGTTAAAATTGCAAAAATAAAGCAAAAACATTTATTTTATATACGAAATTGTATTTTTTATTATACTTCAAGAGAAATGAGCAAGAAGTGATGTAAATTTGAAAACATTTTCTCAATGATTTAAAAATTATGATTATGATGAAAATGCCGATTCTTGATATTATCGAGTTCGCCAAAAATGTGATTCATTTAATCCTTTCTTAATGGAACAACATGATTTTCACTTTGAATCTGTTGTACACGTGAAGGCTGCAAATTGGAATTGTCAACATTTTGTGTATTTGCAACATGTTGCCAAACATGTTTATTTTGATTTTTACTAATGTTTGTCGTAATTGAATGGATGTCGGAAGGAGTTTTAGCGTTTGGTTTCAAAACCACAACCGTATTAATATTATGAGTTATAGGTTCATGGTGATTGACAGCTTTTTTTTGGATCTGGTTGATATGATGATTTAAAGCTTGTGGTGAATGTTGTTGGATTTGTTGAACTATGCCATGGTTGTGAGTAGGTGCAGTATGTTTATCATCAGCAACTTTTTCCTGCACTTGATTTATATGATGATTTGAAACTTGTGGATTATTTTGAACAACACTTTGAACATGGGCTGGAACTATAGGTTTATCTTGACTCTTTTGCTTTTGTACCTCATTTACAATTTGAGGAACATGTTGATGAGCTTTGTCTACAATCTCCATGGTGTTTTGTGGAACTACTAGTTTATCTTGAGTATCTCTTTTGTGTAACTGGTTAACATGATTAACAACTTGTGGAACTTGTTGAACAATTTCTTTAATTACTGAAGGGATAACGGGTTTATTTGCTTGTGATACATGTTGCTCAGCTACAACTGGTTTAACTTGTGTATCTCTTTTTTGAACTTTAGCAACATGATTGTTAACTTGTGGCACATGTTGATGAACTTGTTGAACAGTTTCTTTAACTACAGAAGGGATTACAGGCTTATTTACTTCAGTTACATGTTGCTGATTAACAACATGTTTATCTTGAGTATCCCTTTTTTGAATCTGGTTAACATGATTAACAACTTGAGGAATATGTTGATGAGCATGATGGACAATTTCTTCTACCAAAGTGGGAACAACTGGTTTATTGACAACCTCTTTTTTCTCAACATTAGGATGATGATTAACAACATCTTGGTGGATAGGTTTTGCCTTAACATCTTTCTTCTGTTGCTGGTTAACGTGATTAACAACTTGGGGTACATGTTGATGAACTTTTTGGACAACGTCTTTTACAGCAGAAGGAATAACAACTTCCTTCTTTTCCACAACAGGTTTTCCATGAACATCTCTTTTCTGGGCAACATGTTGGTTTACATCTTGGGGAATTTGTTGTTGCACAATTTCTACAATATTTGGTATTACAGGTTTAACTACTTTTTTCTCAACATGCTGATTAGCTACTTGGGGAACATGTTGTTGGGCATTATTTTCATGATTATTTTGTGCATTTGTTGCTTATTTTTTATTTGTTGCTTTAAAGCAATCTGTTGCCTGATAACTTGAGGTATATGAGTTTCAACTTGTTTCATGACATGTTTAACATGTTCTTGCAATTTCTTAATTTTTTCCACTACAAATGGTGGAACACCTAAACTGGGGCTTGATATTAAAGGTATATGTTGCTGTTTTTGTTGGGCAACATGTTGCAATACATGTGATATATGATTTTCAATAAATTGCTTTACATGTGGCGGTACTTGTTTATTATTTGTTTGAGGTTTATCAATATTTGCTTTTTGCTTGCCTTCTTGAATTTGTTGCTGGACCAAAGGGATTTGTTGCTTATCTTGTTTGTTATGTTGCTCAACAAAATCTTTGATATGTTGTGGAGGTTGACGGTCTTTCGATACAGGTGCGGAAGTAGGCTGTTCACCTGCGAAACAGCAACTTAAAAGAGCTGTAATTGAAGATGGTTACGATGAGTGTTTATAAATGTTTTTATTATCTAAAGAAACTTTACCTAAAACTATAACAAATCTCATGTTGTAATCTTAACAAGATTTGAAAAAAGACTGCATTTAATTTGGGGTCCAGTGACGGCTTTTATACCCCTTGAGAATTTTTTTTGGCCTCTGAAATAATGAAACTAATATTGCAAAACAAATATTCTTTAAATTGTTTGCCAAAAATAAATGTTTTTATTATCGTCAACAACTTTTATGCAAATTAACTTTAAAGTATTTTTAAACTTTTAAATCCTCAAAAAGAAAAAGAAACTGTTATAAAACCAGTTTCATTGTGAGTATAACAGTATACAGTGGGGTAAAATCGATTTTTGAGAAATAAATTTGTAACTTTTGATTGGCTGGATGGATTCAAATGGAATTTTACATAATGATCAGAGGAATGTGACATTATTACTTTGTGAGTTTGGATCCAAAAGGGCCTCTATGGGAGCTTAAGGGTAACAACAACGTGCATTCAAGTTGCTTAAAACCGTGCCAAATTTTTGTTTTTTTATCAATTTTAGAAAATTTTTCAAAACGCCTAACAGCTCTTGAAGAAGCACGCTTACAGCTTAGTATTCGAGTTATTTGTACTTGAATTTTCAAAATTTTGTTAATTTGTATACAAAAGTATTGTTTTGATTTTATATATTTTTTTAGTTTGTTTTTCATTATATAAACAAAATGAAATTTTTGATAAGGAGTGAGATTGAAAATTTATTAAACACACGTGATTTTCATTTTTTCACTTTTAAGCCAATTTTAATTAATTTTTTTTTGATCAAATAAACTTTAAAAAACATGTCAGTGGGAAGCATTTTCAAAATAGCACTCAATACATCCAGTAAGAAAGCAGTCTGGTTAGCTCAGTGTTGGAAATATTTACAATGTTTTAATGTTTACAAAAAAATCTGTTTCCGTTATTTTTGAGATGACTTGGCATCCTGTTACCAGCACTTTAGAGGTACAAGAAAATTAATGTGATATTGGGCATTGGCCTCTTGTTGTAGGAGAATACAAAAACACAAAAAAGTGTCCAAATGTGTGGCAGATTTTCTTCACAAGTGTGAAGAAATTTTAATTTCAATCAAATAAAATATTAAAACTGTAAGTTTAGTGGTTTCTATATACCAGCAGATCCGGCAAATTTCGTTTTGCTAAATAATTTTTCTAAGGCGTTGTTGGCCATAAGCAAATCGGGGGTACCTATGCCCCTAGTCTTATCCGTCCTACGTTTTGTCCAGTAAAACAGTTCCTGGAGAAAGTGATTAGGGCCAAATTTAAGAACTTTCGTTTTTATAATCCTTTAGATATTCCTTAATCAATATTTGATTTGTATGGGGGAACCCCTTTCCCTGTTCCTATCCGTACTACATTTTGTTCAGTAAAATAGTTTCTTGAGGAAGTAGTTTATACCAATTTAAAGAACTCTCCCTGCTATAGATCTTCAAATATTCTATAATCAATAATTGCTTTGTATGGGCGGTACCCTTCTCCCTGGTCCTATAAGATTTTTTATAGCCATGTTACTTTCGGGTTCATCAAAATTGTTCCAACCTTTTGATAGTCGATACGTTACATACATACATACATACATACATACATACATACATACATACATACATACATACATACATAAATACATACATATATACATACATATATACATACATAAACACATACATACATACATGCATACATATATACATACATATATACATACATATATACATATTTACATACATACATACATACATACATACATACATACATACATACATACATACATACATACATACATACATACATACATACATGCATACATATATACATACATATATATATACATATATACATACATATATACATACAAATATACATATTTACATACATACATACATACATACATACATACATACATACATACATACATACATACTACATACATACATACATACCTACATACAGATAGATAGATAGATAGATAGATAGATAGATAGATAGATAGATAGATAGATAGATAGATAGATAGATAGATAGATAGATAGATAGATAGATATGTTAAAATTTTGTCAATCTCACTCCTTATGTATTTTAAAATTAAATGAGAAACAAAAATTTTTTTAGCAGTTTCAAAACCTTAATATCCGAGATACCCCTATAGCTCATGTGGGATCTAAACTCCCAAAAATCCAAGGCATTCTCTTCTGCTATCATGTAAAATTTTCTTATATGCAAAAGTTACATCCTTATTGAAAAGAAATCGATTCTGTCCCACTGTACATTAAAACGAAATTAAAAAAATTCCAGAATTTCTTTATTTAAATTTTAATTACTTAATATTTACAAGTGTTTTAAAATTTACATAACTTTTTTCCTCAAAATTGTCTGAAATACTAATTTATATAATTTATACGAATTATGCAATAATTTTTTAATTTTTCAATATTTTTTATTAAATTTATTAAAAAGATCTTATAAAAATTCTTTAGCAAAATTTTAACGCAAATTTTACTTATAAATAAACCAAACTTTCTAAAGAAGATTTAACAGTAACCTACTGAACCTTAAATAAACAGAATCAAATAAAGAAGTTTCTTTCGCAGAAAAAAACATGAAATTCTTGATACTCCTGCCAATTTTAGGTGAGTAAAAGAAAATTTAATTTTACAAAATAAAATTCCAGAAAAAGAAAACTTTACTCATCTTTCTTTTAGCATTTTCCTCCTTAACTTGGGCGAAAATTGTTGAAATACCCACTGCCTTGCCACCACATAAATGTGCCTTTAGTTGCACTCACACTGATCTGCCACTATGTGCCACTAATGGCCAATGTATGCAGGAATTTCAAGGAGAATGTTTAATGAGCGCCTACAATTGTGAACATCCTCATAAACCTTTTATCATCATTGAGGATTGGAAGTGTAAACAGAGTGGTGCTCCGATATGTTCACAAATTGAAGTGGATCATTATTAAGGGAAGTGTAGTGCAGTGAAGGAGGCAGAGACTTGCAAACATCCAGAATAACTTCTAAATAAGCTAAACAATTCGAGAACAACATAATAAAATATAAACTTTTATGCAAATTTAAATTAATTAGTCAGTCTTTGTGTTTGTATGTGTGACGTGTGTTTTATGACAGTTGTTATTATACGTGTTATATACGGACATGGATATTTATTATGTTAGTGTCATATTTGTATGTATGTTTGTGTGTATGTTTAGAGGGGTGTGTTTGTGTTTAATAAAAGCCAAAAGCATAATTTAAGATTTTGGTCAAAGTAAAAGTTTGTTGGTTTTGTTGTTAATTAAAATATCTCTATGTTTGTGATGAATATACACTGAAAGATAATGTTAAGCAACATGTTGCTTAAAGTTATTAAATACTTTCAACATGTATTTTGTCATTTTTAAAGTTAGAAAATTGGTTTAAATTAAATTTATCCAATTTTTATTTGAACTTTTGCATTATGAATAAATGTTGCGTAATTTTAAGTCTGCAACATGTTGCTGCTAGAATATTGGAAACGGAAACATGTTTCTACAATATATTTTTTTAAAATTATCTCTTGAAAATAATTTTTATTACATTTCAAAAAGAGCGTTAGTATTATTTTTCCAACTATAATTTCAAAAAGTTTTACCATCTTTTAATGAAAATGATATTTCAAAAATTTATATATATAATAGGAGGTGTGTATGTATGTGCATATGTATGTGTGTGTATGTATGTGTGTATGTATGTATGTATGTATGTATGTATGTATGTATGTATGTATGTATGTATGTAACGTATAGACTTTAAAACGGCTGGGCCAAATTTGAAGAAATTTTCACAGAATGATCCCAAAATACCTTAAAATGTTATAGGCTCAAAAAATTTCGATAGGACCAGGGAAAGAAGTACACGCCAATCAAAGCAAATATTGATTATCGAATATATAAAGAACTATAGCAGGGAGATTTCTTTAAATTGGTACAAACTACTTCGTTAAGGAACTGTATGTAGGACGGAAAGGACCAGGGGAACAAAATGTAGGACGGATAGGATCAGGTGGAGGGATATCGCCGATATAAAGCCAATATTGATTATCGAATATCTAATAAACTATAACAGCGATAGTTTTCAAATTTCTGCCAACAACTTTCTCAAGGAACAGTTTTACTGGATAAAACGTAGGACAGATTTGACTAGAAGAAGGGGGAAGGGGCCCATACAAAGCAATATCCCTTTTTGGCAAAATGAAGTTTACCGGGTTTGCTAGTGTTTTCGTAGAAATGAAAAGAGCTGGTCTACTTTACTTATTACGCCCTTGACCATAAAGGAACTATTCATTCAGCTCAAAATTTACATTATTTATATTTTAAAAAATAAAATAATGGAACTTTATTAAAAAAACCGATTTGGATCCAATGTACATCGTTTATGAAAAAAGTAAAATTATTCCTGAATAGTTTTTTATAGCTTTCATACCTCACAGAATAGGGCTTTAAGTTCATAAATGTTTTTGAATGGAATTTGAAAATATAAAAAAATTGTTATATCAAAATCGGTCCACAAATTACTGTAGTTTTTATACAAGACCACCATCAGAATATTGCTTTCATCTACTTCTTTCAACAATTTCAATTGTATTTTATTTCGAGTGTAACTTTTAACGTAAATTAAACTTCCTGAGATAATTGATGTTAATACTGTTATCATGTGGAGTATTAAATATCTCCATAATTGGGTTAGAAAGTGAGGAATGTGAATTTATATAATAGAGGATTGATATACATTTTTGGGTAATGACTTTACGAAATTTGGCCCACAACTTTAAATAACATAAATTTTGAGTCTTAAATTTTGAAGAAACATTTCGACATTAATATAAATTCCAATTTAATAACAACATTTTCACTAAATATCAATCTCAACTGCATAAACAATTTGAAAATAATTTCAATTTAACTAAAATTTTATTACAAATTAAAAAAAAAAAAAACTAATCTTAAATCTCCATAGTAAACATTTTATGAAATTATAAAATTGTGAACAATAAAATCGAAAACAAAACAAGTAAGAATGCTGTATTCGGCTGTGCCGAATTTTCAATACCCTCCACAAGTGAAGTACACACTCACACATACACTCACAAAGTTATATCAATTAATTTTACTGCAAAATTTCACTTTAATTTCTTTATTTATAATTGAAAATCCTACGAAAGTTCTTCGCTTGATCTAAGGAGTTGCGTCAGATATCGCTCTATATCATTTAATATACTAAACCGATTTTACTGATTTTGAAAAGAAAATTTCTCCTAACTATATCAAATATTCAGACTAAATTTCGATGAGCTCTATCAATTATTGTGGATGTAAGGGACACACACAGACGGACATAGCAAAATCTACTCAGATTTTGATTTGATGCAAGAATATACAGCTGCAGTGAAAATTCTTCGCTTGAACTTAGGGGTTGCGTCAGATATCGCTCTATATCTTTTTATGTACTGAACCGATTTAACTGCTTTTAAATAGAAAGCTTCTCTGGACTATATCGAATACCCAGGCCTAAATTCGATTAGCGACTCCTTATTTTATACGTATGTAGACGAGATATTAGTTGGATTTACATCGGAAAACTGGGCAGGCCATTTCATTACAGTGACTCCATTAGTCTGAAGCCACTTTTTAGAAATTTTGCTGGTATGTCCCGGAACGTTATCTTATTGCATGGCACAAATCATCTTCATTTCTTCCTATATCGATACGGTAGCATTACTTCGTCTAATATTTTCACATATTCTGACAAATCCATAATATACAATAAGTCCAACGCTATAATACGAAAAGCACCTCCATATCAAAACACTAGAACTGTCGTGCTTGAAAGTTTTTGTTGTAATTTTTTTATTATATTCCTTGCTAGGAGGCCTCCTTATAAATAAAAATATTTAAGAATCATCGGCCCACAAAATACTACTCTTCTTTTCAATATGCCACGTAAGTTATAGCCAATTTTAATCTATTTGTGACATGTGGAGCATGTTAAGAAGGGGACTTTGCATGGCCTATGGGCTTTAAAATTATATTCTTTAAGTCTTTTGATACAGATTCAATATTTATTGACAGATTTTATTGTTTTTAAATCACCACAACTGAGATAAATGTCGCCATCTTTATTTAACAAAATATACGATGAACCATTAAAGGTGTCGCTACAGTTTTTCGTTGACAACTCCCTACTTTTCGACTGAAGGTTTCGGAATAAGTTTGTTCATCAGAATCATGCTTTTGAATGAGTTCATGGTTTTCTGAAGTACAGTATTAACACCAACTCATTATTTAAATTCTAATAAAACGCCTGTTGAAAACAGAAGCACTTTTTAGACTAAATGTTATAACATTTGATTGGACTGTTTATACTTTTTTTGCAAGTACAATAAAAATGGTGCTATTAATTTGAGAGTTCCCAAAATGTATTGGAATACTCGTGTTAATTTCAGAGAAATGCATTCATTGTCTCAGTTAATATATTTTAAATAACGTGATTACAAAATTTTGAATAACAATATTCATGAACAAAAATACAAATCAGCAACGAAGATCTGACATGTGAATGGTGGTATTATTTTCTCCAGCTGTACATACATTCTGAAGGGACCGAGATAATTCCTTCTTTGCCTTACACACGGAATGACAAAAGTAATATACCCTATTCACCACTTGTGGTGGTGTAGGGTATAAAATAAAAATGAAATATTTTAAATGCATATAAAATTAATGTTATTTTTACTAAATTTCCATAAAATATTAAAATATGCGTATTTGCAATGGTATGTGTTCATGTGCGTGTGTTTTAGAATTTGGCGCCAATTAAATACCAGTAAAATTATGCAAATAATTTATATATTTAGTAATATGTATGTGTGTGTGTAAATTTTGTCACTTTTAACTACCACAAATGTAAATATTTGGATTAATTTTTTTTCTTTTAATTTTAAATAGTAAAGTATATGTGTGCGTGTTTGTGTATCTGTATATAGATTTTCTAAATATTTATGTGTCTATTGACATATTTTTATATTTCTAAATCTCTGAATGAATGTTTTTGAATTAAAAATACTGTCAGTAAAATTAAAAACAACAACAACTGGACCACTAACAAAATACTACAATAAATTGTTATATAAACAAATATTATTTTGTCCATTTGAAAAACAATTATTAGTTTTAGTTTTAGTTTATTGAAAAATCATATGAATTCAAAATAGGAAATTTTAGTGAGACCAACTAAAAGTTAAAATTTGTAAATGAACTGCAATATTAGAGAGATTTTACTTCATTTCATTTCGATTTACGCATGGAATTGATTAGTTCAGTTTTAGTTCAGATTCTAGTTCAGATTCCATTTCAGATTTAGGTTCAGATTCTGATTGTAGTTCCGATTCTTGTTCAGATTTTAGTTCAGATATTTGTTCAAATTCTAGTCCAGATTTGTTCAAATTCTAGTCCAGATTTGTTCAAATTCTAGTTCAGATTCTAGCTAAGATTCTGGTTAAGATTCTAGTTCCGAGTCTAGTTCCGATTCTGATTGCGATTCTAGTTCTGATTCTAGTTCAGATTCTAGTTCCAATTCTTATTTCGATTCTAGTGCCGATTCTAATCCCGATTTTAGTTCTGATTCTAGTTCCGATTCTAGATCTGGCATTTGTCCATGTAAAGGTGAGAACGCTGAAATTTGTAACGTATTAATTTTTTGGACTAAAGTGTTAAAGATCGATCCCTTTCAAATTTCTTACCGAAGAGGTGTTTTACGCTCTAATTTCAGATTCTAGTTCATATTTTAGTTCAAATTCCTTTTTCGATTCTAGTTCTGGCATTTGTCCATGTAAAGTATTACTTTTTTTGGGTTAAAGTGTTAAAGATCGGTTCGATATTTTGGATCGATCCTTTAGCGAAGAGGTGTTTTATGCTCTTATTATATATAGATTTGAAAATATTTTCATTATTCTAAATCCACGTGCCACAAGTGGCAGCAGTGGTAAAAGAGACTCATTTCCGAAACTAATATTAAAGTGCATAAATTTCTGAAAAGATATGATAATATTTTACATAAATTTTACCTAAGCAATCATAAAACACTGTGTAAAATTTTGGGAGAACCTGGGCATAACTTCATACACCCTCACATAATTCCTTTTGTCGAAAAAATAACCTCAGATGCCACAGATCTGTCATAAATGTGTGTGACTTGATAATATTTGATATAAAACTATTTTATGTAAATATAAATATTGAAATCAAATCTTAATAGAGTCAGTCCATAACTCTTCATTTTCCTATAAAATGGATTATGTATTATAAAATTCACATTTAGTTGGTTACATTTCCCCCATTTTCTCTGATTTTCTGGGATTAAAATAACTAAATACACATAATATAAGTATAAAATTACTTACAAACATTTTGTTATACAGGCTTTTACATAAAAATTTATAAATGTATGTGTTTAACCAGCGTCAGTTACATTTACCAATACATAGTAATATTAACAACTTACACATTCACATTCACATACAAAAAAAAAAGAAGAAAAACATTGAAAAATGACAACAAATTGTTTATTTCCGGTTGATATTGTGCAATTTTACAGAGCAAAAACCCGACATACATTTCCGTTTTTGTTTTACAAAATTGTTGGAATTATTGTTGTTGTTGTTTTTCTATACATTTTCACGTTACATTGTTAAATTATACAAAACGTTTGTTTGTTAACAATATTTTGACAATTTAACAAGAGATTTAAACTGAAATTAAAAAAAAATATATATAAAACAAATGAAACAAGTAAGAATGCTATATTCGGTTATACCGAATCTTCTATACCCTCCACTACAAATTCGAGTGAAGTAAATACATTATGTTTCTTACACACTCATTCACACATACACTCAAAGACGTTACAATAAATATACCACAAGAACACTTCATAAGTTATGAAATTAGTTATATTTTTGGCTATAACTTTTTACTGATCCGATTTTGATAGTATTTGGTAATGCGGTACATATAGCTTAATGTTATGGCAAAATTTTATTCTAATTTTTCTATTTATAGTTGAAAATTTTACGAAATTTTTTTGCTTGAAATTTGAGGATGTCTCAGATATCGGACTATATCTTTTAATATACTGAACTGATTTTGTTGATTTAAATTGGAAATTCCCACTATGTCAAATACTTAGGTCAAATTTCATTGAGTTCTATTAATTATTGTGGATGTGAGTGTGCCAACAACAGACAGACGGACAGACAGACATAAAGAATATATAAACATTTTGGGGGTTATTAGATGATTATACCCTACAGTCACAGGAGATTGGAGCATAACACGTTTGTTTGTAACGCACAGAAAAAATATTGCTACTACCACTTTTAAGTATATCGTTCGATTTAGAATTACTCTCTGAGTCGATTTACGATGTTCGTCCGTCCGTCTGTCCATGTAAACCTTGTGAGGAAAATGCAGTTCGCAATTTTTGAGATACCACGATGAAACTTTTTTGTTTTAGCCCAAGGACGATGCCTATTGGGCCCAACATTTCACTTAGCCCCCATACAAATGTTCCTATGGGAATTGGGTTTTAAGGTCATAAATGTACTGAATATAGGGCGATTTTTACGAAACTTGGCTCAAACAAATTTAATAATGTTCTAAAGTGCCAAATTGTACGAGGATTAGTCCATTATTTCTCATCGGTCCCTTATAACTTCCCTTAAAAATAACACTTTGAAGGGATTAAATTTTATATATACGTAAGTATTGCGATAAGATTTGGTCAAATTAAATTAAATATAAGCGAAAATTGATGTACGAAATTTTACGAGTGTCGGCACATAATATAATCTAGCTCCCTTTGGAAGAAGTCCTTAAAAAGCCTACAAGTCATACGTATATATAGTACCATAATATACTGCACCCTTAAGCAGAAATTAGAAAACATATATAACGAGGGTCGATCATTAATTTTTGATAGCTACCCTTAATAACCAACAATGTGGTGTAGGGTAATAAATAGTCAGGTTTGAGCAACTATAACTTTTACTTGTTTTTTCTTAGCGTTACACATGGAATGATAAAGTCAATATACCCTCTTCACCACTTGTGGTGGTGGAGGGTTTAAAAAGTGGAATATTTTATTATTAAATTTAGTCACAACAAATACATATTTGTTGTTTTTATATAAATTTATATTAAAGGATAATTTAAAATATTTGGGAAAGGAATTTTACAAATAAATTAAAAATATCATGGTAAATATGATATTTCCTATATTGAGCCCACTGTTTTGAATATATTTTTGGTTTTTTCCTCATATTTATTATCATCATTGTAAAATACAATTTCGGCAATTGAAATGTAAGAATATGTGGAAAAAAAGGGAACAATAAAAAACCGGAATAATAATCCAGAGACTATGAAAACTCAATTTACTGATTTTCCATATGAGAAACTTGTTAATTTGTTTGTAAGTAAATGAAAGGAATAAGTTCAAGTGTGATATATATTTTACATATGTATCTTAAATATATGTTTTTTAAACAACAACAACAACAACAATAAATCTACTTAACCCTCTCTCTCTCACTCTCTTTGTCACTGTGTATTGGTTACCAATGAATTCAGATGCATTTTTTAAACAACAACAGCAACAGCATGCAGTCCATAGCAACAGTAAATGAAATGCATTTCAAATATTTGAATTTTATTAAAACCCTACAACAACTCAATTAAAGTATATAGAAATTGTTATTCCGCTTGTAACAGAAAATATTTACAACCCAATTTGACTATAGCAAATTCTGAAATCGTAACAAGTTGCTATAGTCATTTTCACTTGAGAACAAATCGAATCAGTTCTAGTTGAGATTCTGGTTAAGTTCCAGTTCAGATTCGAGTTCATATTCCAATTCAGATTTTAGTTTAGATTCTGTCTGAGAATCAAGTTCAATTTCTAGTCTTGATTATAGTTCAGATTAAACTCAAGAATCTTGTTTAGATTCCAGATTTAGTTCAGTTTTTTAATTCAAATTCTTTTTGAAACTCTTGTTCCGTTATTATTCAGTATATCAGTCCAAGTTCAGTTCTTGTTAAGTTACGCGCTAGTCCAGTTCTTGTTCAATTTCAGTGTAGAGTCTAGTTCAGATTCGTGTCTAGAATCTTGAACAGATTCTCGCTTTGATTTTATCCCAGATTCTAGTTAAAATTCCAGTTCATATCTGGTTCAGTTCAAGCTCAATTCAAGTTAGTTCTAGTTCAAGTCTAGTTCAGTTCTAATTCAGTTCTAGTTTAGTTTTAAATCAGTTATAGTTCAGTTTAAGTTCAGTTCTGGTCCAGTTCTTGTTCAGTTCTAGTTCAATTCTACTTCAGCTCCAGTTCAGTTCTGGTTCAGTTCTAGGTCAGTTGCTTCCTTGCGATGAATTGATTTTTTTATGAAGCCAAACGTAAGATCTTTTTCGACTACTTACCATCCCACAAGGTGGATCTTGAAATATGAAATATGAAGGACAATGGCCATTCTAAAATCCGATGGACTGTCTGAAAGGTATTTAAGAACTGTTACTGCCGAATACATAACTCTTATTTTTCTTTCCCTTTAACTCTCTTTCATTAATTCATTGAATTTGTTACAGCAATTCTTTGCATACTTCTAGGATGATTCCAACTGGGAGATTTGTTTAAATGTAGTTAACGTTTGTGTTCGTTTGGAAAAGGGGAAATGGGCGGAGAGTGAAAGGAAATGTATGGAAATGTTTTAATGTTTAAAATTTCATTTAATAAGAAAAAAGTTCATAAAAGCATGACTTTTACTTGATGTTTGTTAATGTTTTTGCTCAGTTTTTTGTTTTTCTCTGTAGAGTTTTTTATTTTATTTATTTCTTCTTCATTATTTTCCTCTTCCGATATATTTTTTATAAATTTTTGCTCTTTTTCAAGCCTCAATTCAATTCAAAATTGCCAATCAGTTTGTTTTGTTTCATCTTCTTATTCTTCCTCTTTTAAACTAACATTTGCAGTAACATTTTTTTTGATTAGATGTATTTGTTGCAATCACATACTTGTTATTGCTGGCAACAAAGTCAATGTCGTTACAAATATTTACTCACTTCTTAGTGTAGAATTAAGTTTTATGCATCAGTATTTGCAATAACATTTCATAGGAATTGCACAAGTTATTGATTGATGTAGAAATGCACCATTGCAATGTAATGCAATGCATTGCATTTCCAATTTGCATTAGTTTGCAATGAATGTCTTACGATCATTGATTTTTGGTGTTTAAATTGACCCATTTCGCTTCAAATATTTTGCTAAAGGAATTTTAGCTGTTTATAATGTTTACTAAAACACAAAAGTCCATGTAAATATTGTGAATGAGAAAAGGAAGAAGAAAGAGATTGAGATAAGTTGTGGTTGGATTTATGAGGGAAGCGGAAACTTATTAGTTAAAGGATAGAAGTGGATATTTTGGGGTAAAGTTGCTGAAAAAAACTTTAATTACTTCAGATTAAGTTTTTAGATTGACGAAAGAAAAGGAATTGAAATTAAAAAAAGGAAACATGATTTTTTTAAAGAAGAAAACTTTTTTACATTAAAATTTTACATCGTGATAAAATTTTATTAACAAAACAAAAATTTAAAAAATAAAACTTTAATAGAACTGATCAAGAACTGAACAAGGACTGAATTAGAAATGAATTAGAACTGAACTAGTAAACTTTACATTTAAATTATAATTTTATAATTAGATTGAAATTTTACACAAAAAATTAACATTTGACATTAAAATTTTATAAAAAAATTTAAATTTTACACTAAAATTTAAATTTTACACCAAAATTGAAATTTTACACTAAAATTGAAATTTTACACTAAAATTGAAATTTTACACTAAAATTGAAATTTTACATTAAAATTTAAATTTTACACTAAAATTGAAATTTTACATTAAAATTTAAATTTTACACTAAAATTGAAATTTTACATTAAAATTTAAATTTTACACTAAAATTGAAATTTTACATTAAAATTTAAATTTTACACTAAAATTGAAATTTTACAATAAATTTGAAATTTTACACTAAAATTTTACACAAAAAATTAACATTTGACATTAAAATTTTATACAAAAATTTAAATTTTACACTAAAATTTAAATTTTACACAAAAATTGAAATTTTACACTAAAATTGAAATTTTACACTAAAATTGAAATTTTACACTAAAATTGAAATTTTACATTAAAATTTAAATTTTACACTAAAATTGAAATTTTACATTAAAATTTAAATTTTACACTAAAATTGAAATTTTACATTAAAATTTAAATTTTACACTAAAATTGAAATTTTACATTAAAATTTAAATTTTACACTAAAATTGAAATTTTACACTAAAATTGAAATTTTACAATAAATTTGAAATTTTACACTAAAATTGAAATTTTACACTAAAATTAAAATTTTACAATAAATTTGAAATTTTACACTAAAATTGAAATTTTACACTAAAATTAAAATTTTACACTAAAATTAAAATTTTACACTAAAATTAAAATTTTACACTAAAATTAAAATTTTACACTAAAATTTAAGTTTTACACTAAAATTTAAATTTTACACTAAAATTTAAGTTTCACACTAAAATTTAAGTTTCACACTAAAATTTAAGTTTCACACTAAAATTTAAATTTTACACTAAAATTTAAATTTTACACTTAAATTTAAATTTTATACTAAAATTTAAATTTTACACTAAAATTTAAATTTTACACTAAAATTTAAATTTTACACTAAAATTTAAATTTTACACTAAAATTTAAATTTTACACTAAAATTTAAATTTTACACTAAAATTTAAATTTTACACTAAAATTTAAATTTTATATGCATATTCAAGTTTTACATTG
The DNA here is from genome assembly GCA_004302925.2 of Cochliomyia hominivorax. Lineage (NCBI taxonomy): Eukaryota > Metazoa > Arthropoda > Insecta > Diptera > Calliphoridae > Cochliomyia > Cochliomyia hominivorax. The sequence goes on along the minus strand of PYHX02000495.1, from coordinate 36,307,242 downwards.
AGCTGCTTTCTGTTAATTTATGACACTGTGCTCTTATTTTAATTAATGTCCTTTTTCCTTTTATAACTGTTATTAAATGTTAATTTTCCTTTTTTTGTTGAAAACATTTATTTACATAATTTATAAATGTTAATTAAATATTCTAGTGTAAAATAAAATTCTGCATATTTTTATAAAAATATTAACAATAATTTTAATATTATGAAAATCATTTTAATTAATATATTAGTTATTTTTATTAAATTCCTGTGATTAATTTAAATTTAATTATGTTAAACACATCATAATATATTATCAGTTTTTTAGGACATTTTCCTATTTTCATATTTTTTTTGTTAAAAAACATTAAAAAATTAAAAATATTATAGTTGACAAGCGCTACTATGTAATACCCTAAACTACATTGTTGGTTATATATTACAGCTATGAAAAATTTATGAACAACCCTCGTATAATTTGCTTTGAAGAATTAGTGAGAAAGGACATTTTGTATGGAAGCTACCTCATATATTGAATCTAATATGGCCAATTTCAATAGACTTTGTTCTTGGGCCAAACAATTACATGTACCAAATTTCATTATTATATATCAAAAATTGCGATCTGTAGAATGTTTGCAACGTTTACATGGACAGCCAGCCGGACAGGCTGAAAGTGATTCTAAGTCGAACGGTATATTTAAACGTGGACGTTACATCCCAATACTCCAAGCATTTATAGTGGTGTAGGGTATAATTAAAAACGGAACCAGGAGGGAAAATTATTAATAAAAAGTTAAATATTTTTGTTGGCTGCTGTTAAAAGAACAACATAAAACTTTTGCAGTTAATATGCTTTTGAAAAATGAGAAAAAGAGGGAAATTGTTGAAAAAGTAAGTACCAGAATACGAAAGCGACAAAAATGATAAAGTCAGAAGGAATGAAGAACAGAGAGAGAAAAAAAAGAAATCAAGAATTTCATTAATTAATTAACGTTGACTGTTGGTAGAAAAAGCAACGCTGTATGTATATGAGCATGTATGTGTTTCTATGTGAATGTGTGCGCAGACTAGTAAAATTTTTATTTACCTACACTCTTAACGTTTTACTTACACATACTTAAATATAAAGAATGCCTAATAACCCAGAAAACATAATGAAACAAGTAAAAATGTTTAGTCGGTCAACACCAACTATTTAATGCTCTACAACCACAATATTAGTTATAAGTGGTAGTTATAAAAAATTAATAGATGACCCTCGTATTTTTTTATTCACTGTTTTATTTTTATGTATGCAGTTCATTATTATCAGACTTATATGTATGTGAAACTTTTGCGTTTCAAGAGATTTTTTTCTGGAGGTTTTTATGCGAGTTAGAAGAAATTATGGAACGACCCTCGTACAATTTCGCACATCGAATTTTGTTCATATTTATCTTAATTTCACCAACTTTGGTTATAATGAAAACATATATATGAGATTGATGTTCTTCTCAAGTGATATTTGGAATGAGGATTGTATACTTATGAGAAATAATAGACCGATTCCTATATAATTAGGCTCATCGTTTAAGAATATTATAGGATATACTTTTACCAAATTTTGTTAAAATCACTTTATATATAGGATTTTTTATGAGCTTAGAAACTTATTCCGGGAAGACATTGGTATGGGAGGTACCTGCGTCAATAATATAATAAAATAATAATATGTAGAGTGTTTACAACGTTTATATCGGAAAGTGATTCTGAGTCGAACGTTATAGTTAAAGTTAAGTTAACACCATTTTTTCTATGTGTTACAAACATCAGCGCACACCCATAATACTCCAAGCACCTACGGTGGTGTAGGGAATAAAAATGTTAAAAAATTGGAATAAATTTTATATTACAAAATAATTCTATCATTTCAAACAGATTCCTTAAGGGGCCAAAGGGGCCACAAAGTGATAATTTCAGAATAACATTTAAAATGTTCGTTGGGTTAAAGTTTCATGTTCAGCATTAATTTTCGTGTAATTGAATTTAAATAAAATTTAAAAATTTAACTCTTTACGTTTAATTTCTTTCGCATTTTTATTATTTGTGAATGTGAATGAATATGTGTGTGTGTGTTTGAATATGTGTGTATAATTTAAGAAAGTTCAAAAGTACAAAATTTGTTGTTGTTGTATTTTATATTATTAATGACATGAATTTTTCTTCAGAAAATATTTTATAATAAATATTCAGCATAACAAGCAATAAGTGTGTGTATGTGTTTATGTGTGCGAATTTATTTATGTTTGAACGTATGTAATTTATTAAGTAATAAATTGTATGTCTATAAGTTGATATTTATTTATTTATCAATAATTTAACATAAATTTTACATAAAATTAATTGATAAATTGAGTATAATTTAATCGTTTAAAAGAAAACAAATTTATCAAAATGAAATTTAAATATTTTTTGTTTGTTGTATTGAATGTTAATTATTTGAAATGTCTACATTGAAATATTTATCTGAATGATTTTCTAAAATTATGAACTTTTTCGGGACAGTGAAAGGGCGTCAATAACAAAGGACAAATAAACTATCAAAATTTGAGCCGAAAACTTCAAATATTGATTTTGTGACTCCCAATTCCCAAAAATATGAAGAAAAATACCAAGTTTGGAAATTTTGATATTTTGTCTATAGAGACCACATTTATTGGAATAAGCTAATGCCAAGCGATTATTAACACATTGATGTTTCCAAAACAGAATTTTGCTTTAAATTTAAGGTTTTGAAATTTTAGTATCAAAAAGGTTAAATCTGAGATTGTCTGGACTTTACTTGATTCTTGATACAAATTTTTAATATAAAGAATTTCTTGAATGAACGCATTTAGAAAAATATAAATTTTATATACGTTTTCAAAAAAAAAAAAAATAATAATAATAATAAATAAATAAATATAAATAAAATAAAAATAAATCAAATAAAAATAATTGAAGACACTTTATTTTGACAAAAGAAAAAAGAGAGATTATATTAACTTCGTCATTCCGTGTGTAGCGCTAAAAAGGAATCATCTCAGACCCCATCATACATGTATATATATATTCTTACATCAATTAAAAATCAGTGTCGATTTACTCATGTCTGTCTGTCTATCTGAAATTTGGCCTGAATATTTGTTATAGTCCTGAGAAGTTTTCTATTTAAATCTAGCAAATCGAAGATAAATACCGAGATCTGAGGCAACCAACCTCAGCGAAGAATTTTCGTAAAACTGTCAATATACATTCGAAAATTCAGAATAAAATTTTGTCATAATATTAAGTTATATATAGTTAATTATCATTCCAAAAATTATCAAAATCGGTTCAGTAGAAACAAAGTTAATGTAACTTATTTTATGACTCATTACGTTGTATTAAAGAAAAGCGTTTAAATATTGCATTGAGAGTATGTGTGGTTGTGTGTGTATGAAATATTGCATATTTACTACACGCATTTGTAGTAGAGTGTATTCTCAATCGCCATTTTTTCCAATAAAATCAATAAGTTTTGACGATTAAAGAAAATTAATCCCTGGAACTAATTAGAACTTTTGTTTATCCGATTCAATTGAAAAATACCAAAAGTATGTTCCTGTGTTAATTCATTAAAAACATTTTGCAGTTTAAGAGTTACATAATTATTTTAAAGAATGTATATCTTTGGAACACTGTGAGCAATATAAATCCACCTTTTATCTCCAGTTTTCTTTAACCGGGAGGATTGTCTTTTCCAGGTACAAAACCTGTTTAACTATAGTGACAAGAAGTTAAATCGAATTAACAATTTATGGATCTTATTACTCGCAACTGCAAAAAATTTGCAATTTATTGCTTTTGTCATTATTCTAGAAGCAGTGAGAGTAAAAGTTGGCCTACATCAAGATCAAAGACCGACCCTACATCAAGACGCGGTCATAAAGACCAATTTCAATAGATGGGCGGACTAACACATATACATCAGAAATTGATTCTGAATATACTATAAAGTCTTGACTATTCTATCTCTTTTTGACATACCTTGTGGTTTTGAAGTAGTTGAACTCATTATAATGTGTGATAGCATCCGAATAAAATTTGATTAATCTTAATCTCAACAATTACACACAGAAAAATACTTGAAGTAGAACATAATTGATTTTAGACAACGATAATTTAATTTTATATATATTCAGTTTGAATTGAACGTTTTTAATTTTGAAGTGAAATAATAATGTACATTTTCGATTCTTTCGATAATAATTTATAAAATTATTATTTTTTTTTTAATTTTTAGGAAGAAAATTCTCAAAGAAACTTGATTTATTATGAAACAATGTTGAATTCAACTTTTTTTACTAATAAAGCTTATTTTGACAATAATGCAGTATTGATTTTGCTTCATAGATAAACAAAATGTTAAATCAAGATTGAAACAAAATAAGTTAAGTTTTTTGAGAAGTTTCTTCCGATAATTTTAAAAAAATTATTGTTGTATAATTTTATAAATTAATGTACAATATTATTTCAACCGCAACATAAAAACGTTTTATTTGAACAAAATGAACAAATGAAGTCAATTTTAAAATAACTATGTTTTCAACGATGATATAACATTAAATTTTTTTTGTGAGTGTATAAGTGTGGGTTAGGAGACATTTCGGGATCCTTTATATCAGAAACACCATGTGATATATCCTCCCTAATTAAACGTTTCAAAATTAAATCAACCGTTTTAAATGTCAACACAGACCGGAAGCAAATATTTGAAAAAAAAAATTAATATAAAATTTAATTAGTTAACTTTACTTTGTATTAAAAAATTAAATAAATAACGGAATATTAAAAAAATGTAAATAATTTTTTAATAAAAAAATTTTAATGACCTAAAGGCAAACAAATACAAACTCGGGAAATGATTTATTAAGTTGTTAATTAATAATTAAATTACAAAAAAGTGATTTAATTAAGATTGAAATAATGAAAAAAATATGTAAAAAATGGTTAAGAATTTGGGGGGAAAAATAATTAATCCTTCGAGCCGGATTTGAACCAGCGACCTATGGATTTCTATGTCGCAACAAATCAAACGCTACAGTCCACCGCTCTACCAACTGAGCTATCGAAGGTTATATCAATAGTTTGATATAAAGGTAATATTATGGAAATTATTTTATTATATTTTATTTTTATTAATTATTTATTTATTTCTTACTATTTTTTGAAACTTGTTTTTTTTTTTAATTTTTTATTGATAAAATTTTATTTTTTTTATTAAATTTTAAAATCTTTTATATTCATTCATAAACTAATACATTATAATTTTAATAACTTCATGATAAGCCCTCATTTATGCTGATAATCAACATTTTTTATCTCCATAATAATGAATAAACATACGCACACACACATGTTGTTTTGATTATCATCAAATCACATGTCATGACCCGACAAAAGGTTTAACAAAATTTCCTCTATCAATTTAATTTATTTATTCTTAATTCTGTTTTTCATTATAAAGACAAATTTGAATAAATTTTTTATTGAAACAATTAACCATAAATAACGCCAATAAGTTTTTGTAATCAAAAAAATTACTCTTAAAAAAATTTGTTATATGTTTTTGTATATATGTATTAGCTTTTACCCGGTACACTTTGCTGTACAAAAATTCTCCACAGTCATAGATCTCGAAAGAAATTTTACAAATTACAACGTGTATTAAAACAAGTATGAATGCTATATTCGGCTATGCCGAATCTTCAATACCCTCCACCAAAAAATTGTGAAATAAGTTATGTTTTTAACATACTTTCACACATACACTAACAACGTATACATTATAAACGTTTTACTTAAATACTTATAACACAGAACACTTAATGAGTCATAAAATTATACTGAACCGATATTGATAATTTTTGGAATCATACTGGATTATATATATATAAACTAATATTATGGCATAATTTCATTCTATTTTGTTAATTTATAATTGAGAATTTTATGAAAATTATTCCTTAAATTTAGAATTTGCCTCAGATATCGGTCTATATCTTTAAATGTACTGATTTTGCTGGTTTTAAATAGGAAACTTCTCAGGATTATAACAAATATTCTGTCCAAACTTCACTGAGCTCAGTAAATTTTTGTGATAGAAAGACAGATGGACATACCAAAATCCACCCATGATTTGATATGATGCAAGAATATATATACATTATGGAGTCTGAGATTATACCTTCTTAGCGCTACACATGGAATGACAAAGTTAATAAGCATTCTTCGCCACTTGTGTTGGTGAAGGAAATAAACATTTCATGCAACAGTGATTTTGCCAAATCCCCCTGTCACTTGACCGTCTAAAATTTTCCAATAAAACGGTTTCATAAGAAAGAGACAAAATTTGTAAACTCCAAGTGAATACTTCTTTAGATATATATTTTTCACCACATCTGTTCTCTAAGAAAGTGATTGGAACTAAATTGTTTTAACTTTAGCTAAAATAATTCCACAGATAAAAAATAGTTAATATTTTTATTGCATTGAGGATGACCTCTTTTCTTTGATCATAATCGTACTACATTTTGTCCAGAAATTTAGAAAGTAATTGGTATTGACTCTCATTTCGATAGTCGATAACTTATATTTGCTTTTTGTCAAGGCTACTTTTCCCCCTGATCCAATTCGTTCTATATTTTGTCCATTCTTCAATATTTCCTAAGATATTCGATAATAAATATTTTCTTTGTATGGGGATATCTCTCCCCTGATCGTAAGCGTCCCACATTATGTCCAATAAAACAGTTCTTTGCGAATAAAATTTGGAACAAATTTTGAAAATTTTTGTCTTAGTTCTTCCTTTCGATATTCTCCCTCTGATCTTATCCTTCCTAGATTTTCTCCATTAAAGTTTTGAGAAAGTGATTCGGACCAAATTGCAGTAATTCTTTCGATATTCGATAATCAATAATTGCTCTGTATGATGGCTTACTCTCCCTTTGCTCCTATCTGACCTACATTTTGTTCAGTGCAACAGTTTCTTAAGGAAGTAATTGGAATCAAATTTGAGAACTCTCGCTGTTAAAGTTCTTAAGATATTCGATAATCAATATATGATTAGTATGGGGGTACCCCACTCAACAGTCCTATTGGAATTCTTTGAAATCTATGTTACTTTCAGATATATAAGGAGCATTTTGTGAAAATTTAACAAAATCGGTCCAGTGATTTACCTGTCTATAAGTTCCAAAACAAACACAGATTGAATTTTTATATATATGTATATGATATATGTATGTGTATAGATGATATGTGCAAATAATGAAATTCACACATTTGAACAAAAAAACAAATTCAAGTTAAATATTTAAAATGCAAAAAACCACAAATATGTATCTGTATCTGTATCTGTAACATGTTTTTTCGTTGTCACAACAAAATTTTAATGAATAATTTAATTTTTAACAAATAAAAACGAACTGAAGCAATAAAAAGCGACAGAAGCAACAACGAAAAAAATAATAAATTTAAATAATTTGTTAAATAATGAAGTATAAATATGTGTACATATGTACATGTATATGTGAATAGGTCCACATCGAAAAGTCAATTTATTAAAGTTTGTTTGAACTTAAAGGGGAAGAATTAAAAAATGTGCATTTAATTTATATGAGAGTTAATACCCTCTTGGCGCTTCTTAAAAATATTGTTACATTGGCCACGTTCGAAATTAAATGAAAATCAGTTGGACCATTTTGCCACAGTAGTTCAGTTCGGTTTTAGACCTAATTTTGTTGTAGTTTTTTCTGCGTTCAGTTGAAATGTAGTTCTAGTTCAGTTCTTGTATTTTAGGTCAGTTTAAATTGAGTTCTAATATTTTTGTTTATTTTCATTTATTTCAATTAGTTCTACTTAAATTTACTACAGATTCCATTTGGGATTCTATTTTATATTCTAGTTCATATTCTAGTTCGATTTTAGTTCAGCTTCTGTTTCAAATTCAGTTCATATTCTAGTAGTTTCTATTTGGTTCAGTTAGATTCCAGTTAATTGTCTCAGTTAAGATTCTAATTCAGATTTAATTAGATTCTTATTTAGATTCTATTTCAGAGTATAGTTTCTTGCAGATTCTGTTCAGTTTTCAGTTAAGATTCTATTTCAGATTTATTCAGATTTCTGATTCTAATTCAGATTATTTTGTTTAGTTGAAATTTTAGTTCAGATTCAGTTCAGATTCTTGTTCGATTTATTCAGATTCTTATTTAGATTATAGTTTTGTTTATAGATTTTAGCTGAGATTCAAGTTCATAATTTCGTTCATATTTTAGTTCAGATTCTAATTCAGATTTTAGTTCAGATTCCACTTCATATTCAGTTCAATTTCAGTTTATTTTACAGCCTTGTTTATATTCTACTTAAGTTTCAAGTGTAGAATCTAGATCCAATTCTAATTCAGGTTCTAGTTCGGATTCTATTTCTAATTCTAGTTCAGACTTAAGTTCAGATTTTCGGTTCAGATTCTAATTCAGGTTCTTGTTCAGATTCTAAATGGGATTTTAGGTCTAATTTTAATTCAGATTCTAATTCAGTATAAGTTTGGATTCTATTCTAGTTATAGTACTTATTCTGGTTCTAGTTTTATATTCTTCTTCAGACATCATTTCAGATTCTGGTTCCGTTACTAGTTCTAGTTCAGTTCAAGTTCAGGTTCTATTTCACACTCAACTTCAAATTCTAGTTCAGACTCTGTTTTTGAAATTGTAAAATTTAAGGAAAAATCAAATCTTGTTTTAGAGAAATTCTCTATATTTATTGTTGTAAGACGTCTAAAGAGGCTTTAAGTAATAAGAATCGTAATACATAAAACTCGTATCGTATTTCTAAATAAAGAGAACAGAAATATTATATTGTTTATACCCTCATCAACTATTATCCTGTTACAATGTCCAACTATCCTGCAGGAAACATTGTTTTTTTTACAATATAGAATAATGTTTGTTATCACACAAAATACACAAACACACACACACACTCACATTCAGAATAAAAACGATAGTTACATGTTTAATATCTCGTAAATATATTTTCTTACATTTGTAGTGGTAAAAACAGTCTGACATTTAATTTCTATCAACTTCTTTTTGTTTTATATCTGTAATATTTCTTCTCCGCTCTCTTTGTATCTATTTTATTGCTGTGATAGTTGTATGTGAAAACATCACTTTATCACTCTCTCATAACTTTAACTTGTGACGTTGTAACTGTTTACAGCCACTTTTTCCCGTAATTGTTTATTCTGTCATTTTTCACCATTCTATTATTGTTCTTTCATTTTTTTATTGTTACGAATTTAATTTGTCTTCGTATTACAGGGTATCATTTTGTGTTTATATCTGTGAGTGTTTGTTATGGTAGTAGAAGAGTGTCGTAAAATTATTATGACAGTGATTGTGATGTATGAACATATAAACGCATGAATGTGAAAAGGGCTTCGAAACAGAAATAGGTAATTGTTTGAAAAATAATGCGAATTGTGAATTAAGGATTCAGTTTAAGTTTTTTCAAATTTTTATTCGTAAACAGTGAAAACTCCAGAGTTTTGGTAATAAAATTTTTGTAACAATTTTGAATTTATGGGCGTGAAACTGTTATTACTGTTTTAAATGTAAAATTATAACATCAGCCAATAATTCTTATAAGTGATATTAAAAACTTTAACACCCTAAAATACATATTTTCATTAAAAAAATAATATAAAGAAATTTTCTGTAAATTTTAAAATTTATAAAAATTTTTTTATAAACGAAATTTAAAAGAAAATTTTCTATAAAACGAAATTTAAAAGAAAATTTTCTATAAAACGAAATTTAAAAGAAAATTTTCTATAAAACGAAATTTTTAAAGAAAATTTTCTATAAAACGAAATTTTTAAAGAAAATTTTCTATGAAACGAAATTTTAAAGAAAATTTTCTATAAAACGAAATTTTTAAAGAAAATTTTCTATGAAACGAAATTTTAAAGAAGATTTTCTATAAAACGAAATTTAAAAAAGAAATTTCTATAAAATGAAATTTTCTATAAAACGAAATTTTAAAGAAAATTTTCTATAAAACAAAATTTTAAAGGAAATTTTCTATAAAACAAAATTTTAAAGGAAATTTTCTATAAAACGAAATTTTAAAGAAAATTTTCTATAAAACGAAATTTTAAAGAAAATTTTCTACAAAACGAAATTTTAAAGAAAATTTTCTATAAAACGAAATTTTAAAGAAAATTTTCTACAAAACGAAATTTTAAAGAAAATTTTCTATAAAACGAAATTTTTAAAGAAAATTTTCTATAAAACGAAAATTTTCTATAAAACGAAATTTAAAGAAAATTTAAATTTTAAAGAAAAAACACTTAAAAAAGGTTTCTATAAATGGAAAAAATAACACGGATTTTCTAGAAAACAAAATAATATGACTGGGTCTGCAAAAGGTTATGAGTTTGTATTGGAGTTTCCGCAGACATCTTTGGGACTAAAAATAAATTTTATTTTTATCAATAAATTTTTTGTATTAAAATATTTTAAGTTTTTTTTTCCAAAATAGTTTTTATTTATTTTAAGCTCCCAATTTTCAGAGTCTTAAGAATTGAGGAAAATAATAAAAACAAGTAAAAATGTTCTAGTCGGTCAAGTTCTTCTTGTACGGGATCTATGAGAAATAATAGACCGATCCTTACATAGTTTGGCGCTTAAATTGAGAATAACTTATTTTTGTGGAATTTGGTTGAAATCGCTTTATATTTAGAAGGTATGTGACGTAAAAACTTGAGCAAATGGAATAGTATGTACCAATTCACAGATATCTCAAAAATTGCGTTCTGTAGAGTGTTCACAACGCTTATATGGACAGCCAGCCAGCCGGACAGACAGACAGACAGACCGACGGACGGATATCGTTAAATGATTCTGAGTCGAACGGCATAATACACACAATACCCCCAACAACGGTGGTGTAGGGTGCTGTAGGGTATAAAAATACAATTTAAAAAATAAAACAAATGTTTGCATATATTTCACAAAATATCCAAATGGAAGAAGAAGAAAAAAAATAACCGAAATGGAACATTTTATTGATTTTCTGTTTTCTAAAATAACACTTTTAGGCAAAATATTGCATTATGAATTTTATGTTTTCATACATTTTCTCCAAAAATTCTACTCATAATAGAAAAAAAAACAAGAATAAGAATTGAATGTAAACGAAATTTCAATAAAGATTTTTTTTACATTTTAAGCAAATTTTCAATTGCAAATGTATTGTAGAAATAAAATTGATTGAAGGATTGAAGAAAAAACTAACTGAGTGATTGAATGAATGAATGAGTGTGTATGTCTTCAATCATCTTTTGAAAGAAATTAAATGAAATATTGTTAAAACAAAAGAACAGCTTGTTTTCATTATATAACATTATAGTTTCTTCTTCTTCTTTTTTTACTTTTTGTCTAAATATTGAAATGATTTTGAAAAAAAAAACATTTTTTTGTAAGAGAAATTGTAAAAAGAACTAAAATAAAAACTAAATCAAATTGACGACTTTAAAATCACTAAACTAAAATTTGTGAATTTAAAAATTTGAAAAAAAATCACCACAAGTAGTGATGAGGGTATAATAATGTGGTCATTCCGTTTGTAATGCCAAGAAGAAATCATCTTCGATCCCATAATTTATATATATTTCAGTATCAATTCAAAATTTTATAAGATTAAGCTAAATTCCATCTGTCTGTTGCAAGCATTCTCATATCTAAAATAACCGTCAAATTTCAATACAACTTGGCCACAGCTATATCGATAAACCGATATCTGAGACAAGCGCAAAATACCGAGCAAAAATATTTTTTCGATTTTTCAACAAAAAGTAATCGGATTTAAACAGAATTATAAGTCCTTTCATATCGTGCAAAATTAACATCTAAATCGGATCAGGAGGGAAAATGTTAGAGGCTAAAATATTCGAATGTTCGAAACTTCCCCAAAATCAGTTTGTCTTATAGGTCGCAATTTTGAAGATAATTTTATGAAATTTACTACATATTCTAATGCGAATTCTAATTCTAATTCTAATTAAGATTTCAGACCATATTATAGTTCAGATTCTAATTGAGCTTTTAGTTCAGATTCCACTTCATATTCAAGTTCAGTTCCAATTTACTTTAGACTCTAGTTTATATATTTTAGTTAAGGTTCTAGTGCAGATTTTAGATCAGTTTTCTAATTCAGGTTCTAGTTCAGATTTCGGTTCAGATTCTAGTTCGGATTCTTGATCACATTATTGTATGGATTGTAGTACAGATTGTAATTCTGATTCTAGTTCAGTTCTAGTTTAGATTCTTGTTCGGAATAAAGTTCTTATTCTGGTTGTGGTTTTGATTATATATTTCTGAGGCTGATTCAGATTCTTGTTCAGAGATCACTTCCGATACTGATTGCGTTACTAGTTTTGTTCTAGTTCAGGTTCTATTTCAAATTCCATTAAGTTGTACTAGGTCCATTATTTTACTTAGATCGCCTATAAGGGCCCTTCCCGAAATATGGTTTTAAGCTTATAACTGTCCTATAAGGTGATTTCTCGGGAAAAATTTCTGAGCTTATAAAACATATGATGAAATTTTATTAAAAATTACATGATATTTGTCATACTAATCTGATAAATATCGGCTCATATTTTTCTATAGCTTTTCTTTGAACTTAAATAGAAACAAATTCTTTTGAAATTCCACACAATAATTTTTCTAAGTGTTTTATAATCCCATAAATGGAGTCTAATATACTGTAAATGGTGGAGGGTATTCAAAATTCGGCACAGCCTAAGATAGAATTCTCTCTCGTTTTTATTTAATTTTTTTGCTACAAATTTTAATTCTTTTAATAAAGTCAATTTTAAATATTTTATTATCTCTTATTTTAATATTTAATTTAATATTTAGTTAGTATAAATCATCTTAAGTTAATCACTTAATTTTATTACAAATTATAAATTTTACTAAAATCCTTAAATCATTTTATTAAGACGTTCTTATGACAACACATCTCTCGTATTTTAGTTTATAAATAAAATTTAAATAACTTTCACTTTTGTTTTTTTATTGCTGTTGTTGTTGTAGTAAATGATGATAAAATAAATTCATATTGAGCACGTAAATTTGTTGAAAAATAATACTGGATGAAAAGAATGCAAAAAAGAAAAAAAGAACAAAATACTTAAGATATGAACATTTTACTCTGGTATCTATGAAATTAATCACATTTTATGATCAAAGTTTTACTGTTCCAGTAACACAATATTGAAAATTACTTTATGAATCATCCAAAAAACAGTGAATCTTAAAGGGTTTCGGGAGAAAAATGTCACTCATAAAACAAATATAATCTTCAACAAGAACCGACTACAATCTGAACAAGAATTCGATTTGGATTTCATCAAGAATCTAGACTAGAATCTTATCTAGAACCTGTAGTTAAATAGGAAATTGAATATAAGTTAGAATCTGAAATAGTTTCTGAACTACACTCTAAACAAGAATCTGAACTAGAATCTATACAGTACTTGAATTAGAATCTGTACAAAAATCTGAACTTAAATATGAACAAGAACCTGAACTAAAATAAGAGCGAAAACCTAAGCAAGAGTCTGAACCAGAATTTAAACTAGAATCTGAACTAGAGCTGAACTGGAGTTGAACTGGAGCTGAACTGATTTAGAACTGATTTAGAACTAAACTAGAACTGAACTAGAATGAATAGAACTGATTTAAATGAATTCAACTGAACAAATGAATCGAACTGAATAGAACTGATTAAACTGAACAGAATTAAGATTACAACTTGAACTGAACGAACCAACTGAACTAAACTAACTAGAACTGAACTAAACTATTAGAACTGAACAGAACGGAACTACAATTAGAACTAGAATGAATAATAACTGATCTAGAACTGAACTAGAACTAACTAGAACTAACTAGAACTGATTAGAACTGACCAGAACGAGATTACAATAACCTACAACTTAACTAGAACTGAACTTCAACTTGGTTGAAAGAATATAGTTATTTAAGTGTATTAATTTAAGCACAATTTCCAAAAAATCATAAATTCTTCTCACAGATGATTCTTATCAGTTTATTTTATAATCAACATTTGATGGTCTGATAGGAGAAAAAAGTTTTTGCAGATGCAATTTTCGCATCCGCGTGACCGCCTTCGATAGCTCAGTTGGTAGAGCGGTGGACTGTAGAAAATTATAAAGTGATAATATAGATATCCATAGGTCGCTGGTTCAAATCCGGCTCGAAGGATCAAATTTAAATCCCATTTTTTAGCCTTCTTTAGACTCACTGTTTTGTTGGTGTTATGGAAAAGCTACTCAACGAAAGTGGGAGACCCACCCAATGACATACTACACTTTTGTTACAAACATATTTTGCATAGATATGAAGATGAAAACCTTAAGAAGCTGCTTAAAATGCGCATTATGAAAATGAAAATCTTACAAATTTCTCCCCAGAAATTTTACAACACGACATGAAGAAATAAGTAATAAAAAAGACAACAACAACATGTAACGCTAAAAAAGAACAAACAAAAAAGAAAAGAAGAGAACAAGAACTTGAAATTGCAGCTGGAGTTTAAGACAAAACACTTTACACAAGAACAACAACATCATACAGCATGCAACTGACTTAAGTATCAAAATTCACTTTTTTTGTGCAACAAACACCTTCACCACTATAACGCATACACACACAGACAACTACAGCATGTGATTACGACAACATGAGTATCAGCTTGAAAAGGAATTTAGAATAAAACGAAAGAGAAAACAAGGAGGAAAGTTATAACTTTATTTGTTGTAAAACGTGTTGCAGCAATAAATGTACATTTACAACTTGAAGGCATAAAACATAAAGATTGAAACCAACAAAACACCCCCACACAAATATATGAAATCATACACCAACAGACACATTACAAACATAAGTAAATGTTGGTGGAACAGGAAATAGAAAAGAAAAGAGCAAAAGAACAGCGACTAAAATAAACAAACATGAAAATAATATAATCACATATTTTAATCTGCTGAAACGAATTTCATTTAACTTAACATTGATGATTGCTACCTAAAAGTAGACTATAGTTTTAGATTAAATAAGGATAATAAAGGATGATTTCTTTTATAATTAATTAGGAAAACAAAAGTTTATATAATTAAAAGAATTAAGAAGAGTGTTAAGTGTTATAATTTTATTTACAATTCTAGAGATGAATGTAGCGTACTAAGAAAATAAAACGTGTAATCATAGTTTGGCAACATGAGTTGCGTTATGGGAAAAAGCCATTGTAAACATTATGAATTCCTACACATAGAAACTACACTATTTATATGCATAGTTTTTCTACTTCTACAGCTTAAGGTTTTTTTTGCGACTCTTCAACATCAAACGTGATAAGTGGGGGTATGTTAAGTTAAACATTTTGTTGGTGACAATAAGAAAAATTGTGAAAACATTTTTTACAATTGTCTATAATTTAGACTATTACGAAGACTAGGTAATAGTCCAATATATACGCTAGTTGATATATGTAGACAAGCCTATAGTCTAGTAATAGACTAAGCGATGGGCTATTTTATAGACTAGCAGCTAGTCAATTAGTTTTTAATAAATAGACTATTAACTAGTATATTATATAGGCTAGTCTATCGTCTATAACATAAGGAGTGAGATCGATAAATTCTTAACATACGTTTTTCATTACAACTTTTAACCCAATATTATTTAATTTTTTATACCCTAAACCACCACAAGTGGTGCAGAGGGTATACTAACTTTGTTATTCCGCTAAGAAGGAATCATCTCAAACCTCATAATATCTTGCATCAAATCAAAATCTGAGTAGACTTAGCTATGTCCGTCCGTCTGTCGGTTCGACTCTCCTTCTGTTTGTTGCTGGCACGTTCATATCCACAGTAACTGACAGTTCAATGAAATTTGCCCTGTATATTTGTTATGGTCCTGAGAAGTTCCCTCTTTAAAACCAGCTAAATCGGTTCAGTATATTATTAAATATTTGCAACAAAATCTAATCTGTTTATAGGAAATCTGGTTCAGGTAAAAGGTATGGTCCACATGATGTTTCTAAAGCCAAAAAATAGAAAGAATTTTGAAATGAGCTTCTTACACAACTGGTAGGAAATCAGGCCGGTTAGCTCGGAATATTTGATATGAAATGTTAAAGCTAATGCAGATTAAAAAGATAAAGTTTCTGATGGGAACGCTGCTAAAAATGTAGAACAGAGCACGAAAATTGAAGTCAAGTTTCCTTAAAAATATTCTTTCTTTAAAAATATTTTTTATTGCTGACGTTGAAAGAAATGTTGAAGAAATGTAGATAGATAGATAGATAGATAGATAGATAGATAGATAGATAGATAGATAGATAGATAGATGGATGTATAGATAGATGGATAGATAGATTGATAGATAGATAGATAGATAGATAGATAGATAGATAGATAGATAGATAGATAGATAGATAGATAGATAGATAGATGGATAGATAGATAGATAGATAGATAGATAGATAGATAGATAGATAGATAGATAGATAGATAGATAGATAGATAGATACATTGATAGATACATAGATAGATACATAGATAGATAGATAGATAGATAGATAGATAGATAGATAGATAGATAGATAGATAGATAGATAGATAGATGGATGTATAGATAGATAGATGGATAGATACATTGATAGATACATAGATAGATAGATAGATAGATAGATAGATAGATAGATAGATAGATAGATAGATAGATAGATAGATAGATAGATAGATAGATAGCTAGATGGATAGATAGATTGATACATAGATAGATACATAGATAGATACATAGATAGATAGATGGATAGATAGATACATAGATAGATAGATAGATAGATAGATAGATAGATAGATAGATAGATAGATATGGGCATCTGTTAAAAAAGAATTGAAGAGCACGAAAAAGGTGTTTAAAGTGTGTTAGATTTATAAAAACGTTAATGAGGGGTTTTTCCAAAAAAAGGTTCATAATTTTATGATTAGTGATTAAAAGAATAACTGGCTAAAATTGTAATAATAATTTCAATTTGGGCAGCATTTTCTGGAATTGGCAGATTTATAACGAATTGTCGATAAATATTGCATATTCCAGCCAAAAAATGCTGTGATTCATGTTTCAAAGCAGTCTAATTCATAGTAAAGTGAACATAGCATACTCCTGTCGGACTTAAACCTAATGGAGAACTTGTAGGGGATATATGATCCGTAAAGTCTTTTCAAATAAAGCTTAAAACAAAACTAAAAATAAAGTCAAACGTGGGAGAATTGATTTTGTATTTTTGAAGTTATCGACAATAAAAGATCCTACAGCCATAATGAGTAATGCTATAGAGACTAATAATTCTATTGCGTTTATAGAAATATTCCATTAGTAGTGGCACCTAAATTATAAAAATGAAGTTTTCAGTAAACAATATTTTAAAAGAAGTCTTTGTTGATTCAATCATTTAATTTTTTAATTTATCCACTTAATATTTTCTAGTTTAATTTTTTCTAATTCTAAAAAAAAATACGTGCGTTTATAGGAATATGCACTATTGTAGTTGTTGGTCTGTTATGAAGTCAATGGATTATAATAAGTATATAGTATCTATGATTCGTTTTAGTCGAATAGAAAATTTGCAGTTGTTTCTTATTACTCTCTTATGAATGTAATTTTTGCTCTCTGTATTCATACACTGAGAATAATATTATCAGGTGCATTTTATTCTTAACTAGTTTAAGAGTTAAAGTGAAAGTGTCCAGGAATAATTTGCATTATTATGTTAAGAAGGATATTAATATTAATATGATAATTTTATTACCGCAAAAATCTTGATCCTTCGAGCCGGATTTGAACCAGCGACCTATGGATATCTTTTGATTTTCTAAACTCAATCAACTACAGTCCACCGCTCTACTAACTGAGCTATCGAAGGAGACAGTTTTGGCTTTAAATAAAGTTCATTTCTATCATGTTATATCGGAAGCAATAGATCACATATATATTTTGAGTGTTAAAATCAGTTGAAGGTAAAATTTCGTATTTTATTTCTCTCAGTTTATTGTCTTTCTCACAAGGTGTAAACAGACAAACCATCAGCATTGTAAATTAAAAATAAACAAAAATTTAAAAGGAAGTAGAGAAAAAAGAACTTAAATGCCAGGAAATAAAGTTACAACCATGTTGAAGCTGCAAAATGCAAAAGAAACCTTATAGGCTGCAATAAAAAATGAATTTTAAATTAATTGTGGTTTAGCTAAAGCAAACAACTTCTAACATTGTTGTTGTTATTATAATTTCTGTATATTTGTTGTTTTCCCATTGCACAGTGGTCTACATAAATTAAATAATTTAGTTGGGAAAAGGCAAAAACAGGACGCATAAATGTACATTTTAATTATGAGGCAACACCGTCAAATAAGGTAAAGGAATTGTAGTGGAGAAAAAAGGGAGTGAGGATAATGGGCTAAGGATAAAATTTAATGTCCTAAAAAAGGAATCCATATTTTATATCCATATTGAAAGCGAGATTTGTCTCATATTAAATTTTTGTAAGATTAAAGAAAAGCCTTCGATAGTTCAGTTGGTAGAGCGGTGGACTGTAGCAGGGTTCGAGATAACAATAGAAATCCATAGGTCGCTGGTTCAAATCCGGCTCGAAGGAGATGTTTTTTAAGCTATGAAATAATTAGTATTCCATTCCATTGGAAGATGGTGGTTCAGTGGAGATAATCTAGTTGACTTTCCAGATATCAAAATACAAATCTTGAGATTCATTAAATTTATGACGCAAGTTTGTCCATGGCTGGTTGTCCATGTTTACGTTGCAATATATTGGTCGCAAATTTTGAGATATTTTGATGAAATAATAATTGTCATTTATCGATAAAATTGGTCATGTTCTGTCCAATATCAGAGGTTGTTCCATTCAAATGTCTTCAATTGGGTCATATTTTCAGAAAACTCAGAAAAGCACCTCAAATCGTATAAATCCTTCATATATGCAATAATGTAGGAACTATTTTAAAAGTCATATTTTAAAAAACACAAATTGTAAAATAAGATTCTAATAGGGATGGTCCACAATTTTTCAGATCTGTACTAGAGTGTACTGTGGTCCCAAAGTGCTTTTTTTCTTGGGAATTATTGAATATTTTTAACAAAAAATATTGAGGAGTTTTCCAATTGATTTGGAGATTAATATGGTAATAAATATGGCAGGATCTTAAAATTCTTTAAACTCGAGAGCGCTAGGGGAAACATTTTCTTTCGCTAGCTCTATCGGAATTTCGTTCTATTAAAAATTTTTCTTTCGTTTTTTTGTCAAAGTAAAGTTTGTAAATAGCAAGATGAATTAGCTCAAAATATCAACTCAAAAACTCAAATCGAGCCAAAAAGACATTATTGAGTCAGGACCATCTAAATGCAATTTTTTTGTCAGAGAAAATTACCTATTTCATGTGTCTTTGAGAAGATTTTTTTCATTCTGTTATTGGATTTCACTTTGCCTATTTCCATTTTACGTATTCACCTCTTCGTGAAATGTGAAGAACGTGTTTAGAAATCACATGAATTCTATATTTGTGAAGAATTCAATTTGATACAGTTTGCTTCTTGTCTTAAAAGGTTAATCTGGCTTTTAATTAATTTTGTAATTCCTTTCGAAGGTTTTCGGAAGTCATAATTTACAAACCCCAACTACGGAACGTTTAATTTCACTACCAGTCATGGGCCATGAAAATTTTCTTTGGAACTTTTTGGATTTTTACGTCTACACTTATAGAAATATTCCACATGAAATAGCACCAAGAACAATTGATCGCATGAAAAGAACAAATAACAAAAATATTTTCATATTTTTTTTTTTTAATTTTCCAATCCCACTGTCCCTTACAATAATTCACTGCAGTATCTTTAATGCAATAAAACAAATCAATAAATTATATAGAAAATGCATAAATTGCAACATTATAGAATAAACAAGATGGAGTGATTTACATAGCTAAGCAGAATATATGATACCCTCCACCATTCTTGTATAAGATGATGGACTATATTTAGACACAAATTAGAGTTAAATTTTACTTTAATCTTAACTAGTTTCTATAAAATTGACAAAAAGCTTTTTGTCTAAATTCAGAGGTTGTGTCAGATATCGGTCCATATCTTTTTGTTAATGGTTTTAAATATTAAACTGTTTTGGGAGAATAACAAATAATCTTGAATTATTGAGACTGTGAAAATATTTCAAGCAGACAGACAGACTATATAAACACTTTTGGTGGTGTAGGGTGTAATAAAATCTAAATGAAATTAATATAAATTCAATTCAATTCAGTTCGATTTTCCCAACATTTTAAGAGAATCGTTTTAGCAAAAAAAGCACATTATCCTTAATGCTGTCAAAACCATAAATTTAAGAGAAATCATACGATAAAAATATCTTGTGTTCTAGTTTCTATTTAGTTTTGTGTGTTTTTATTTCCTTTTTAGCTTTTTGCTGAAACCTTAAAATAATTCAGCACATAATTTGCGAATAAAATTCTTAATTTCATATTTTTCTATATAAAAAATGAATCTGTGTTTGTTTGGGACCGATTTAATTAAAGTAATTACAAACTGATGTCCCTTTCTCGATTGGACGCCTTTTTTATAAACTGGAGCCGATTTTAGTTTTCTCAATGAAAAAATCGATTTTTGGCCAAAAATCATGAATTTCGATATAAAATAAAAGTGATTACAAATTGTCGTCATTTTCTTGATTGGACGCGTTTTTTAGAAACTAGAGCCAATTTTAGTTTTCTCAATGAAAAAATCGATTTTTAACCAAAAATCATGAATTTCGATATGAAATAAAAGTGATTACAAATTGGCGTCCTATTCTTGATTGGACGTGTATTTTAGAAACTGGAGCCAATTTTAGTTTTCTCAATAAAAAATCGATTTTTGACCAAAAATCATGAATTTACATATGAAATAAAAGTGATTTGAAATTGACGTCCTTTTCTTGATTGGACGCGTATTTAAGGAACTAGAGTCAATTTAAGTTTTTTTCGGTAAAAAAAAATCGATTTTTGACCAAAAATCATGAATTTCGAAATGAAATAAAAGTGATTACAAATTGGAGTCCTTTTCTTGATTGGACGCATCTTTTTGAAAATAGAGCCAATTTTATTTTTTCAATGAAGAAATAGATTTTTCAACAAAAATTATGAATTTCAATATGAAATCAATTGATTACAAATTGATGTCTTTTCTTAATTGGATGCGAATTTTAGAAATTGAAGCCAATTTTAGTTTCATAAAATTTGATATGAAATAAAAGGATTACAAAAATGATTTTTGACCAAAAATCATGAATTTCGATGTGAAATATAAGTGATTGATTGGCGGTTATTAAATGAATTATTTTGTTTCACTTTATATAAGCGGCAAAGTGCACCGGGTCTAAGCTAGTTTTTCTTATAAACGTGCACTACAATTTTATAGTAATAAATGAATGTTGTTTTATAAGAAGAATGTTGTTGTTGAACAATGAATGTTGTTGTATGGAAGATATTTCCTTATTATTAGAGAGTGTTTATAAATTTAATGTTTGTATGTGTTTGTGTAACAGGTTGATTGTAGTTATTTGAGTTTGATTAAATATTTGTGGTATCATGTTTCGCATAAATTATTATATAATTTTTGTTTTATAATTTAATTAATGATCTATAACAGATTCATAGTTTATTTATCGAAATAACGACACATATCAATCAAAAACACACACACACACACTCGCACATTAACAAATATTTTATGGGTTGATAAAGTGAACACTTTCAACTTACATAACTAAATAATTCATATTGCAAATATTTATACACATTTGGGTTATTGTGTTTGTAGGTGGATGAATGTGGGTGTGTGTGTGTTTGGGGTGTTAAAGTTTTGATATTCGAGAAATTAATTGATGACTGTGGTTGCATTCTATTTATCACAAAAATATGAATTTTAGAAGAATTTTAATTTAAATTCATTTTCATAGATTAGAATTTGGTCAAAGTCAATTATGTAAAATGAAAAATTTATGTAAATATCGGGTGTGACTTTATGGTGTTAAATAAACAAAATTTTATATAAAATCTTATGAAATTAATTTTGAAAATAATTTTAATTATTTGTGATACACAGTGGTTACAAAGCGTAATTTTAGGGAAATAATTCTGTAATTTTGGAATTATTAAATATTTTTTAATGAAATTTCACGTGGCCGTACTTGATTAGAAAAGCGGAAGTTTATAGTTGGTTTAGGGGATGGGTAGATCTCCAAAGTTGGTCACGTCGAGTAGTGAAATTTTTAAAAACGTTTCATTACGATTTGATTGAAAACAAATTATTTGTAAACAGTCTTTGATTTTTATATCCTTAGAATCACTTCAGAGTCGATTTAGCAATGTGTGTCCACCTGTCTGTCTAGCTGGCTGCCCAATAAAACATTGCAAAGTGGTTCCTAAATGCATTTTTATACTCTGGTTGGAGTGTTATGCGTTTGTGCAGATGTTTGTAACGGGCAGATATATAAATAGTTCTACCACCACTTTTAAGTATACTGTTCGACTCGAATCACTTCCTGAGTCGATTTAAGCGTGTACGTCCGTCCGGCTGGAAGTCCATGTAAAGCTTGTTCGTAAAGTAAAGATTACAGTTTCGGAGATATCTTAATGAAACTATTATTTTGGCCCAAGGATGATGTCTATTGAAATTGGTTTTAATCGGTCCATTATTTCATGTAGGTCCCACACAAATGTCCCCCTGGAATGGGCTTTTTAGGGTTTTAATAAGGAAAACAAATTATACGAGGTTCGTTCATAAATTTTACGTAGAAAACACTTACAATCAACAATTTGGTGCAGGATATTAAATAGTGGGGTTTGACCGACTAGAACATTCTTTCTCGTTTGAGGTGATTTTTAATTGATTTGATTTGTAAAGACTCTTTGTGTTGGGTAGTTTGTCTCCCAAATTAGTCACATAAGTAAAGGGATTTTATACCTGTACTTGCGAAGTATATATTTTTTGGTTTAAGAGATATTTAGACTAAAGTAAAGTTTAACCCATTTTTGTATGTTTTTTTAATCTGATTTGGGTCAAAAATAAATTTTTCACTGTATAATATTGCCCGGATTTTTTAAAATCTTTAAAAAAGTATATTGACGGATCATGTATATATATGTAGCTCCGATTTTTTTAAGTGGTAACATTTATTCGATTCACTTCGTTCGATTTTGTAATCATACACAATACTAAATTGCATTCCCTCATATCAATGAGATCGGATAGTAGTCCAAAATGGCTTCAAGCATCTTTACAAAATTATAGCAAAAATATAAGATGTAGAATGTTAAATTCAACTATGCAGAGTCTTTAATATCCTTCACCATAAATGCTTGTGAAGTAAATACATTAAAACAAATACATTTTGTGCATACACACTCACAAACGATGAAATATAAAAAGATTTTTCTTAAATATAAAACAGGAACAGTTAAAGAGTTATAAAATAAGTTATATTATTAGCTATAATTTTTTTTCTACTGAGCCGATTTTGATAATGACAATGATGTATATATAACTTAATATTATGGCAAAACTTTGTTCGAATTTTTCAGTTTGTAACTGAAAATTTAAAGAAAGATTTTCGCTTGAACTTAGAGTTTACCTCAGATATCGGTCTATATGTTTTAATATATTGGACAGAATTTGTTGGTTTTAAACAGGACTATAAGAAATATTTAGGTCAAATTTCGTTGAGCTCCATCTCTTATTACAAATCAGAGCGTTCCAATAACATACAGACGGACATAGCTAAATCGAATCAGATTTTGATTTGACGCAAGAATATATATATACATTATGGGGTCTGAGCTGATTCTTTCCTTGCATTACACATGGAATGACAAAGTTAATACACCCTCTTCACCACTTGTGGTGGTGGAGGGTACAAAAATTATATTAATTCAACACATGAGCTGGCAAAGTTGTGAGGTCCATCCTTGTCCCCTGAATCAATTTTGAACTTGTGTACCACCAAAGCGATTAGAGGACTCATCAAAAATGTCCATTAGAAATTTTATTTTAAAATATTTTGTAGATCAATTAATTTTTTCAAAAATTCTTTTAAATTTTTGCACTAAAATTTACAAAATCTTATCCTTCGAGCCGGATTTGAACCAGCGACCTATGGATTTCTATTATTTCTTATACAACTACAGTCCACCGCTCTACCAACTGAGCTATCGAAGGCTTGGTATTGTCTTCAAAATAAAATCTCCATTATCATTTATTTTCCCCTTTAAAAGCTAATAATTCTTATTTAATGCAAAATAAAAAATGCATTAGCAGATTGAAATAGTTTTTTGTTGTTAATTCATTTTTTTATAAAATTTAATTTTTTAATTATTTTTATTTATTTAAAAACTTTATTTAACAACAATTTAATGCTTCAAAGATGATCAATCAAATGTGTTCACATATTTAGTGTTAAATTGTTGTTTATGTGTACGTTTTTTTCAATGTATGTTTGTGTTATATGCAGCGGTATTTTTATGTTAAACCAAAAACATTCCAACAACTTTTTAACGGAAACGGAAGTGTAAATTATGTATAACTGTATCGTTTCACACAATTATAAAATATTCATGGAAATTGTGTGAATTATGCTGCAACATATTTCAAGAGAAATATATTTTTTATATTTTTTTAAATAAACTATTAAAATTTCAAATATAAATAATAATTTTTAACATAAAATTGATTTTATCTTAATCAACTCTGAATCCAGAAAACGGCATTTAAGACTCCTTCTAGTCCCCCTAAAAAGAGATTCAGAAAGTTGGATTCGGGTTGTATTTTAATATGAAATTAATATTTTCCTTTACATAATTTTACTGCAGTCTAAGTTTTTCTATCTTTATTTCTTTCTTTTATATACTTAAAAATACATATACAAATTCCAAATAAACACCACATGATGTTTTATATGAAATCTGCAGTCAGACCTTAAAGAAGTTTCAGAGGTTAAAATAGATAAATTTTAAATGTCGACTACATTTTGCATAAATTTTATTAAATTTTAGTTGGTGTAACTTTAAACTTTAATCATTATGTTATTTTTTTAAAAACTGTTTATACTAACCTCGTATATATGTATAATGTGTATATAGTGTTTAACATATAACACTTTTTGAATATCAGCTAATTGTTTCCCTTATTTACCTTTAACAATGCACCGTGGGACTAAATAAAATTATTTTGCTATGAAACGTTAAATATATTTAATTATTGAACATTGAAGAAGATAAATATGTTAACTCTTCATTTAAATAATTTAAGTTACATTAACTTATACACTCTTATTTTTCTGCCAGAATTATTATCTGTATTTAAATAAATAACAGAATTATAAAAAGTTTTATAAAACTCCTATTAACAATCAAAACCTGACTCGATATAGAAATTTGGAACATTTTAACAGATTCACTGTTTCAGCAAGGGATATCGTCGAATAATACTGATACAGTATTTAAATACTGATAATAATAGCAACACAAGTAAAAGTGAAATAATTGATTAAGACCGACTATATAATAACCTACAATTATGATCGACCCTCGTAATTTTGTTTGTGGTTTTTGCTTATTAATATAAATAGGTCTTACCTGCTTATATAGTAAATCAAAGACCGACCCTGCTAGTAAAAGACATAAACATACCAAATATAATCACTATACTAATATTTTTTCGTTATTTATGAGTCTTAAATTATTTTCGGAGTTGGGTCTGTATAGGAGTTAAGGTCATTAATTTATTTTGTGTTAAATTTAGTTAAAATATTTCCATGTGAATGAGTTTTATGAGCTTAAAACCCTTTTTCGGAGTCTTAAATTATTTTCGGAGTTGGGTCTGTATAGGAACTAAGGTCATTAATTTATTTTGCATTAAATTTAGTTAAAATATATTCATTTGAATGAGTTTTATGAGCTTAAAACCGCTTTTCGGAGTCTTAAATTATTTTCGGAGTTGGGTCTGTATAGGAGCTAAGGTCATTAATTTATTTTGTCATAAATTTAATTAAAATATTTTCATGTGAATGAGTTTTATGAGCTTAAAACCCTTTTTCGGAGTCTTAAATTATTTTCGGAGTTGGGTCTGTATAGGAACTAAGGTCATTAATTTATTTTGCATTAAATTTAGTTAAAATATATTCATTTGAATGAGTTTTATGAGCCTTTTTCGGAGTCTTAAATTATTTTCGGAGTTGGGTCTGTATAGGAGCTAAGGTCATTAATTTATTTTATGTTAAATTTAGTTAAAATATTTTCATGTGAATGAGTTTTATGAGCTTAAAACCCAATTTCGGAGTCTTAAATTATTTTCGGAGTTGGGTCTGCATAGGAGCTAAGGTCATAAAAATTTTTTGTGTCAAGTTTAGGTCATGTAAATGAGTTTTATGAGTTTAAAATCCCTTTACGGAAGGATACTAATTATCAGAGCTACCTGAAATATTGGATCAAATATGGACGATTTCAATAGACTTGTCACAAAAATTTTAAACTCGGAAACTATAAGAATTTATATTTAAACTTTAATGGAATTTGAGTATGATGTAAATGAATTTATCCATGAATTGTAGATTTAAAATGATTCCTACTTTTCCATACGAAAATACCCAAAATCTCAACCTTTATAAAATATATTTGAAAATTTTGAAGGGTAATTTAAACATAATTCCAACCCTGCAAAAAATAACAAAACTAATTTAATAAAAAAAATTTTAACTAAAAGAATTAAGAAATTTAAAGTTCGGAAGAAAATTAATTTTTTATCGGCGTATTAGAGATGTCATTTTTCTGGAAAAAATCCAAAAATTAACCTTTTTAAAAGTTCCAACTTTAGTTAAACTTTAGTCTTTAACGGACTCTTATATGTTCTGCAACAGTATTTTAAAAAAGTTATTGGAAATTCTGAAAAAAAAAACAATAGTAAAAACATTATATCTCTTAAACTTATAGATTTACCTTTGGTAAAGAATATATACAAAATTTATATTGTCTCAATTCATAAATGAATTTTTGTCGAATTTATTAAACTTCCGGAGTTGTTCAACTTTGGAAAGTCTCCGACCATACCCCTGTGCAGAAAGAGGTCTGCACTCCTCTAAATGAACTTAGAAATACCACAGCACTAAACGTGTAATACATCTTCAATGGTTGGAAAGTTACAGAATTATTTAAAAAAAAATCGATTGGTACACATTGTGGAAGCTCTACCACTGTCCTAAAACTAGTTAAAAATTTTTACTTCTCAAAATAAATAATGTGTGATGCAATAATACCATTATAATATAGATTTATTATCTAATAAAGTCTTTCAATACTAACATACACATGCAGAAAAATACAAATTGTTTCTCCTTGTGAACGTATAATTGTGTGGCTGTAAAACACATCATATTTTTATACCCTCCACCACCACAAGTGGTAACTTTGTCATTCCGTGTTTAACACTTAGAAGGAATCATCTCAGACCCCATAAAAAATATATTGTACCAAATCAAAATCTGAGTCGATTTAGTCATGTCCGTCTGTTGTTGGCAGCCTACCATCCGCAATGATTGACAGAGTTAAATGAAATTTAGCCTGAGCATTTGTTATAGTCCTGAGAAGTTTCTTATTAAAAAACAGCAAAATCGGTTCAGTAAAAAATATATAAATAAAAATAAATAAATAAAAATAAATAATAATTTCATTACTTAATAACAGTTTCCGTGTTACATTTAAGGAAAACTAATATAAATTTTAGATTATAAAAATTTGTGAGTCTATGTGTGAGTGTGTATGAAGCAAACATAACATATTTCATTCACATGAATTTGTGGTGGAGGGTATTGAAGAGTCGGCATTGCCGAATATAGCATCCATACTTGCTTTATGTAATTTTTCTACTCATCCGATTTAGTTAATTTCTGGCTTAATGATAAGATAAATACAGTTTTATTTAAAATCCATAATTTTACAAACCCATTGTGCAATTGTGAAAATAATGAAAACTATAATAAAATTACAAAAACAAATAGTGAGATAACGCTTAACTGTAATAACTAAATTAAATGAAATTACCTGTAAATGTAAACACATACATCTATGCCTTTTGTATATGAGTGTATAATATAAATGTGTTTGTAAATATGTATGTGTGTTCATATGTGACTTATTAATTGTTGTATTTTATTTGAAAGCATATCCTTCCTCAATTTATAAGTATTGTTTCCGGTTTAAACCAAAAACAAAAAAGTTAAAAGTAAAATGAAATTATTGTAAACTTATTGTTGCTGCTTTTTATCAGCAACATTTTTAATAATGGAAAAAGTGTTAAATGAGCAGCAGCAGCAACAACAACTACGTTTTTGTAGGAAAAATAAAACAAATAACTTTTTTTGTGGGAAAAAATGACCAACAACAGGTGTTTTATGAAATAAAGTTTTTTCCTGATATTTTGTAATTTATAATTGAAACATTGAAATTGTTACTTAAGTTTAAGTTGTATGTGTGTGTGTTATTTTTTTGGAATTTTCACACTTTGGACTTTAAATTGTTTTGCAACTGTTTTTGGTTGTTAAAAATTAAATGTATTTTTTTTTTGGAGGAAAATATTATTTTTGGGGTTTTCTGTAAACTTTTCTAGTGTTTAAGGTGTTTTGGATTTAAGTATTTTTTCATTGTTGGATTTGTGAGAAATTTCTTTTTAAGTTGAGAGAACAAAAGTTTAAGGAGTGAGATGGAAAAATTCTTAACATAAATTTATGTTAATAAAAATAATAAATAAAAACAAAAAATTTTAATGAGTGATGAAATTTGGAACCTTTTTGAAACCCCTCCATTAACGTTTATATAGTGCTTTCTGTCATTTAGCTCGAATAGGTTGTCTCCGCTTAAAATCTACCAAAATTTTGCAGAGTCCCATATCTCTTCACCAGCGTTACCGTTGAAATTTTTTGAAAAGTCGCTCAAAAGGGGGATTTTGGAAAATAAAGTCGTATCTAAAATATGATTGAAGAACAGAAGTTGTCATAGGTTTAATTCACCATAAACTAACATTTTATGAATAATTTTAAAGTATGAATTTACAGTCTTTCCCGTGTAATGTTGAAATAATCCCGAATATTAAACAATGATTGATTTTCATTATAATTTCACAGAAGTATCGTTTATTAATTGAAAATGATTCTATTGTTCTTGATTTTAAATTTTTTTCATCCATAATTTAAATAAAATTTATTGATTTTACCTTTTTAAGCCAAATTTATGAAATTTTGAGAAGTTTTATGCCGGAAATCCAAATTATAAAAAAAGGGGACAAAATGGGGAAATTTGAAAAGGTACATAAAAAGTCATAACCAGTTGAAAAGTCTTAATTCGCGACTAAAGATGCACCAACGTTAATACACCTCTCCACCAGTCTTCACTCCGAGCCTTTTTCTAGGATTTGCCTCTCTTGATACAAATAACATTTATTGTTTTTGTATCACTCCAGGGCATGTTTATTAAAGTGACAGGATGCCAGTCAGGTCAAAATTACGTAAACTAATTATGAAGTTTTATGAATTTTAAGCAGCCCTTTTTGTAAACATTCCTTGATATAAATTTCGATTTTTGTAGAGCCGATTGTAACAAATGATTGGCTTCTTCTGCCACAATTGCATATTGCTTGTCATACAAATAACTGTTTGAAAATTTTGACTGCTTTTGGGTACTAAACTTTTCTTCAACATTCCCTCGAGCATCAATAACATAAAATTTTGGAAGTTTTGGAAAATTATAGGAAATTGCGAAAAATCTGCCAGAACATGCGATTCGTCAAACATTATGAAGTAAAAATATTTTTAAATTTCCTCTGTTTTGGTCTCTAAATTTTAAGGAGCATTCGTATCAGGAACTTTTCTGGGGCCTTGTATGTTTTTAAACTTGCATAAGCTTTAACATTTCATGCCAAATAGTCTGAGTACTGAGCTTACCAGACTGCTTTGTACCGTATGTGTTGGAAGCTTTTTCGGAAGAGCTTTCTTTAGTTTGGCTTTAGAAACAAAATGTAGATCATTTTTTCTACCTGAATCAGGTTTTCTGTCAACGGATGAGTTCTCTCTATTCTGTTTAACAACATTGAAAACAGTTTGACGGAAGACCTGTGTATGTTCTACCCACTTCTTCCAGAACCAAGTTAAGATTTGTTGAAAATATTTAATAATTTTAGTACGTACTTTTTGGTCGCTCATTTTATTCCGATTACAAATTTTTTGTTGGAATTTAAACAGAATAAACACATTTAATGAAAAACACCTGTTAACACTTTTTCTTTCTCACTCCTTAAATTCTAATTATTAATTTAAAAATTGCTAATTTTTCTAATTTTTTCTTGAAATTAAAGATTTTTAAGAAGTTTAAATTTTTTAATAAAAACTTGGTTCGTTTGGATATTTATTTAAAGCTCTTTAAATATTTGTATACCCTCCATCATTACAAATCGTGAAGAGGGTATATTAACTTTGTTATTCCGTGTATAATGCTAAGAAGTACTCATCTCAGACCTCATAAAGTATAAGTATCTTTAAATCTAATCAAAATCTGAATCGATTTAACTGTCTGTCTGTTGGTACACTCATACTCATGTTAATTTAAAGACCTCAATTAATTTGGTCTGAGTACTCCTGAGAAGTTTCCTATTTAAGACCAGCAAAATCAAAAATTATTAAAATCTTTTCAGTAGAAAAAAAGTTATAGCTTAAAGCATAAGTTAATGTATGTATGTGTAATTGTGTATGTACGAACATAACTTATTTTACTTTTTACTTGTTTTAAGTTAATTTCCATTTTCATAAGTTTTCTTCCCCATTAATTTAGAAAACTCATTCTTATTCTAATATTTTGATAACTGTAAAGTTAAATTTCTATTTTTGAAAAAATGGATCTTCAATAAAAATTTGTTAATAAACTATAAATTTTAAAAGCTTTTCCATTCATAATAGATTTTCAATATTTAAAAGTGAAATTAAAAATAAAAGTTCTTTTTTATAGTTTTTCTCTTTTCGTTGTTGTAAATTTCAATCACAAAAAATATATATTTAATTTTACTTTTTTATAAAAAAAAACTTTTTTCAGTTATTTAATAGTTTTGTTTTTGCATATTAGAGGATACCAAATAAATATAAATTTCTATTTTTTACACTCTCATAAACACGCAGACAAACACAGACATCATTTGTTTGTTCATAAATTCAATAAAAACAAATAAAAATATTTTAGACGGTCAAGCCCAACTACGTAATATCCTACACCAAATTGTAAGTTGTAAATGGCAGCTATGAAAAATTTATGAAATACCCTCGTATAATTGCTTTTCTGATTTATAATTAAGTGTAAAATGTTTGCGTTTAAAAAGGACTTTTCGAAGCTAAAAGAAATTGTGCACCCACCATCGTATAATTTCGAACATCAATTTTAAATAATATTTATCTATATTTTACCAGTTGTTGTAACATCAAGGTATATGTGAGTTTCATTCTCTTCAAAGTGATATTTGGAAGATAACTTATATGGGACCTATGAGAATTAATGAATCGACCATTAACAAACAGATGAACGAACGGACATCGATTAATCGACTCAACCACCTACGGTGGTGTAGAGTATAAATAGAAGAGAAAAATAAATATAACAAAATGAAAAGAAGTTTTTTCCAACATTTATTAACACATTGAAAATGAAAACATGACACACATTTTGATATATAATATAATAAACTATATAAAACTCTACATAAATATTACAAAAACTACTAAATATTAAGATATATAAATTTTTTATATTTATTCATTTTTTAATATTTAAGTAATAAAGGGAATTTTACACTTAAAGAAAATTAGGAAAAATTATTGAAAAAGTTAAAGCCAAATTTCTAGTATTTTCCACTACATACCAGCATGAAGATAATAGTTACGTCCTGCCATTTTCTTTCATGGCAGTCATAAATAAAATTTTTGGGTTTGTTTTAATTATCGTACCCGAAGTGAACAATTTTGGAGATCCCCTTCCCGACTCCTGGAACAACTAAGAATGTATGATTCTCCTATTTTTAGTGAAAATTTCACTTTTTAGTGAAATTTCACTTTTTAGTGAATATTTCACTTTTTAGTGAATATTCACTTTTTAGTGAATATTTCACTTTTTAGTGAATATTTCACTTTTTAGTGAATATTCACTTTTTAGTGAATATTTCACTTTTTAGTGAATATTTCACTTTTAGTGAATATTTCACTTTTAAGTGAAAATTTCACTTTTTAGTGAATATTTCACTTTTTTAGTAAAAATTTCACTTCTTAGTAAAATTTCACTTCTTAGTAAAAATTTCACTTTTTGTGAATATTTCACTTTTTTAGTAAAATTTCACTTCTTAGTAAAATTTCACTTCTTAGTAAAATTTACTTTTAGTGAAACTTTTCAATTTCACTTAGTGATTCATATGTTTCCCTTTTAGTGAAAATTTCACTTTTTTGAGATTTGAGGTTTAAATTTTTTTCAAAACTTTTATGAAAATTTCACTTTTTAAATATTCACTTTGTGATAACTTTTATTTCACTTTTAGTGAATATTTCACTTTTTAGTGAAAATCCTTTTATTTTGAAAATTTCACTTTTTAGTCAAAATTTGCTTATGAAAATTTAAATTTTTTTAGTGAAAATTTCACTTTCTTAGTGAAAATTTCACTTTTTAGTGAAAATTTCACTTTTTAGTGAAAATTTCACTTTTTTTCAAATTTGTGAAAATTTCACTTCTTTAAATATTTTTTAGTGAAACTTTTCAATTTTCACTTAGTGAATTTCGCATGTTTCACTTTTTAGTGAAAATTTCACTTT
This sequence comes from Cochliomyia hominivorax, assembly GCA_004302925.2. Lineage (NCBI taxonomy): Eukaryota > Metazoa > Arthropoda > Insecta > Diptera > Calliphoridae > Cochliomyia > Cochliomyia hominivorax. Next base: position 36,274,156 of record PYHX02000495.1, on the reverse strand, counting down.
TTTAAGTTTAAATTTTTCATTTTAGTGAAAATTTAAAATTTCTAGTGAAATATTGGTCACTTTTTAGATCAATTTGACTTTTTGTGAAGTCTTCCTAACTTCTTAACCAGTTCCATTTGAAAAACCAATAAAAGTAATTTCCATTTATTTGCAAACATGGGTCAACTAATAAGTGACATAAAGTTCATAATTTATGAAAAAATATACCAAAACTTAATAAAGAAAATAAGTAAAAATGTTATATTCGGTCAAGCCCGACTATGTAATACTCTACACCACATTGTTGGTTTTAAATGACTGCAATGAAAAATTTATGAACGGCACTATTATACATATTTTTTTTCAATACCCACATATATGTTCGATTGTGAGTTTAAGATGATATTTGGAAGGGTGGTTCTATGGGGCCTATGAGAAATAAAGAACCGATACTTTTATTAGTTGGCACATCGTTGTAGAATGTAAAAAAACTTATTCATGGCAAATTTGGTTGACATCGTTTTATATTTAGGAATTTTGTGGACTGAATTCCCCATTCCGAGGAGACATTTGTATGGGCCTGTATAAAATAATGGAGCAATAACTAATTTCAATAGACTTCGTCAAAATAATAGTACGTGTCAAATTCCATTAAGATCTCTTTTAAATTGCGACCTGAACTTTGCGAACAAGCTTTACATGGACAGCCAGTCGGACGGACATGCTTAAATCGATTCAGGAGTCAAGTCGAACGATATACTACTGCCTATTACAAACATCTGTACAAACGCATAACAGCCCCACTACCAATAGTGGTCTAGGGCATAAAAACCCTAAATTGCAGACAGTTGAATTTTGAAAATTATAGTAAATGAAAAACTAAAATAAAATTCTATAAATTTAATTCTGATATTTTAAAATTTAATTTAAATAAGTTATTCATTCACCCACAACTATAACGATCTCTCATACACCACACAAACACACCAGAAAAAAAGGACTATAAAAATAAACTTAATACACCAACACATGTAAATATTTATGTATGCTCACACACATATATGTGTAACATATCTAAATAGTTAAATGTACTCATACATAGATATTGTTTTTTTTTTTTTGTGAAAATATTTATGTATTTTATGTAAATTTATTATTTGTTATGTTTATAAAGGCCTATAGACATAGTAACATACATTTATACAAACATTATACATACATATGTACATATTCTATACATATGAACATTGATTCCCTTTTTGATACTAAATCATTTTCATTCACTTATTTACTGCTGCTTTCATCCATCCATTCATTCATTCATTCATTTATATTGATAAAACTGTTATAAACAGGTTTATAAATCTATAAACATACAAAGATACTTTTACCTGAAGCTTATTTTACCGTTTTTTTTTAATTTCATTTTATTTTATTTTATTTAATGTATTGTTACACATGAATAATCATTTCTATGATTTACTCCTGTATTCAGACATACATTTTTTATACACATGTGTATGTGTGTATATTACATAGAGTGATGTAGAGTGTATTGATGGAAAATATGTAACATTATAAGTATTCGATGTTTATAGTCATTTTACTTTTATTTATATATTTTTTTGTTGTTTTTGTGTATTTTTTATGAAATTGACCTGCAATCGGGGTTGTTGACCAATTGTTAAATGATTGTTTTACATATAAATAAACATAGAAAATACTTAGCATATAGAACATCATATATCAAAGGAAAGCAGACATTTTAAGGCCTGACGAAAAGCCTCAACATTTCTTAAGCCATTTTCCGATTCTATGAACTATGAAAACTCAAAAGCAATCGATACAACATCTTTCCAAATTCGCTCCATAGGTAGTTTGATTATTATGCGTTAGTGCTGGTATTTGTTACATACATAATCATAATCACTTTCATAACCGATTTCACAGTGTCTGTTTATCTCTCCAGTTGGCTTTCTGTCTTTGTTAATATTGTGAACAATTGGAAATGTTTATTCTTATTCCTGTTCGACTTAGAATCACTTTCTGAATCAATTGTACATTGTCCGTCCAGTCGTCAGTATTCTAGTCAGCACTAGAATATTTATGTTCAATCTAATATTTCAGGTAGCATGCAGGCATACAAATGTCCTCCCGGATTGGGTTTTTAACCTCATAAATCTCACAGAAATGGATATATTTAGATTAAATGTGGCTCATAAAGTTCTTGTATCAATCCAAATTCATATGCCAATTTTAAAAAAGATCGGTCAATAATTGTACGTAACTCGCATTCAGCCCCATTTCCGAAATTCACCTCAAAGTGCATAAGTATCAAAAAAATTTTAGTATTGTAATGATATTTCGTATGTTTAAGATTTTTGTAGCCAAGAAACACCTACCAAAATTTGTGATAATCGGTCCATAAATTCCTATAGCTCTCATGTAATACCTACTTCTGAGAATCATCTCAAATTGCATAAAACTCTCAAATATATGTATGTGTGAGCATAAAGAAAATCTTTTAAATAAGTTTATTTTGTAGAACTACAAGTTCGATTCTAAGATTGTAGATCTATAATTTTTTAATGTCTACTGATATGGTTTCTGGCCGAAAAGGTAGGCGTTGTAAAGGCATAGGAAATACCAAAAAGCAGTTTGAGCAAATTTTAAGGAACCTTTCGATAATATCGGATAATTTTTCATATATAAAGAATTCAACTTATTTTCGACCAATCATAACCGAACCAACATTCAATCCAATATCAACAGCTTGAGTTAACTATTAAAATTCGCGATCTCCTCTATGTCTGTAGAGGATGATTTCATTTCTAAATATTTATTTATTATTTGTCTCAATGATCGGGGGTATTATGTGAATATTCGACTGGGTGTATAGGCAAATATTAATATAACACCCCCCCCCCCCCATATCATTTTGTGCAATAGAAAATGCTTACAAGATTCATTTGATTCAGGACCTAAAACCTGTTAGCTATTTCAAGTGATAACAATACACCTCTTGCTTTTTGTTGGCATCTTTTTTAGATTTAAAGTGTTTTCAAAGAGGAAGTTCTTAATAGGCATTTCATAATGTTACTTTAGAACTTTTATTTCCCGCTGGACATTGCTGATGTCGTTTATGCATATATTTCACATACTCAGAGACATAACAGCCTTATCAAACAAATTTATTTTTATAAATTGTTTATTACTGCAATGTGAGAAAATGTGACCAACTATAAAATTTAAATGGCATAAATGGACTTTGAAGTTGTTACAGTATAAAGAATCGTAATAATATTATTAATAATAATAATAATAATAATAATAATAATAATAATAATAATAATAATAATTACATATTAAGGGACTATAACTTCCACGACTATAAAATTATTTTTCAGACTTATTTGAATTATACCAATCACACTAAATGTGGAGAAGATCAGCCAAAAATATATATTGACGAGAAGTTGATAACATTACTATTTGATGATTCTTGTCCAATATCGAAAAGTGTGTTAGAGTTTGTATTTTGTTTTTAATGATAATAAAATAATTATTTTTTTTAATCAGACCAACCAGAAAAACCAGTTTTACATTTTTAAGCAAAGGCCCTCTTCTTTCCAAAATGGTTCAAGATTTTGCTATGGTGTAAATGTTTGTCAAATTTCATTTAAATCATAAATGGAATATTGTCGATGTTTAAAAAATCTTTACCGGGAAATTAAGGTCCCCCCATGATCCATTAGGAACATGCGCCTTTAGTAACACTAAACAAGATTTGGATATGACACTGCATCCCCCTTATAAACGAAACACTTAATATCGTATATCTCTTTAACTCAGGAAATATGTGCTTTAACAACGCTTTACTAGAAATTTTATGGAGAGGGCCTGGAGACTTATATTACCCACAACAAGTGAAGCATATTGCATATCTCTGGAGCTTCAATGAAATTCTTGAAATGTGTCGCATAGATAAAGTCTTAATAACAAAATATTAAAACAAACAAAATTTTGAATAGGACTCAGGGGAGTGGATATTAAAAATACTCTTACAAACGGAATCTTGCATTGGCATCTGTATATACCGAAACTTTTGGTTAAAATTTCATGAAATTTGGTGAAAATAATTGAAAAATATTATAAACAACGTGATTTTGGAGTAGGACACGGGTGACTAGTGTACTATTACAAACGGAATTTTCAATATGGTTCCACAATTATTTTTAAATAGATTATGGTGAAATTTATAAAAGTTTCGGCACAGTCGAATTTAGCAGTTGTTTAGTTGTTCAACATTTTCATTATTTTTTAAAATTGAAATTAGTTGGTCACATTTATTTTGCCTCTTTTTACAGTCCACCTTAAATTTATTTTTCATTCATTGTTTATCAGCATAAAATGTTTTGTTGTTGTTGTTGTTGTTGTTCTTGCAGCTATTTGTTCATTTTATGGCTTTTATATTCATTCATTCATACATGTTTTTATGATGACATCAATATAACACCGACAATTATGATGACTATGACGATGATGATGCTGATATGGCTGCTACTGCTTGCTGCCTTGGCTGTTACTGATGTTGATGATGATGTTTTTGTTGTTGTTGCTGCTGCTGATGTTTAATGAAGTGTCACTATACGGAAGTTGTAGCTGATATTGTTTTTTTGTTCTTCTTCTCATAAGCAAATTATAAATTCAAAGCAAATAACAAAAACAATAGAGACACAAACAACTGGACCACATACTGTTTTTTTTTACAAACACAAACACATACACATACTTACATACACACATGTCCACATATCATTTGAAACCTATACTAACACACATAGTAACAACATGAATCGTTTGGTCGTTTGTTTGGCTTTTTTGTAATCATGTTGACAATCCATAAAAAAGGGACACATAAAAAGTCCAAAAAATAAAAAAGGAGTAAATAAAAGAAAGGGACATTGGTGTTGTTGAATCATCAAACGTTTTGAAAGGTGTTTAAGCAGAGTGTTAGAAAATATTCTTAAGGGCTCAACAATAACAACAAAAGGAACATTAAAGATTTAGTGATGTGTTGTTTATTAAATTAAATCTCTTTTTTAATTTCTTCTAAATTTTATCTCCTTTTTTTCTTGTTTTAAATAAAAACATAAAATTGACTGAGACCAAAGTGTCTACTCTGATTAAATCTCTGTTTTTTTAGGTCTTTAACAATAAAAAATAAAGTTTTTGTGAAATAAAAAAATAATAAACCCATTTATCATATATTTTTAGGTTACTGGGTCAATTTTGTTTAAAAATATAAATTTTTAAAATTAGATTATGGATTTTTTTAAAGTTTAAAGTGTGAATAGAAAAATAAGTTTTGGACTTGCATTTGTGTGGGAAATTTTTGAAAATCACAATTTAATGCATTTTTATAGCCTTCGATAGCTCAGTTGGTAGAGCGGTGGACTGTAGTTGAAGCGAGATAAAAAGGCAATAGAAATCCATAGGTCGCTGGTTCAAATCCGGCTCGAAGGATATTTTTGATATTATCAAAGACATTTGGATGCATTATGGGGTCATATTGGCCAAGCGAAGCCCTAATTTTCACTTAGATTTACTAGTAGAAAATTACCGGAAATTTTGATTCTAACTTCTGGGGCTTTAAGTCTTCAAGAGCTCTGTAGATGATTGATAAAACATTTTAATAGAAATCCATAGGTCGCTGGTTCAAAATTAAGCCAAGAAAATTTTGGTTATAATACAAGAAATGTGAAGCACCCAGGAACAACATAAATTATTTTTCACTTAATTTCAATAATCGGAAAGTATCGGATATTTTGATTTCTATTCCAAAATGTAGAAATGAAATCTTTAGGTCATTGATTCAAATCCAACTCGAAGGATATTTTGCATATTGCAAATTTGAAAGCATTATGGCTTCTTCCAAAAAAATAAAGTCTTATTTTCCAATTAAAAATTACGAATCGGAAACTATAGCAAATTTTGATTCCATTTTCAAATGTTTAAAGCCTTCGATAGCTCAGTTGGTAGAGCGGTGGACTGTAGTTGAAGCGAGATAAAAATGCAATAGAGATCCATAGGTCGCTGGTTCAAATCCGGCTCGAAGGATATTTTAGCAGCAATAAAAAGCACTGTGGAGTACTACATTTTCCTTCACGTAAATAACAAAAATTTTAAGCCTCCGGTGCACTAAAACTATGATGTCTAAGAGCTTTTCCAAAGAACTTCTTTAAGCCTTGAAAATGTGTTGATCATGGAGAGTTTTTATTAAAATTTATATAAAAAAGTAAAATGAAATACGGATATAATATGGAGAATTTTAAACCTTCGATAGCTCAGTTGGTAGAGCGGTGGACTGTAGTTGAAGCGAGATAAAAATGCAATAGAAATCCATAGGTCGCTGGTTCAAATCCTGCTCGAAGGATATTTTTGATATTATCAAAGACATTTGGATGCATTATGGGGTCATATTGGCCAAGCTAAGTCCTAATTTTCACAAAGATTTACTAGTAGGAAATTATAGAAAATTTTTATTCTTATTTCAAGGGCCTTAAGCCTTCGATAGTTCAGTGGATGATCGAGATAAAATTATAATAAATATCAGCAACTCGAAGAAAATTTTGGGTCCATGACACGTTTTATTTTTGACTTAAATTTACGAATCAAAAACTATCGGAAATTTTGATTCCAATTCGAAAATGTAGTAAGCCTTCGATAGCTCAGTTGGTAGAGCGGTGGACTGTAGATTATCGTCAAAAAGTGCAATTGAAATCCATAGGTCGCTGGTTCAAATCCGGCTCGAAGGATATTTTGGAAATTGTCAAAAAATTTGGAAGCATTGTGGCTTCATCCTGGAAGAATGAAGTCTTATTCTTCACATAGTTTCATAAATAGGAAACTATCGAAATTTTGATGACAATTCAAAAATGTGGTAAGACTTTGATAGCTTAGTTGGTAGAGCTGCTTCAAATCCGGCTCGAAGGACATTTTACAAGAGAAAGACAGCAAAGCGGATGCCATGTTCTCAAGGAATTTAAACCTTGGTCCTCAAGTCTTCGAAAGCTCAGATGATAAAGCAGTTTACTGAAGATAATCACAACAGGGATTCAAAAGTTCACTGGTTCAAACTTGACTCAAAAGAATAACTTATATAAAGAATATCTCAAAATCCTTCCAGCATCCATTCTAGGTACTAAATTTTCTCCTTTTTCTATTTTTAAGGCAATTTGTTTATACTTTTCTCACAAAAAACTCTTCTAAAAATAATTTGTTATCCTCATCTTCGGCCAGTAAATGCCCTTAAATCTATATTTTTCTTTCACCACAATAATAATAATTGACTTCCTTTTCAACTTGTTCAATTCAATAATTTGTATGACAAACTATTTTTCTTAGACCAACGGACAAGTTGCGTTTGCAACTGCAACCTCCACTATTATGGAACCTATTTTCAATCTGCTTTAAATAAAAACGTGCAGACACGTGTTTCGAACATGAAATTTTATTATTGTAATAAATAAATTTCTCAGAAAATCCATAAACGAGAAAAAAATGAAACATGATTCAAGTTAAATTTAATATGGACATTTGTTTGTTTTAATACATATATATATCTACACGTACATACATACATATATATATACATATACATATACATATTTTTTGCACAATTTTATTTCAAGGAAATCCAGGACATTTATTTAAAAAAATCATATAAAGAAACAAGAAGTAGAAATATAATGATAACGAGTTTTTTTATGAATAAATTTATAACAAGATAAAAATAAAAGGAAAACACTTTTATCCGATTTTCCATAATCGGAATTGAGTTTGTTTGCTGAGAAAGTGGCGATTGAAAGAAATTTAAAAATAGATTTAATCCTTCGAGCCGGATTTGAACCAGCGACCTATGGATTTCTTTGGAATTTTTGTCTTCATCTTCTACAGTCCACCGCTCTACCAACTGAGCTATCGAAGGTTTTAATTCCAGGGAATCAGAAATGTATCTTAAGGATTTTTGAAAAGGAAAAGGGATAAAATAACTAAAAATTTTAAATAACAATTTGTGATTTTCTCATGTTTAAATCGTAAATCGGAGCAATAAAAAACAATGGACATCTTTTAAATCTTGATCTGCATTATTATTAGTCTATCACTCTATTAATTGCGCTATCAAAGGCTTAAGATACTAAATCTCGAAATCATATCTCTCTCACAATATGTAGATCAAGAAAGTGGCAGCGTTTCCAATATCTGAATGACTTTTTTCTTTTGTTGATGTGAAATTATCCTTAGAGCCAAATTTGGATCAGAGACCTATGGATATCTGAATTACTTTACAGTCCTCCACCCCACCTATCGGAGGTTTGATTTCAATGAAAATTAGTTCCATTTTTATAGCAAAGCTATTGACTTAATAATGACGACACAATTTAGAGGAACGCTTCAGATTATTAATGTTACAATCACGTAATCGGGGGACACTATAATAGTTTGTTTGTTCCTTGTTAGCGAAAAACATCCTTCGAGCCGGATAGGAACCAGCGACCTATGGATTTCTTTTGTATTTTCGATTTCGTCATCTACAGTCCACCGCTCTACCAACTGAGCTATCGAAGGCATATTTGATTTAAAATTATTGCAATTGAAAAGACCAGAATTGCATGAAATCAAAATAAAATTAAGATCATCAAACTTCCTGAGAAATTTATAAGACAAATAATTTTTCCAAATTTCAGTTCTTATCAAAAAGTAGGTTTTTTAATTCAGATGAAGTGATATAGATAATCTGAAAATATCTCTCTTCTATTTTCAGATTATCTTTATCACTTTTGACTCTATTTTGGAGTCAAACAAGTATAAATCTTCTTGCAGAGTTACTTATAAGATTTTCGTGATGTAATTGTCTTGATAATACCTTGTGCTTCCATAGCTATAATTCAACCTCTTACTGCCGAATATAAATATCGCATATATTATATATATATTATATTAGAAGGAAAAATTTTACGAGGGTCGTTCCTTCATTTTTTGTATTTACAACGATATTTATATCAATTACCACAAGTAGTGATGAGAGTATTATAAGAATGAATTATCTAAAACCCCATATGAGTCAATTTAGATGTGTCTGTCCGTCTTATTTTTTGTCTGTTGTTGCCACGCGCATGTGCCCAATAATTAAAAGTGCTTACTAAATATGTCCTTAGTATTTGCTACTGTCCTAAGAAGTTTCCTACATAAAAATAGGAAAATTAGTTGGGTTCAGTACAAGAAATGTTATATCGATATCGATACCTCCTAAACGTTTTATAAATTTTTCATGAAGTTTGGAACGCTGTTACTGCCTTAATTGAAAAACGTAAGGACTTATAAAATTTTTGGATCGGACATGGGAAACGCAATATTTAATACTGCATATCTCTAATATTTCAGGAGACTTTACACTTTAGTAATGATTTGACAGCGCAACATGCATGATTGCAATTCAGAAATTTTCTATTTCTAAAAAATTCATAAAATTTGGTCAAAATTTTATTTATTACTACCTCCATTGCATAATACCTCCAAAGAAGCCTGCGGTATTATGCAATTGTATAGAATTTTTTACTGGGGAAAAAATACTGCATTTTGGTATTTAAAGTTCGACTCAGAATGACTCTCTGAGTCGATATAAATGCAGGTCGAAGGGTTTAAATCGAACATTTATGTTGGCATTGCAATTATAATTGGTTAAATTAGGTTAAATATGAGCCAAAATCTGTGTGCTAAATTTTACGGGGATCGGTCCATAATTTCCTCCAGCTTTCTCGTATAATCCCCCCAAAAAATGTTAAACGCAATAAAAACTCTTAAATGTAAAATCATAATACGCATTTGTTAGAAAATAAATTTATACGAGGGTCCAACAATGTGGTGCAGTACATTAAATAGTAGGACTTGACCGAGTTTAACTTCTCACTTATTTTGTTGATTTTATGTTTACTTTAGCATGGACACGAACACTAAAAGTTTCTAATAAGTATTAAGATGGTATGGAGTATCTTACTCCCTTGTCCTGCTTCCATCCAAGCAAATGTTCTATATATAAATTAAACGATATATACAATTGTACTTACTCCTTCTTAAGAGTTTTAATTAAAATAAAAATCATTACTTTTTTATATTTTTTAACATTTATTTATTTATTATTTTTTATAATTTTGTTGTTTTTGTTGCAATTTAACTAATCTACATGACATCAGACAATTGTATTTGAGTTTGTCGACTACATTGACCTAAAATAATACGTAAACGTACTACTGTTATTATATTTTAATACACTCTACTGTAAAGAATTTAATTTGTTTAATATTAGTTTTTCATTTTATTCATTTATTTAATTATTTATTACTTAAATATTTAATACTTTTTTTTTTAATATCAGTTCTTAAAGTTAACTTTGACCATTTAAATATATAAAATGGTAAAAATATAACAAAAATTAACAATAAAAAAATTGAAAAATAACATCAAAATTAAAAATTTATTTAACAGAAATAAAATAAAATCAACACCAAAGCATAACAAGAATGTTATATTCGGCTGTACCGAATCTTAAACACCCTCCACCACTAAGTACAGTGAAATATTCTTAAAATTATCTACAAATATTGGTACCGAGCTGAAGGTTTGAATGGCTCATTTTATTAAAAAATCATGAACAGGAAAAGAAATTAGATACGTATGTGGGAGTTATAGCAAAATATAGACCGATCTTGGTCATATTAATTACATATGTTGAAGACAGTAAAAAAATAACTGAGCCGAATTTTTATAAAATTGGAGTTTTTTTAAGAGTTTTATAAGCTCCCGTTTTCCGGGAAGGAGCAATAGCAAAATATCGACCAAGATTGATCAAATTAATAATATATATTAGAGATCGCAGGAAAAATAATTTTTATAAATTTTGTTTTCATTTACTAGTTTTATGCACTCAAAACTGTTTTCCTGGAAGGGGCCTTATATTATGGACTGATATTAAATATTAAAGACAGTTAAACAAATCACTGGTCTTTATTTAAGTGTTTTATAAGCTTAAATACGTTTTCCTGGAAGGAAGGGCGTTATATGGGAGTTATAGCAAAATATGGACCGATATTATTCAAATTAATAACGTATATTCAGGAGAGTTAGAATATGAATTGTGTCGAATTCAATATAATTTATTCTTGTTTAAAACTGTTATCCGGGTAGGGCAATATATGGGAGCTTAGCAAAATATGGACCGATATTCATAAAATTATATTCAAGACAGTTAGGAAATTAATTCAGTCAAATTTCAATAGAACCGGTGCATATTTAAGAGTTTCGTAAGCTATTTACCATATTCCGGGAAGGTGCCTTTTATGGGAGGTAATAATGACCCCAGCATAATCTAGTTTCTTTGGATTTTTGATTATATCAAAATAAATAAATATGGTAAACTTCAGAAAATTGTCCTAAAAATTGAGACCCATACAGCGCACAGATTTTGGGGTATATCAAAATTTTTCATATTTCAGCCTATAACTTTTTTCGATTGATACGATTTTTATGATTTTTTGTACGATGATGATGAAAAATATATAACTGTAAAAATATATAACTGTATATAACAGTTAAATTATTGTTTAAAACCAGTTACATTTTGCAAAAAAAATAGAAAAGTTCTTATTCGAGATTTTGAGTTTATCTCAGATATCGGTCTATATCTTCTCTTTTTGCCAATAAACAGACCAACGGACAAAAAGAAACAATGGAGTTTGAGATGATTTCATCTTAGCGTTACATACGGAATGATAAACTTAATAACCCCTCTTCACCATTTGATTAGGTGAAGGGTATGCAAAATAGATATTTCATTACATTCAATAAAAAACCATAAAACCGCTAAATTGATTTTTCGATATGTGGTTTTTCTCTTATTGTTTTTGCAGTTTTCTGTGTTTCCTGTGTGTGTTTTTTTTTGTATTCCAATTTTATTACAGACATGAGATAAAGAAATATTGAATTGTAAAATAAATAAAATAAAATAAAATGAAATAACAATCAATTGAATAATAATTAAAAATATATCGGCCGATATTTTATGTTGCCTTTTATGCCACAAGAATGTTATTGATGCAGAGTGCTTATGTTGTTACTGTATGTGTGTGTGTGTGTTTTATAGGCCTAAAGGGTTTGAAATGATTTTCTTTTTTTATTTGAGGTTTGAGTGTTGAAAAAACAAATCTTTCAAACTTTTATTCTTTCAATAAATTGGAAAACATTTTCAGTGGACATCAACAAATAAGTGTTTCAAAATATTTGTATGTATGTGTGTGTTTTATTTATTTATATAAAAAAGAGTTAAAAAATTAGATTTATTAAAAGAAAGATTTAATAAAAAAATACTTGTATAATTTTTCTTGAGGGCTGTTTTGTTGTTGTTGTTTTTATTTTGTTTTAAAACATTAACAAATAATTTTATTAACTTAAATACTAAATTGGCAGTGCAGGATTATTTTCTTATAATTTTTTTTATCCTTAAATTTGACTTAATTTATATTTTAAATGAGAACAAAAACAAATTTTTTATTCTAAAATTCGTTTTAAAGTTATTTCTATAGAAAATTTGAATTGTCTTTTATTCTTTTTATTTTATTTTCAATTAACAGATCATTTAAAACTAACTCAATATAAACTTTTGAAATTGTTGTACCCTACACCATCATTGGTAGTTATAGTATTATGTTTTTGTGCAGATGTATGTAACGTGCAGTGCTTCCACCACTTTAAAGTTAGTTCGAGTTTGAATCACTCCCTCGATCATGTCCAATAATGTGTTGAAGGGTATTTCAAAGTCGAGCTCGACGATTATAACTTTCTTACCTGATTTTTGTAATATGATTAAATGTACTGTTATATTGCCATCTTTTACAGAAGAGTTATAGACAAGTGGGTGGATAGAAACCTGCACTTGTTACTTTTTTAATTTCATGTTTGGCCAATTTTGACAGAATTTTTATTCTACAGTGGATCCACAGGCAAAGAATAAATCTGCTTACCACATAAAGAGAGGCAACATATTATGGTTTTCAAATAAATCAACATAATATGGTTATACCACAAGCATTATTATGGTAGGTAATGCTAACACACACATGTTGATAATCATAATATAGTTGTTCCACAACAATAATATGGTTAAACCAGAACAATGTTATGGTTACACCATATTTCTTTTTTATTTATATTAGTTAAATAGCATTTTTTATGACACTATAAACATTGCAAATGAGCATAAATATTGGACATTTATTTTGTTTTAATACGAATTTATATATTATGTGAATGTTAAGGTTTTCACTTAATTAAATATGTGATATACATTTTTCAATATTTATTATTTATTTTTATGTTTTCTTATTTACGATGACTCACAAATGACGCCAACATTAGAAATGATAAATTTAAATAAAACACGTTAAACGACTTGCAAATTAATGATTATTAAAATAAATTAAAAATAACATTTTTTATTTAAAATCTCTAAAACGTTTATATTTTTAAACAGTTGAAAATATTATTTTTGTCTAATAACAATAGTTTGTTTTGTTTTTTCTGTAACTGAGTTTTTATCAACAATAATATGTTGGTTAGTTGAACATATTTCTAAACATATTATTGTTAATTTATTGATAATAATTTTATTACAACAACAGAATTATTATCAAAATAAATTTTAAAATATGTTGGCGATAACACTAAATTATTGGCAGAAAAATAGAACCGTCCAACGAAATATTGCGTTTAGTTGTTTCAAAACTATTTCTTTGAAAATTATTTTGTAATCAACAAGTTCTAACGTTTTCTTGGATACCAAACACTTGAGCAAGAAGTTTATATCTTTCCCTGTAATATAACTTTAAATCAGTCATACTCAACTTACGAGCTCGTTACGTTCATTTGCTGCAAAATCGTCATTATTCCAAAAATTTAAGTTTTGAATTCTTGTCAGTAGTAAACAATAAACAAGTTGTGTCCTGGGTTGTTGGGTAGAATATTCAATCGTAAAAAATATTATCCTGTCAAAACATTAAAAAACTTTTCTATAAAAAATAATTTTGTAGTTTTTACTATCTTCTACCAAGTGAGCGATAAATAAATTTTGTCACTCCCAAAAGTGTTGATTTTCTATAGAAATCCTTCTCTTAACAAACCACGAAAATAAATAAAACGTTAAAATTACTTAATTTATTTAAATTGTTTTCACTTTCATTTTTACTACACATTTAGTGCGGTTGTAATTAAGAAACCAAGTCATGTTCAAGTATTCAAGCCTTTTTTACTCTTTCCTCTACTCCCACTTCACAATTTATAAAACAAACTCCTTACAAATACTAACAATGACTTCATTACACATTTACACAGCTGTACCATTAATCATGTCATAGTGGTCTTGATTTTTGTTTGTGTTACTATTACCGGCACCACTACCACCTCCTCCCATAATAACACCATTCGAATTGACAGTATTGGCGTTAACGCCTAAACCAGTTGTACTGAAGAGACTGGCATGTGAACGTCTACGTTCACGTTCAATTTCATCGAGATCAAAGGCATCAGCTAAAACAGCACTGGGACGACGTTGTTCATCGAAAGCATAAGCTCTTTGAAATTTAGGTCCACCCTGTGAGCCTGTGTTGGATGAAGAACCATTTACAACAACTTGTTGACCACCTGCTGTTATAAGATTGGCAGTTGTGGAACCCGCACCATTACTATTGGAACGTGTTAGTAAAGCATGATTGTTGGTAATATTTTGTGTTGTATTATTGTTATTGTTGTGGGTGACAGAAGGTCCATACATACGAAAACTGCCACTAAAATTAGAGGGTGAAGAGGGTATGGCAGCTGGCCATTGTACTAAAGGAGGAGGTTGTTTTAAAGAGGAGGATAAAGAACTATAATTTTGTGTTGAAACTGTGGGATGGGACTGTTGCTGTTGCTGTTGTTGATATTGTTGTAATTGATGGGGTTGTATGTAAATCGGTTGCTGCTGCTGTTGTTGTTGCTGTTGTATATAGTGTCGATTTAATTCCTCATTTGACTTGTGTAAACTATAACGTGAATTATACAAATCTTGTTCTCTTGACATGGATAAATAACGGTTTTGTTGTTGCAATTGCTGTTGCTGTTGTTGTTGCTGCTGTTGCTGATGTTGCATCATAAGTGTTGTTAGTCTTTGTTGGCTTGCACTATAGATATTATGTAATTGTGTGGCACTAGCATTTAGTCCTGCCGATGCTATACTGTCCTGTGAATCCATATTACGTTTTAAAAATGCGCGCGGTAAAGTTCGACTTTGATAGATTGCTTGATTGTGATAATCTTGATGTAAGCGTTGCTGAGATCCACCATAAGTATTGTAGCGCAGTGTATAATGAGGTTGTTGTTGTTGTTGTTGTGTTGTTATATAACTAAATTCATTACCACTTGTATCCAAATCATAT
This sequence comes from Cochliomyia hominivorax, assembly GCA_004302925.2. NCBI lineage: Eukaryota > Metazoa > Arthropoda > Insecta > Diptera > Calliphoridae > Cochliomyia > Cochliomyia hominivorax. The sequence continues at coordinate 36,258,650 of PYHX02000495.1, read as the reverse complement.
AAACTCTTTTGTAAACCAGCTGCCCTCGTAGTGGCAGTGGGTGCGTAGATAGCGTGTAAAGATAAATTAGAATTTAAACGACGCAGATGATTGGGTTCAACATACATAGAAGCACGACGTCCATTACGTACTGCCTGTGGCATAAGATGAATGTTGTCTGGAAAGAGAGAAAAATAAATAAATTGACGAATTTGTCAAGCGTGATTATGTTTCAGTTTGGATTAGAATAAATTTATGTTTATTATTAAGTGGATAATTAATATTATTTATAAATATTTATAGAGTGTCCCATATGTCTGTTTATGTTGATTTTTTTATTTATTATTCTATTATTTGTGTATCATGGATTTCAGTTAAAGCTCTTCTACCAATAAATATTTTATTTAAAATACTAATTTTTGTTTATTTTACAAATACTTGGTAAATGATATACCAATACATAAACACTTGGGTATAATGTATGGGCAAATACAAAAAATTAATTGTGTTACCCTTAAGAACTGTTAACTGCTACTAATCTATCTGCATTGTAGCTTCTCCCAACAAGTCAGTACCTGAAAGAAAGTAGTACACACGGTTTTTACAGTTCCCCTAAGTTCTACAAGAGCTGGGAGTGAAAACTTCTCTTTCTTCAGCTTGTCACGACAAATGTGACAAAAATCATAGGGTCATCTAAAAGCAACGTTAGACCATCTCAGAATCATTCCCGAAACAATTAATGTGTCCAGGAATCTAAATCAGTCTATCATCTGAATGTCTCGATATCTAGTTCAAAGATATCTGGCAATCAATGTTGTATAAATGTCTGCTTTAGATGTGACGGCCTGTTTGCTGTCGATAATGATCCTGATATCTCTTCATATTCGATTTTTCTTCAGCCAGTTGGACGATGGATATAAAGAACCCCCCCTACACACCTACGGCTTGGAACTATCAGCATACACCATATAGACACTAGCGTTGGTGTCAATTCTCAGAGTCGTTTCAACTGCATTAGGGATAATCGCCGTAAATCTCTTCGAAGCATGGTTTTGAGATGCAATGGTCCGTTAGTTCCAACTCATGAGCGGAGAAATACAAAATGCGAGAATACTCGTGTTCCTCGGATTACCAACCAAGAGCCTAACAGCAGAGTTAAAGGCAGCCGGTTGTCACATCAGGTCACGAAGTAGCTAATGTAATATAGCAAAATGTCTTTTCGTTGAAGTCGACCCCAGGGCTCCCGTCATCAGAACGGCCAACGATATCAGGACCTGATGAACGTTCTCATAACTATGTTATATGCTTCACAACAGCAACGAAAATCCATCAATATCACCTACGATTTATACCCCATTTGCTTCCTGGGTTACAACGTCCTTATCCACACTCATCTGCATAGTCTTGCTGCATCATAGTTTGCTATTGAGATTAATACCCAATAAAATTATTGGCGATGAAGACGTCAAACTTATAATTCCTTGCAAAGAGATCCAGTTAAGTCTTCGCTGCATTCACATCCATTTTATATGCGATACTTCGGCTAACTGGTTTCAATATAGTAGAACGTTCAATTGTGGCAGCCACATTACTCGTGGTTAATACCCACTTCCAGTAGGGCTGATACATTGGAATATGAATGTCCAAGTACGTACTCATTATATCGATAGCTTTCTCCACTCTTGATCAGAAAGTAGACAAAGCATATTGGCTTGAAGTCCTTTATATTAGCATATGACAATTTGCATCTCTTTGTTATGATGAGTACCCCGTCCATCATCCATCTGGTGGTAACATTCACAGTGTAGTTAAGCCCTGTAGATATTCGGTGTACGTCAACTGAAAACCACGAAATGTGGTTTCCAGTCACAAATATGGCGTGTTTGCGAATGACATTAAGCGCTGTCACATAAGAATTCCGATCAAAAGGATTTTTCAATTTGTCCCCAGGTAAGACAAAATTTGTATAGAAGAGTTACGAAAAAGGGTACAACACATGCTCGAAGGAGTGGTTCGAACTAAAGCATCTTATGTTTGTTGAAATTTACTATTTCCTATATCCCTAAATTTGCTTACCCATACATTTAAAAATATTATCCTTTTCATATATAAAATATCAAAATATTAATTCTAGTTGCGAAGGACATCGAAAAATGTATTGTGAACTATTTATATACATATTCTCATGGATTTGCTTAAAAGTGTGTTTTATCATGTGGAAGATTTTCTATACATTTTTCTTTTTTTGGGGTATAATAAACCAATGCACTCATATAAACACGCACACACACACATATACACATCTATAACATATAGAACATACATGTCCGTTTTCATTGTCACTTTACCAATATTATTGAAGAGCGAGATTGTGTTGTTAGAAGAGATAAAACTGGTGGAGCACTAAATAAACAGAGTTTTGTGTACAATTGTTGATAAATGACTTATTTCCCAATAGTGAAAAGTAAAAATAATATATTTTTAATGTTGTTTATATATATATATATTGTACTCATACATATATATAACACTATAAAGAGCATGATGGTGAATCATGATGCATTTGGTTCTTTTTCATCGTTTTCTGGAAAAAAAACTATATATTTTTTTTACAAAAATAAAAACTTTGTAAATTGATTTTCATGGCATCGAAGTAAATAAAATGGAATAAGAGTGTATTAAATGCACAGTGGTGTTAAAAGAGAAAAATTAGAAAAATTAATACAAAATGAATTGACTTTAATAAAAATAACTAAAAATGATAAAGTCGGATATAGTCCGACTACACAACATTGTTGCTACAAAAAATGTATGAGCAACCCTCGTACAATTTGCTTTTCTTTTATGTACTTATGTGTGGAAAAAATTATTTTATTTATGTGAAATTTATTCCATTTAGAGGGACTTTTTTTCTGGAGAGTTTTATGGGAAGGTAGACAAAAATTATATACCGACCCTCGTTGAGTGTTTTGTCTTAAATTTGTTTTAATTTGACAAAAACGTATTGTGTGATTTATGAGTTTGAAAGTGATTTTTGGAAAGATGGTTGTATGGGACAAATAATGAACCGATCCTCGTATAATTTAGCATATCGTTTTAGAATATAACATAACTAATTTTTTAAAATCGTTTATATTTAGGAATTTTATGGACTAAAATTCCTATTCCTCGGGGATATTTGTATGGGGTCTATGAGAAATGATGGTCCTTGGGCCAAAATAATTGTACGGGCCAAATTTTCAACAAGTTCTACACGGACAGTCAGCCGGGCGGACACGCTTAAGTCGACGCACCTATAGTGGTTTAGGGTATAAAAACTATAATATATTGATAAAAAGTATTGCATACTTTTGGCTGAAGATCGGATTTTATGTTAATAAAGACGTATGAGTAATAAGTAGTTTTTCATTAATAATCATCAGAGTTGTTCATAATTAAAAAAAATTGAAATTAGTGATGTGATGATATAAAATGTCTTTTCATTATGCAAATTTTGGTAAAAATTGTAAAAAATAAACATGAAAGTTTTTTTTGGAAATTTATTTTTTTAAGTACACATTTTTTAAATTCAAAAATTTTATTCAGAATCAAAGTTAAGTTGAAATTGGTAAACAAATTTTAATGGAAAAAAATTTTTATTGAAAATCAAAAATTTATTGAGAGTTGATTTTTTAATTAAAATGTTTCTACTTGTTAAATTTGTTTCTTAAATTGGATAATTTGAAATATATAAAATTAAATTTCACTTTATAAAAACTCGTTACATTTTTATGGAAATGCCCCTCCCCGATACCCCATTCAAAATTTTTATATTGCTTACTGTTTTCCAGTAAATTAAATATTTACATATCTTATTTTATGGAAATATAATGGATGCTACTTTTTAAATTTAAGAGTTTGTCTCAGATATCAGTCTATAATATTTTTCTACTGAACCGATTTCATCGATTTTAAATAGAAAACTTTTTAATAAAATAATAAAACAGTTAAGTCAAATTAGGTCATAGAGATCCGTCAATTATTGTGGATGTTAGCGTGTCAACAACAAACAGACGTACTTAACGAAACCGACTGAAATTTTGATGTGACGCAAGAATATACTTATATGAAATCAGCCAAATGCAATAACAAAGTGAGTGGATTCTTACGACAATTGGATTCCGATCGAGGGAAACCCGATTTATACTCTGCTAAAGATTTTCAAATGAGCGTCAACTATATCAACCAAAAGATTTCTTTAGGAAGGAACTACGCAATACCATCGCTCTATTATAACATTCACCTTTAAAGTCATTTGTATTATGTTCCACCAGATTTGAAACTTGAAAGTGTGAAGTTCCTCAAAATGGAAAATGAGCAATAATGGCACAAGAAATGTATAACAGAGTTATAGAAATCGTTAAAAGGGATATTTAGTTTCCTGTGTTCCTATTCCAAAATTACCAAGGACCTCTGAGATTTGTGCACAAAGATTCATTCTTGAGAGAACCAAAACTGAATTTTATCTCATATGATCATAAATGTAGAGCTTTCCGAGCCAATTTCTGCAAGACGAAAATGTTCAGCCAACCAGTTACCAGTTTTTCTGCAATAGATAAATTCCAGGTTAGAATGTATTGCCATCTCGTCAAGAAATATTGCTCATTTATGAAATAATTCGATTGGGGAGTAGATAACGAGGTAAATCTCAATGAAGTTTGTCTGTCCATGTAAAATCGTATGTTCTAATTGAATATCCTAAAGTTATTCCAGTAATCGAAATTTGCACTTGAGAATACTGCAGTGGCAATGAAGTGCGATGTTTTTTATAAAGAACCAATATCGCACATTCGCTGCAAAATCGTTATAACTCAAAAAATCAATGGTGAATAAAAAATAATCTGTCTAATTTACTATTTTTCGGAATAGTTTGTTGTAAAGTTAACATTACATTATTTCTATTGTCGGAAAATTATCAAATTTCGATTTAATTAATGAATTTCAAAACCGCTAAAAATATTTCTAAAAAGGATTTTTTTGAGTTAAGACTATTTTGCAGGAAATGCGACAAATTTCTTATTTCAACAAATATTTCAATATCATGAGATATTTCTTCTCACAAAGTTTTTGTTACATCCGTTTTGAAATAATTAAAACATCTATAATTATATTCAAAATGCCATCTCCAATCTAGATTTCGTATTTCTTAACATCAACCACTGTCTCCCAGGACCTGAAACCTTTTCCCGAAAGCTGCTAGTTATAAGCCAATATAAAGAAACCAAAACCAAAAGAAAAACTTTATTGGAAAATTATTTACCACTTTTTTCAGTGATAAATATTTGTGTTGCCATTGTTGTGGCTGCTGCTGTTACCCTCAACAGACAACACTTTCTATAAAAAAACTTGGAAAGAAAAAGAAGAATATGTAAGAAAAATATTCACTTACCATCAATCACATATAAGTGGTCCTCATTTTCGGTCAATTTCTTAAAACCATTCTCATCCACATCCTCATCAATATCGACAACATCAATGGCATCATCATAAATGCGATTACTATCCACACCAACACCAACACCACCACCAATACTACGATAGTCCACAGTATGTTTTTGTTGCAAATGATTCCCTTGTGCTTCACTACGTCTCTGCAGCAGGTTACTATTGCGTATGTTATTCAATCTCAAAGGTTTACGTAGCATTTCTTCATCTTCTATATCAACACCAGCAACAGCAGATTGTTGAGTTGTTGATTGGTTATCATCGACAACAAAAGCACCATCATCATCATTATCATCTTCATTATCCACATCATTATTATCAATGTAATAAATATTTTTTGGCTTTGGACGTACGCCAGCACGTTTACAAAATTCTTCAAAAAGTTCATCTTTTGTTTTTCGTATACTTCTCTTAAGACCACAAAGTTTTTGTGGTTGCTCTTCATCGGCATCATCATCAATATCATCATTATCATTATGTTTATTGCCATTGCTGGTAATAGAACGCTGGTTATGTTGTTGATGATTATGATGATTACGATTACGATTATTATGGTCAACTAAATCATGTTCATCATCATCATCAATGTCAGTTGCATGTGGTGTTGTTGCTGTTGCTGCATAGTTGCTTTTGTACATATTATTATGACGTTGCGGTGCGTTTTTCTTTGAATGTCCATTTGAGGTGCGTGGTTGTTGTTGTTGTAATTGGGCTTTTGTAACTCCTCTTTCGCCACCATTTGTTTGTGTTTCGGTATCGGTATTAAAACGCGTATTTGTTGCCACATTGCGTCTTCGATTGTTAGTGGTGTTGTTGTTGCTATTGTTGTTGGCAAACTCAGATTTTGTTGCTGACATGCCACCCCCTACACCAGCATTGCTGCCACTAAAAGTGACATTTTGTGTTGCATAAATGTCTGTTGTTGTGGACACACTACGTGTTAAAGGAAACTCTTGTGGTGAATCACTAAATTGTTGTGGTGGTCTTGGCAAAGTTTGTGTTTGCATTAATAGACCGCCACCACCGGCCCTTATAGCTGAAGGCGGTGGTGGTGGCGGTAAGAATGCTGATGAAGACGTGGATTCTGTATAAAGTTCATTTAAAGATTTTGCCAAATTTCTTGAGTGTAAATTACACTTGTTCTGGGTTGATGAAGATGACGATGGTTTCTCAAAATAATATCTTGAAAATAAATTTTGAAAATAGAATTTAAAAGTAATTTCAAATTGTTTGCAATAAACAAAAATTTAATTTCAAATATTAAGTTGATATTCCGCAAAAAAAAACAAACTTTATTTCTCTCACATTTACCTTCTGTCCAATTCATTTAGAAACATTGTTGAACCCAAACCATTGGGATGTTTTCTGCAAGCATATGGTCCAGAACCATTGGCATCTATAGCTGCTGCTGCATCCACTACAATTCTACGTCCTGTTCTTGCTGCTCCACCACCACCATTTGATTTGTTGTTGTTATTTTTGGTGCTGGTGCTGGTACCATTCACTTGTGCCATATTCTTGAGTAACTTTTTTGTATCCAATTCCAATTCTTGTGCTGTTACTTGATGTTTTCTATTTTGTTGATTCCTTTTTCTTTCCATGGGTTTTTTATTTTCAATTTCATGTTTGTAACTTTTGTAGGTGTGACTGTTGTAACGATTTTCTCCTTCTTTGATTTTTTCTTGCAGATTTGAGATTGTGAAACATGGTAAACGCTTTAGAAAATAACACAAAATTTAAAAAAAGAGTAAAACAAGAGAAACAAAAAGCAAAAAGAAAGAACATGATAGAATATATTAGCTTTTTTCTGTTTTTTTTAAGATTTTTATTTTTCGATGCCAAAAATTCAAAACTAAACATTTAAGAGGATTTGAAAAGCTTTAAGGTTTTTAAGAAATTTCTGATATTCTTCATTAAATTCTAATGGGGAAGCAAAAGATTCTAGGTGTTAATTCTAATTGATAAGTTAATTGAATACAGTTGTGATCATAAAAATTCATAAATTAAACAAGTATTAATACAGTGTCGGTTAAAACCGACACTATCGAATTTTGGCTTGTATATAAATATCAAAAATGTGAAATATAAAAAATGTGAATCACAATGCGAACATGAAGTGCTCTCTACATTTAAATGGACAACCAGAAGGATGGACATTATTAAAACGACTCAAAATGTGATTCTGAGTCGAACTTTTATAGAAAAAGGGAAATACCATTTTTTTTTTGTATGTTACAAACATCAACGCAAACTTATAATACCCTACCACCTACAAAGGTGTAGGTTATAAATATATGTACTTTGTGCTTAGTCATTCTTTCAGAATTCTGAGTATTTCGGCACTGCACGTACAGACAGAAAAAAATCGATGTAAAATTAATTAAAAAAGAACTAATTAAATTTTTTTCAGTTATGATTTTGTTTCATAGATAAAAAATGTTAATTTAACATTATTTTCTTAAGAATATTTTTGAAATTTTAAAAATTTATCGTCATATAATTTAATATTTACATCGAAAGATTTTAATATGTACAATATTATTTCACCACAAATGCAAAAATGTTTCATTTAAACTAAATTGAAAAAATATTCAATCTCAAATCAACTATGTTCAACGTTAATCTTGCTTCATTTTTTTTCTGTGTGTATAAATCATTTATATATCTGAATGATCTATGAACTGTAATGAGTCTATAAAATATATTGTTAAGTATCTGTTCTTTTATTTGAGTCACTAAAATGAAGATAATCAGGAAGCATACAGAAGTCACTCAAACATCAGCTAAATAAATAATAAAGAATGTTATTTAATTGAATAATAAAGAATTCAATTAAGAATGCTTTCATATCTTTAATACCTTCCATCAATACCGACTTTAAAAAAAAATTATAGGAATGTACCATTCCTTTCTCAAAATTATGCCCCCAACACCATCCAAATTTGTTTACAGTGTAACATTTTTCACTAAAAACAATATTTACGTGCCAAATTTCATGAAATTGAATAAGCAGTTTATTCATAGTTCTTGGTCAAATTTTCAAGTTATGGCAGGTTACTTCATGTATAAGTCTACAAATTTTTTTCTACTAAACCGTTTTTGCCCCTTTCAAACAGGAAACTACTTTGGAGAATAACAAATCGAATCAGAGTATGATTTGATGCGAATGAATTTACTTTTTGGAATCTTAGATGATTAATTGATGGCGTTACACACAAAATGACAAACTTAATATACTTTCATCACCACTTGTGTAGGCCTAAAAGAGGTCAATTTATAACCTTCTAAAATACCACAGTTTTAAAAATAATTCTCGAACTTGTGAAACGTGTGTGATATCTTTATGTAATTTCACATAGTTAGAGTTAAGGTGCTTTCGAATTAATATAAAGGAGTACAGACCTCTATCTGATCCAAAGAGTAGACGATGAATCTATGAATTTGTCCATTTGAGTAGGTTTTGAAAATTCGTCAATTATACATTTAATAATTGAGAAAAAAATAAGTCTTACTGGAGAATGTATAGTTGAGGTTTAATTATCAGCGCATAATATTAAAAATTTCAGTTAAGCTCTTAAATTAAGTTAAAAATATAAAATGGAATACAAAATGGGTTTTATGTTGGTTAACAGTATTTTAAATGAAGCTTTAGTTGATTTAATTATACTGTTTGTTCACTAAATATTTTCTTGTTGAATTCTTTCTAATACTTAAGAAATTTATATGCGATTATAGGAATGTGCACCAGTTTAGACGTATAAGTAATTTCAATAATTTATATTAAGTATACGTTTATTTTATTTTAATTATTTTTCTTACTTTGCAGGTAGATGTCAAACTATTCTGTATGGAAAGGTAAGCACGTTACTCTCGTTTCGATGAATTTTGAATTTATGGTGAAGATCGTATCTGAATATTATTTAAGAAACGACTTTTTAATATTATCACCTTTAATAGAATTATTTTCCAGAATTTTGAAACTAAGTTATATATTTGTTTGTAACTGCCTTTAAACTAAAGCAATTTTGCTGATTTTGAATAGTAATTTCCTCAGTACAATAACAAATAATCCGGCCAAATTTCATTGACTTCAAAGAAATTTTAAAGTGAGTGCATCAGTAACAGACATGTGATGAATATGCCTTTAATGATTTTTTTCTTAGCGTTAATATGCAGCCATTTAATACTCAAGGTAATGGGGGTTTAAGAGTCCTTTTTGGATTCTTGAAATTGAAATATACTAACTGACATTATAAATTCGTCATACATAAGGAATAAATTAACTTCTCTTTTATCCTGCACATATGTATGTAGAAAAGGTATTAGAACATGCAAAATGTGATGAAAATCTCTTATGCTCTAAAATTAATAAAAGGATTTTGCAACATCCTTTTTAGTTTTTTTATTCTCATTTTGTAGAATTGGATTTTTAAAAATTTTAATTAAAAATTATTTAACTTCTTTTAAATCACTTCCAAATGCAACTAAAGTTTTTTTTTTTTTTAATACAAACAAAACGTGATTCTAATATTAACGTTCATTAAAAGAATTTTGTTAGAAAAATAAAGTTTTCTATTTGTTGTTGATATTTTTATTAATGAATAAAAATCTTTTTCCAACAAAACTTTAATAAACTTTATTCTATATTGAATATTTATTTTTTAGCATTTTATTTTAGTTATAAAGTCAATAATTTCACATCATAATTTTAGATAAGTTTTTAGGGTTATTCTTCATATTTTATATTATATTTTCTGCAAAGTGGTTCCAAAACCAAAAAAAGGAAATCTTTAATTTTGGAACTAGTGCACATGTTCAATTCTGAGGTTTTTCCAAATGATTTTGTAAGTACAACATCTGGAAAATAATATCATGTTCATAACAAAGTTTGAATTGTCCTTAATACAGGACTTTAAGAAAATTTACACTTATGATTTAAAAATATCTAAAAGATCAATTTCTGTATAGGACACATTTATATTAGGGAAGACGGGTTTCTATAAAAAAATGTTTCATTTGTCAGGCCCTAAAATGAAATATTAGTTGATCCTCTTTTCAGAAATTTTCTAAAATATTGGTTTTTTGGTATAGAGCCACCATTCTAATTCCGATTGGAACAAATTATTCATGAATCATTTTTTCCGTTGATAGTTTTTATATTCGACTTCAACTTCTAGTATTCTCTTCTGATGTTTCGAATTATACCCCCATAAGTTCAAAAATTTTAAGGACATTTTGATTTGTATAATGCGTCAAACATCCCCAAATCATCATAAAATTCGTGTATGATCGCAAAATCCGAATGCCATATATACATATCCTAATATGTCTAAAATCCAATATTATCCTTATAAAAATAGTATAATCTTAGGAGGAAGTATCCGAGGTACCAGAATTTGTTACTAGAAGCTGTCGGCTGATTCAAGAAGTGTTGAATGAAGCCATTTTCAAATCATTAACAACAATATATAATTTAGATTATATTTAGATTGGACGTAGGATGGCATGATAAAATATTATTTTCGCATTGCTGAAAACAGAACCATCTTCATTCCAGGGGGTGACTTTTAATTGAGCTATCCAAATGTGCACGTATATACGTATTTTTTCTTTAAATTAAGCTTGAACATTTCTCTCTTTTAAAAGCTCAAAAAATTCTGAAAGTCTAATGGGGAAGTATTCCCTCAAATGTCCTCTGAATTGCTATACTTTAAGAAAAAAATTCTAAGCCAAAGAAAAATAACGAGTTTTTAAGCAAAATAAATTAAAATTCGGTTATGTCGAATTTTTAATACCCTTTAACACAATCAGTTTAGTAATAGATGTAGAAACATATTGAAAATTCCGCTTCAAATGATACCTTCGTAACATTACTTATACCAAAATTAAGGTCTTTTTAAATTTTTATCACTGTTGTCTCATTTATGCTCCAAACTTCAAGAAATTAGCTTAAAACGAGATATGCGATATAAAAAAATCGTTTGTGTCCCATCCGAAAATTTTGTAATATAAATTATTTTGTTACAAATGAACCAGATATTTTTTGATTTTTTTGGAAGGCCATGATTAAAAATAGGTTAACCCTTTACATTGCACAGTGTTTCATATGAACAATTCAAAGAAAATAAATCTGTAACATTCGAACTGCCAGTTCGATTTGTGTTAGTTGAAGTTGTGAGCTCCGGCTTTTTGAATGTAACGGGGGCTGCACAAAAGTGTTCTAAAATTGGACTTTTGGTCCATAAAACTAATTAAAGAGATCAAGTTAACTTACAATCCGATTTTAAGGAAGAGTGAATTCCACTAAACACAAAACGTATCTCTTTTTTTACTGTGTAAAATTTCATTGAAATCTAATTAACCGTTCTGAAGTCCCAGATTTATTTCCATGTTATTTTTCAGATGAAACACTGTGTTTGGTAAAATATCTCTTAAACTATAAAAGGATCGACATGTGAACCTATTTTCATAAAGGGTTATTTACGTGAAAATTTGTTTCGCTGATCCACCCAGCAATAAAACCACCAGGACATTGGCTTTGTCAAATTAATTAAACAACATCTGTTTATGACCACTGTGCTTTGAAGAAAATAAATAACATCAATTGCTAGAAAAGTAAAATATTTTAAACTTTCAAAATCTAAAATATTTAAAGATTTAAAAATAATTAAAATTTCACCAGAATTTGTTGCCTCTAAATTTCTGGTGATTTATTTCTTCAACAAAAACTAAAGTTTTTATAAAACTTTTCTTCTTTTGACCTAAAAATGCAGTTTTATATTTAACTTTTTAGTTAAGTGCTAAAAAGAGTTATTTCTTTCCTTACAAACGCACATACATACACACTTATTTTAGTAATAAAGTGAAATATAAAAAAAGCTTTATAAATACTTACACTATAATAACCAACTTCCTGTAGACTGATGTAAAGAAAAATATTTAACAAACCGACAAATTCAGTTGCTATAAAACCGAAAACAAATAAAAAGAAACTTTGACCATATGTGACCTTAAAGAGAGGCGGTTGTAATGTTGACCTTGGACGCAACTTTGACCCAATTTCTGCTTTCAAAATAGATATATAAGCGATGAGACCAATAAGCATTAGTAAACCTTTATTTTGTGGTTTTGTGTTGTTGTTGTTGTTTTTGCATTTTGTTATAACCATTCATTTGTTTTTGTCCATCGTCGTCCATACGTTCGGTTTGAATATATTTTTTTTGTTTTTATTTATTTTTTCCAATTAAATAAGTTGGTTGGTTCGTTGGTTTGGTTGATGGTTCAGTTGCATGAAAAGAAAAATGGAAAGAGAAAAAGCCAAAGAATGTAAAAGTAATTAAAAATAAAAGTTTAAGTAAAATCTAAAGCCAAAAACTAAATACATAAGAGTTAAGTTAAATTGAAATTAATATTAATGTTTAGGGAGAGTATGAAAGAACGAGATGGAGAGAGAGAGCAGGAGTAAGAGTTGTACTGTGGGATAAAATTATTTATTAAAGATATTGATTTGATGCAAAAATATATAAAACACTTTTGGGTTCTTCTTAGCGTTACACGCGGAATGACAAAGATAATATATGCTCTTCACCAATTGTGGTGCTGGTGGGTATAACAAGTGAGAGCTCTACATTTTTTGGCTTTGCTGAATCTAAAATACCCTTCATCATTTTGTTATTTTGTTGAGTGTGTATACACACTCAAATATACATACAATGAATAATTTTTATCTCTTGAACTTTCGGGCTTTAGTTTTTTATTTCTCAACTTAATTTGAAAAAAAAAAATGGAATGATAATGAGGTATGATTTTCTGTTATGATATGATTTTATTCTAATCTGTTTATTTAAAACTGAAGGTATGCGATAGTTCTTCGCTTAAATTTAGAGGTTGTCGCAGATATATAGACCGATATCTGAATACTAATACATAAGATTAAAAGACATATATATATGGGAGCATTTTCAGAGTAATAGTAAAAAATAATGTCCGGCAATTATTTTTTGATATAATCGCGCTAACAATGGCTTGATCGACACAGATTTTTATTTATTACAGGAATATACACTTAAATAATTCCTGTTTGCACTTGCAAAACCGATCTTAGATGGGAGCTATAGCAAAATATAAGATATTATCTAAGAAAGCTAAGAACATTAGTGTTGCCACAAAAGTGGCAGTAGCATTATCTATAAAATATCATCCAAACTTTGCTCAAACTACACCATCATGGAAAAACCAAACATCTCTTTTTTTACTACAAAGTTTCGAATATAAATTGTGAGATATTACAAGCTTTCCTAGACCCCAAGACCATTAAAACAAAACTTTGAAAATTAACAATGGTGGAAAATTAGCTGTACAGCTATTGTACAGCTGCCCATGAACAATTTTGAAATAATTATTCTCGGATTTGAAGCTTCATTCAGCACTGACAAAGTTTCTCTAATTCTTGCGTTTATAACTCCTTTTCCAGTCTTTAGATCTCACTTCGATAACTTACATTCTAAAAAATATAAATCTCTCCCACTGTATGTAGTAGAAGACAGATTATGAGATGGTGTTAGTGTGCCTTTAATATTCAGATAGTGTTAATACTCTGTTGGGTTTTGTGGTGTCTTTTGTCTGTATTTGTTTAAGTGTTACTGTTAAGTTTAGTGATATTTTGTGTATGTATTTGTGTTTAATTACCGAATTTTTATTTTAAGAATTTTTTCTTCTTTTTAGTTCTTTTTCTTTTTCGTTCAGTTCAGTTCTTTCATTTGTAATTTCGAAATGGAAATAAAGTTCTGAATTGTTAAGTAAATACGTTTTTTTTTTTTTTAATTGAGTATAGAGTGTAGTTGTTGTTGTAGTTTTTAAGGAGTTTTCATAATGAGCATAAATTAAAATAATTTTTGCAAATTGATATTGTTTTAAAAGAATCACACAAACACACGCATTCACACAAATTAAAGAAGATACTAAAACTCAAAACCAAATTATTTATTTAGAAAAACCAAAGGATTTTAAATTATATTAAATAACTGTTGTTGTAGGATTTAATGGCCTTGAAAATGTTGTTGACATTAAATTGGTGCAATTAAATAAATTTCAATTCTAAAACTTTTTGTTACATTAGACGGGTTCAAAGAGAGTTAGACAAAGTGATAAACATTAAAACTTTTATTATATCGAAGACTGAAGTTCTTAAAAATAAATGATGTAAAAGAGTTTTATAATAGAAACCATATTTTAAGTAAATCAGACCACAATACTTTTGCTATGGATCAATGTTTTCTCTAGTTATTTAGTAATTTGAGAACTTTTGTAATGAGATTTTGTTAGAATTTAGGTAAAAATTTATATTAAATTAAAGTCGTTTTATTTTTTCAATAGTCTGTTCGGCATACAAGTTAATAATGTGGATCTTGATTTTCTTGCAAAAATCCATTCCAATTCATGATGACAGGTTTTTGTAATACTGAACATCATTGGTCACTATCACGTTCGCTTCTTTCTATTATCGTTTGGATTTGAAATCAAGAAAATGAATTTTTGGATCCATTTCTGAAGTGTAACACATTTCAGTATGGGCAGCATGATACGACCGAGGCAAATGGTAGTAAAGAGGACAAGATCTGGGCCATAAGGTAGACATCTCAAAATATCTCCTTCATTTCTTTAAAAGGATTTTTATAGGTATTTTTGTGCAGTTAAACTTAGTTGGTTTTCTTCGAATGAATCAATTGACTTCGATATAGATTCTCTGCCATCGACTAACTAAATTCAACTGCATGCAAGAAAAAGCGGTTAAGACCGAAATTATGAAAAATTAATGAATGGCCCTATTAAAATTTGGTTTTCACATTAATGCTTAAGTGTGCAGTACATTATTGTGACACTAACATTTGCCTAAAATTTATGAGATTTAAAATCATTTTTTTCAGAAAAGATTGTAAGGGAGCTAGAAGAATTATGGACTGACTTAGTGAAATTAATTTTTGCTTATAATAATCTCAATTTGAGAAAGTATTTTAACAATACTAACACATATGTGAGATTTAAGCCCTTCAAAATAATGTCTGAAATGGAGGTGGTATAGAACCTCTGAAAAATAATGGATCGATCCTCGTATAATTTGTCACATCGTTTGAGAATATCATGAAACTTATTTGTGACAGACTTCGTCAAAATCGTTTTACAATAAGGACTTCAGGTACAAACCCCATTTGTGTGGGGTAAGGTGAAAGAATGGATCACTAATTTCAATGGGCATTGTTCTTAGACCAAATTTCAGAAAAAGATTTTGAGTGGTAGAACAGTTTTGTTTTTGTCCGTTATAATTTTTATACCACCTAAGTGGTTGCCATTCGGCTTAGACGTTAACTTAACTAGATGTCTGCCAGAGGTTTTGCTTCGATTGTTCACCACCAGAAAGGATCGATTCAGAAAAAACTTATTTTCGTAGTCTTTAAAAATTCCTTTGTTTTGAATATCCAATGATAATGCAAGATAATCCTTGTCGAACAGTGCTTCAAGTCTAATAATAATCTTTTCCAAAGTTTTTAAGTAAATCACCATTTATGGCTTAAATCTTAAATGTAAATATTATGATGACATTTTCATATGTAATTGCAAACAAAAATCTAAGAATCAAATTCTTTGGGAGGTTTCATAATTTTCATATGCCTCGGTATGGTTCAGATCTTCTCAGCCGGTACTGGCCAAATAGAGTATGTTTAAATTGATTTTTTTGGAAATAATTCCGTTATGTTTGAAACGTAAGAAGTATTTTAGTGAAATTTCACATGGACTATCTTGACAGTAGTCGGTTGGTCCCCTTGGGTATATTGAGTTATTTAAAATTCGCCGGAAAATTTTTTATGAAGTGAGACAAAATTCCTATAAAAATAAGCTCTCAGGTGTATGATTTTTCTTAAAGCTTTTTTAAATTCCCTAAAAGGTGGCAACATTTATTCATTGATAAAACATCTTTTTTGTGTTGATCACAAAATTTTCATTTGTTTTGAAAAACAAAGCTTAACGGGAATGAGTGCAAAAAAGGGATGCCAAGCGAGAGTTTATTAATCGAAATCTCGGGTTTCCAGGATTTTTCAGGACTACGAGATTTATTGGGATTTATTAGAAATCTAACAAATTTGAACAATTCATTAATATTTTTATGCAAGCAAAAATTTTAATTATATTCTACGAGGGTCGGGTCTTAATATTTTATGTGTTTGTATATATTTTCAACTGTTCTTACAATTTTGCTTCTGTCGAATATTGAATTATAATGATAAATATTTACCTTCTAAAATACCATATTTATTATTAAAACCTAAAAAAATGTTATAGTTTTATGTAAACCAAGTCAACATTATTAACTTTTAAACCCATATTTTATATGTAATTAATAAAATATTTAAAAATTTAAAACTTATATTTAACATAATTTTCCACTTAAACTTTAAAGAAAATAATTTTCCCCATTTTTACGATAACTTACCTGATACAATAAACATGATACCAGCACTAAAATAATATAAATTATTTTGATGTGAACATGTGGGTATAAGAAATACAATAAAACTTAATAAAAGAACAATACCCGATGCCAAAAAGAATGGACATGACTTGGTAACTGTATCTGTAAAAGAGAAATAAAGAAAAGATTGAGATAAAGTTTTTTTTTCAAGAATAAAAGATAAATATTTATCTTATAAATTTTGTGCAATTCGTAAGTGTAATAAAAAAACATTTTTATATTATTTTATATTCAAGTGTGTAAAAGTGTGTAATACTTATATGTGTGAGCATAAAAATGAGTTTTATTAAGGAATATTAAGGTCATTTTTCACAAAGTGACCTATATAAGGAAGAAAAGACGTTTAGCTAAATATTAAATAAAGGAAAGAATATTTGACTGTATTTTTATAATTTAAAGAAATTTAATAATTTCTTTTTATAAGGAGTGAGATCGAAAAACTTTTAACATACATATATGTTTTTATTTATTCGATTGAAATTATTATTACAATTTACAACAAAAATATATTTTAAGGTTTTATCACTAATGGTGAAATTTTGAAATCTTTTTCGGAAGCCTTTTCATTGACGTTTATATAGTGCTTTTTGTCACTTTGCTCGAAAAAATCTACCAAACTATTGGGTAACTTTTTTTGTGCTCATCAATCCTTTTTTAACAAGAGCACAATATCTTTCGATAAGCCTTAGCTCCGGACAGTTTGGTGGATTTGTCTCTTTTAGAACAAATACAAAATTATTGCTTTTGTACCACTCAAGGGCTTGTTTCCATAGTTACAGGATGCCAAGTCGGCCCAAAAATCTATGGACTTTATTATGAAATCTTATATGTGAAAACAGCTTTTTTTTTTGAACATTCCTTTCTTAGAAAAAATGCCTACCAAATACTTTTTGGGATATTTTTACTACTTCCGGTTACTTAACACTCTTCAACATTCTTTTGAATATCAACAACATAACTTTTTTTGAGCAGGAAGTTGCGATAAATCTGCCAGGACATACGTTTCATCATCCATTATGCAGGAAGATTTTTTTGTTGAAAACTTGACTTCAATTTCCGTTTTCTGGCCTCTAAATTTTTAGCAGCGTTTCTGTTCGGAACTTTTTGAACTTTATATGTTTTCAAACCTGCATTTGCTTTAACTTTTCGTGCTATATAGTCCGAGCATTAAGTTTAACGGACTGCTTTCCTAACGGATATGTTACGAGCTCCTTTGAAAATGCTTTAATGGCTTTAGAAATATCATGCGGACCACTTCTTCTATCCGAACCAGGTTTTCTATCAACAGACATCTTCTCCCGGTATTGTGTAATAACATTTTTCGATTTCAGTCTTTATTATGAAATTATTTACATGTCTTCTGACATAATCAAAATATTATCAATATTTTAAATCACTTTTATGGAATTTTTCAATTATTTTGTGTGTCTGTTATGGTTTTGTGCATAACTCGGTCAAGTTATAATTTTAGGTTTTTGTTATTGTAGATGATGACTTTTCAAAAATGTTTTGCTTAGAACTTGAAAAGGTATTGAAAACATCATTATTGATTATTTAATATTGGTTTATCTTAATGACTTCCCATTGAAGCAAAACTAAATCATTATTTGTTGTTATAATGAAGAGTTTTTTTTTCTATAAATTTCAAGTATCAATTTTGTTGGCAAAACATATGAAAATAAGTCCAATTGGAAAATTTGAAACTTGGAAAGTTAGATGAGAGCTTAATCTTATCGCAAAATTTCATTCGAATTTGTCAACTTAATGTTGAAAATTCAGCGGATGAGCTTTTCTTTTGAATTTAGAGGCAGCCTCAGTTTTTCTAATAAGAAACTTCTCAGGACAATAACAAATGCTCAGACAAAACTTTATTGAAATCTGTCAATTATTTTGGATGTGTGAGATTAATTCTTATGGTCTTAGATAGTTCCTTCTTAGCATTATATATGGAATAACAATGTTAATATACCCACTTTCGGATTCGTCATATGTGATCGAATATGTAAGTCTTATATTTTTCTATATTAACCCCACTTTCGAATGGCATAAAACTCTTATATGTGTGAGTATCACTTTATACATTCACAAATCATAAATCTGAAAAGAAAATATCCAAATATTATTTTCCGACAGGAGGTCTCTATAATAACAGAGTCATCATTTTAGTGAACAAAATTTATAATAAATATCGATATACGTTTCAATTTTATTAAAATTCAAATGATAATTTTATTTAAAAAAATAAATTGTTGACATCAAATGTGATTTGGAACTTCTTGGAGATTCACAATTTTTTAAAGAAAAAGAAAAAGAATCTTTTTCAGACTTTAGCTAAATTGAACAGCAATTCATTTACAAATATAAAATAAAGATACAATTCTGTAAAAGACTCTGCGTATGAGTAATAAAAATTATATATATTTTTAAGTATAAAGTATACGCTTCAATAATTTATCCGAAAAGTATGCAACATTTTTCATTTTATCGTTATTAAAAATTTTAGATAAACTTCCAAAAATAAGGATACGTTAAATTTGTTCAGTTAAGAGAAAAACATCTAAGATCCTTTCGAAATACAAGTCTAATCTCAGATCAAAATGTGTGCAGTTTTAGCCATATCCGTTCGTTTATCTAATGGCCTGCGCTTAGTGAAATCTGGCATGCATGTTTTTTATTTTCCGGAGCAGATTAAAGCAAAATCGGTGCAGTTATAGGCAGAAAAACCGAAATAGCTACAAAATTCTTACAAAGAACTTTTATATTGTTTCTAAAATAAGAGACATTTAAACAAAAATGAATGTTATAGTCGGTCAAGCCCAGCTATGTAATTCACTACTGCATTTTGTTCACAAACTTTACGTGAATAGCCAGCCTGGCGAACGGACATCAGAAGATTAGTACAGAGAGTAAATTCTGAGTCGAACACACAAACGCATTACACCCCAACTACCTACGGTGGTGTAGGGTATAATTATTTAAAACTTAAATTTAATCTTTTCAACTAAATATTTTTCCAATTTGGTTTACAAAAACTATAACCCAAAAAAATTAGGTTTCCATTCATTCAATAGTCTTTGCAATTGAGCTCAATTTCAAGTCAATAGACTTTCTTTCAAACATCATTCCCATAATCAAGAAAATATCTATAATTTTACTCAATTTTTTCAAAAATTTCTACTGGTTTTTATTTAAAATTTCTTTTCATTATGATTACATTTTCGGTAGATTTAAATTCTATATAAGTTTGATAAAAAGTACTCAATTTATATGTTTTTGTTTCATTCTTTTCTGTTCAACTGCTGCTACAAATACAATTTATATTATATGATTTGTATAGTTGCACACATACACATGCATAGATGCATAAGTATATGTGTACATACATCACTTCAATGTAATAATTTTCAATTTAGTTTATGTTTTTTTGTATAATTAGTTGTGCGTAGATGGTTGGGGTATTATGTGTTTGTGAAAAAATTTTAACGGGCAGAACAATACTGTTCGACTCAGGATCATTTTCCGAGTCGATTTAATCTTAATTTGTATAGTTGCACACTCCCATACTGGTGATTTTAATGCATGATGCATGATATTCTATATGTGTACATACATCACTCATCAATGCTTAATAATTTTCAATTTAGTTTATGGTGTACCTACACACCGTAGATTTTTATATTGTTTTAAAAGAATTTAACAAGACAAATAAAACCCAAATCATGTAAAAATTGTTCGAGAATCAGAACATCATTCTTCGAGTCCCATTTAAAGTCTTCCGTTAAGCCGGTGGCTGGCCGTCCATGTAAAATGTTGTGAACAAAATGCTGGCCACAGTTCTCTTTAAGCATATAAAATAAAAAATATCCTAATACGAGGGTGGTCTCATATAATTTTTGTTGGCTACCAAGTAAGTGGTGTAGGTTATTAAATAGTTCGGGCTTTATCGTCAATGACTTTTAACTGTTTCTAGTTTCTTGGTTGGTTTTTTATTTCACATTTTTTCGTTTTCAAACATTTTCCTTCTTCCTTCATATGTCTCTTTATATATCTTTTGCTCCTTTAAGCTAAAACTACAACAGATTTTTTTGTTCAGATGTGTATGTTAAAGTTAAGTCTGCATACAAATAAGTTTCATATTCGTTATATCGTTAACCAAAATGTTAAAAGGTAAAATACGAATTAAACTATAAATGTGTGTGTGTGTGTGTGTTTGAAAGAAACAACCTTTTTAGAGTTTATTTGACGTTATACGAGTAGAGAGACTCGTATTTATTTATATGTGAAAAACAACATATGTAGATATTTGTTTTTGTTTTCCTCTATTTTTCTCTTTTCAGTTGCTTAATACTTTGAAATTTGTTGAGATCTAACAAAAATTTTATTGCTACTGGTTTTTCCTGAAAAAAAAGAAACGTTTTACTTGTCGTATGACTAATTCAGATATTTTACAGTTGTGAATAGAAAATAACTGACACTTTTAATATTAATATTTTTTTTTTAATTCTAGAATATGAAAATGTTCTAACAAATAATAAATACATTACACTCATTTGTTGTAAGAATGTCATAACTCAAAAAATGTAACTTTTTAGGAAACATATTTTTAATTTTATGTGGGAATATTGCAAGCTGGAATATCAAATCACTATTTTGGAACTAATTATGTTATTTTTGTACCGCTCATGTAGTTTCATGTTATTTGAATGGATAAAGCTAATTATTATGCTTTCCACCACTACCTCGTCAATCCGTGTGTAGGGCCAAAAAGGAATCATCTAAGATCCAATAAAGTATATATATTCCTGCATCAAATAAATATTTGAGTTATTTCGTCTACACGCACACATCCACAATAATCAACAGTGCTCAATTGAATTTGGACGTAAGTATTTTTTATTATCCTGAAGAGTTCCCTATTTAAAATCGGTTCTGAATAAATAAAGATATCAATATCTGAGACAACCTTTTAAATCTGAAAATTACGATCAATGATTATGACTAAACAACTTATTCAAAATTCGTAATATTTTCCTTAAATGAAAACCATTAAAAATTATAAAAGTCTTGGAAAGGGAATATGAGAAGGGTATCCCCCTTACAAACGAAACATTTAATATCACATATCACTATAACTAATATGGGAAATCTTACAGGATACGAGGCAGTTGTTCCATCTTAAAAACTAAATCAAGGTAAAGTAAATCATAGTGGAGGGTGTTACAGTTTCGTCATAGCCAAATAAAGCATTCTTACTTCTTGCACCCTACATGATCATTGCTGTTTGTGCTGACGTTTGTAACATATAGAAATAAAAGAATCATTTTCTGGGTCGGTTTAATGATGTCCGTCTCTATGTTTGCCCATAGAAAGTTGTGAACATTCAAGAGGTCACAATTTGAGATATCTTGATAAAGTTTGCTACATATAATTCTTTTGGCCCAAGGACGAAGCCTATTAAAATTGGTCTTATTCGGTACAATATATTAGGTATCAGTCAGAGAGACATCTTCTTATAATGGGCGTTTTAGCTCAAAAAAGTCAAAAAGAAAGTAATTTAAATTAATCTGGCCAATATAAATTCTATATCAGTTGTAATGCCAAATTTCATAAAGATCAACTCTCGAAAAATCGTAACCTCCATAGAAACCAACATCCGAAAATCATATTAATGTACATGAGGCTAAAAAATGTCATTGTAATAATAATTTGTAATTATATGACCACAAAATACCAAAACAAAATTTGCAAGAATCGATGCATAATTTCATATATCATTTACATATAACCCCTATCAACGGAAATAACCTCAAATTCATTAATCGCTTATATATGTGAGTATAAAGGAAATAACTTACAAATAAACAATTTTCATGCGAAAATGCTCAAAATCTAATCCATATAAAATATATCATTATAAATTTAACTTAACTTTACATCAATTTCCGGTAGAAATAACTGTAAAAAAATATTATATACTATTGATGTTAAGTCGAAATTTCGGTTTTTAGAGTTATGACGAACTTGCAGCAAATGATCTCTACACTTAAGAAGACCTTTTCACTTTTTAATTTTAAAAATGGTCTTTAGCAAAATATTATGCTCACTGGTTTAACTAAAATGCATGAATGATTTTAAATTTTATTTATGCAATGCAATTGTGTGTGTTTAGTTTTTCTTTGTGTATGTATTTTCAAATGTTATTTGTCTTAATTTTTGTAATGTTTTTTTTAAATAAATCATTTTTATTAAGTGAGTTTTTTGTTCGTATTAAAAAGAGTAATGATACTTATATAATTAGGCTAAATTTTAAACATTTGTTTTATTGTTTTTTAGTTTTTGGAAAATCAAGAATAGAAAGAACTATTTCAGATGTTGATTTAAATTATACAATTTTAGAAAAGATTTATTTCAAATAATAAAATCTTTTATGTTAAGAAAAAAACATTCTTTGTGCTTAATACAATTTATTACATCTTTTATTAGTAAACTTTTATAACATAAAAATAGAGAACTCATTTTTTAATAGTTAAATATAGAAAAGTATAATTTTATACTGAATTTTTATAGAATTAAATAAGAATAAGAAATTATCAATTCCAAAAATTTCTTCAATTCATTGTAAAAATCTTTTTCTTGATCCTTTATAATCCTTTACTTGAAATAAATCTAAAATTCAATATAAAATTAATAAGAACCTTAAAGAGAAATCAGCGTATGAATAACACGAATTTAGGATTCACTAGAAATATTAAGTATACGCGTACTTTAAAATATATGCAGAGCCTACAGAATCACTATTAACTATCACTATCACAATGGTTGTTAACAAATTGTACATTTTTAAATTATTTTAAACGATTTGGGAATAAATTTTATTTTCTCTTAAGCAAAAAAATTAGAATTTGGTGAAAAATTCACTTCTTCGTACAAAATGGATTTTTTTAAATGGATTTTTTTAATTAAAATTTTTAATGAAGTATATCTCATTTATTTATGAATATAGATTTTTTTACAAAATTTGTATTTTTGTAAAAAAATTAAACTTAAAAAGAAGAATTGTGAACAAAAATTAGACTGAGAAGTTATTTATAAGATAAAAAATAAATTTCGCGTTTTTGTAATAAATCGTTTATTTTAAAGAAGGATTCATGAAAAACTTCAATTTATAGTAAAATTTTAAATTTTGAGAAAAAATAAATCGAATAAATGATTTTTTTACAAAAATACAATTTTTTATGCAAAAATAATTGTTAGTGAAGAAATGGAATTTGTTTTAAAAAATTTTAAATTAAACAATTAATTTTTTTAATAAATTGAATTTTAGACTGAAAAAATAAAAATAAAAATATTAATTATAAATAAAAATATTATTATAATAAATTCGATTTTATATTAAAGAAAAAATTTTGCTAATTCAGAAAAATAATACATTCAGCACATTTTTTTCATTTTAAAAAATTAAGCAAAAATTCTTATTTTCATTAATATCGACCGGAAATAAAAAAATAAAAAATTCTACTGTTTACCAAAAATTCATACTGAAAACAAAATAAAAATTTCTTAATATTTTGTCCGAAGTTGGTAATTTCAATAGAAAATAAATCTTTGATAAAAAATAGAACTTAGGGAAAAAACAAAATTTTGGATGTAAAATGGAAAAAATAGATTAAAATATAAAACTTTCTGTGAAATATAAAACCAAATTTACTAAATTTCTGAAGAAAATTTCCAGTGCAAAGTAGAAACTTCCATTAGAAAGTTAAATTTTCGGTAAGAAGATGAGTGAATTTTCGTTCAAAACTGTGGAAGTTAAATTTCTGGTGAGAAACGACCTAAGAAATGTGAAGTTTCCGGTTAAAAATTTAGTTTCCGGTGAGAAATGAAACTTCCGGGGAAAACTGAAACTTCCGTTAGTGAAAAATTTCTGTGAGTTATGAAATTTCCTGTTAGTCGCTTCCGGTAAAAAGTAAAATCTCCGATGAGAAATTCTGGTGAAAAACTTTCCTTTGAAGTCAAACGTCTGATGAGAAATTAAATTTACGATGAGAAACTTCTGGTGGAAAGTTTAATTTCCACAGAAAATTTTCCCGTTAATTTTTTTTTTGCCTAAAAATGAGAAATTAAACATCCGTTTCCGGGGAAAACTAAAACTTCCGTTAAAAATGGTTGATCAGAAATTAAACTTCCGCTAAAATTTAATTTTTATTAAACGATTTTTATTTTAATGGAGAACTAATGAAAATTACTATCTTTTACAAAAAGCATTCAACTTAAGTTTATGTTGAATTTAAAAATGGAACTTCCGGTTTAAATTGAAAAAAATACTTTGAGATGGAAAACATTGAAATATAACTTTAAATTAAAAATTACCTTGATTGAGATTGAAATGGTCGGAAAAAATTAACTGCAATCAGATTTGATTTTTGAAAAGATCTCCGATGAAAAATCTGTTGAATTTAATTTCTGTAAAAATAACTTTTAAGTCGAAAACAATTTTTATTAAAATTAGAATCTCAACTTAATTCTAAAATCTAATAATTTCTATAATAATCTATATTTGGCTATAATTATCGAAATTTATTTAAAAATATCTCAAAATTTATCTTCCGGATAAAAAAATCAAACATGGTTAAATTGACTCATAAATCAAATCAGTTAAAAGTGTAATTGAGATAAGAGCTATATATCTGTGATGACAAAAAAAAATAATAAAATAAAATAAAACCATAAAATACCTCTCTAATTATATATCCCGTATTATCTACTGTTTTCTTAACTCTCTTGTATTTATCTTTTAGTGTAACATTAAATTTTTTCAAGATGATTCATATTAAACATTATTTCATTTTTATCTTTTTTTATTCTCAATATTCTTCCAATAAATTTTCGTTTCCTATATTTTTGCTGTAATTTTTTTCATCTTAGTTCTCCCATGTATTTTTATGCTGATATCTGATTTATGACATCTGTACGAAATAGTCATTGTTACATGTAAAATGACATCAATTCCCTCATAACAAATCTTTGCAACTACAACTAAAATCCTTTAGATTCTTTTTTCTTGTAAAAAAAGTTCGTAGTACTTTTTTCTAGTTTCGTTGCACATCATTTCATGTAAATTATTATTTTTATTATAATGGAATCTTGTTTTCTTTTGTTATTTTCTATTTCTTTTTAGATTTCTCTTTCTATTTTTTCTGCAGGAAATCATTTGAAAATTTTGAACATATTTGATTGTTATAATCATTATTATTGTTGTTATGAAAAAACATATGAGTGAATGTTTTGTATTTCTCTTATGGGAGCCAAACAATATTTAAATTCAATTATTTTTGTGTGTAAAAAATATAAATTGTGTTTTTTTGGAGAGTGTTGCATTGCACATTGGGGAAGAATAAGAAAATTTTAAAAGTTTAATTTATTTCAGGTTTACATAAACTTTATATTGATAACAACTTATATTGCAAGACTCTTACCCAAATAGAAAATGCAGTAATTTGGAGAAGATTTTTATTGCTGATCAAAGGTAATATGACCTTTTTTATATTATTTTTGGTCTCTTGATATTCGTTTTACTTTAATTTGTTTTGTGAAAAACGAAATTTTTGTAAAATAAAGAATTAAAAAAACAATTTTGAGGAAATGGAAAGTGGATCTTTTTTTTTTTTTTAAATGACTTTTAGCGAAAAATGGAATTTTTAGTGAAAAATTGAATTTTTAGTGAAAAATTGAATTTTTAGTGAAAAATTGAATTTTTAGTGAAAAATTGAATTTTTAGTGAAAAATTGAATTTTTAGTGAAAAATTGAATTTTTAGTGAAAAATTTAATTTTTAGTGAAAATTTAATTTTTAGTGAAAAATTGAATTTTTAGTGAAAAATTGAATTTTTAGTGAAAAATTGAATTTTTAGTGAAAAATTTAATTTTTTGTGAAAAATTGAATTTTTAGTGAAAAATTGAATTTTTAGTGAAAAATTTAATTTTTTGTGAAAAATTGAATTTTTAGTGAAAAATTGAATTTTTTGTGAAAAATTTAATTTTGAATGAAAAATTGAATTTTTAGTGAAAAATTTAATTTTTGTGAAAAATTTAATTTTAAATGAAAAATTGAATTTTTAGTGAAAAATTGAATTTTTAGTGATTTAAAAAGGGTTTTTTTGAAATAAAGTTTTTTTAGGTCAAAAAAATTAATTCTTAGTGAAAAGTTCTACCTTTTTTTGAATAATTTTCATTGAAAAATTCAAATTAAAGTAAAAAATTTTGGATGAAAAATTACCTGCTGAAAAACTGAATTTTAGCGGAAAAAATATTTTTTCGAAGAAATTTGAGTTTAAGGAAAAACGAATAATTTGCAAAAAAGAATGCACTGTGGTACGGAATTGTTTTTTTTAATCTTCAAATTAAATTATTAAATTTCGTTTAAATCCACACAGGTCAAATATTAGTGATTTTTTTCGAATCTTAAATGGTTTTTTTAGTAAAATAATGAAATTTCGAAAAGAGAAAATTTATATGAAGGATAAGATTTTTTGGAATTATAAAAATTTTACAATAAATTGATTATTTTTAAGATAATAAGATTTCATTTGCATCAAATGAAAATTAGATTCGATGCCAGTTTGCTGTCTGGATCAATTGTCTTCTAAAATGTTTAACATTAAAATTTGGAACATTTTGGACTTTGTAAAAGGTGGTTCCAAAAAAATGTTTAAGGTTAATAAAGCGTCATATTTTAAAATTACGTTTTTATATCTTTCATCTGACAAGGTCAGAAAGGTGTTTGTTAAAAAATCCAAAAGTAAAAATAATCTAAATCGATCAATACGTGTATCTGTCCAAATTGAAATAAAATGATAGAAAATACTTCCGAGAATTTAGCAATTGGAACGTAGGGAATTATTTAATAACTGGCAAAAATATTAACGAAAGCCGAAAGGCCTATTAAAAATGTTGTTGTTGGATTTCAAATTCCTTAACAGATTTATGAGTTGAGTTAAGTGAATCGATCCTGAGTTCCTTAGTTATAAGAAAATTTTGAAAGACTTGGTTTAGACGCTGATCGATGACGAATTCTGGTCCCGAATTTCGTCTTTTTGATTTTTCAAAATCGGTTATAAATCACCAAGATATAGTCAATTCTTTATTTAAACATTTTACTCCATGTGCTTGTACGAGGGAGCGTAATATCCTTATAAGCAGGATCTTTACTACAACTATTACTATGTTGATCGTGTTGGAAGGTATTAAAGATTCGACATCGACGAATATAACATTCTTTATTATTTTTATTTAAAGTTTACATTTTGATGAAGATTCAAATCAAATGAATGTGCCATCAATCGGGAGAATTAAGCCAGTAAGTATGGTAAAAGTATTTGTACGTATTTGCCCAGTTTGGAATTTTAAAAGTCCTAGCAAAATCAAAGAATTTTATTTTATCGAAAAAACTCTCCTTTTACAAAAACCTAAAATTTCATTTAAATCATATTTCAAATCTATCCCATAGTGCATTATAAATAAATGCACTTTTGCAATTTTTGTATAAATAAGTGTTTGAACATATTTTATATGAATTTTATGTTCATGATGATGATGATGATTTTAATGGAGGATTAGTTATAGAGCTCAACATATGACATTTTTCGCAGGCATTTAAAATGTGTAAATTGCATTTGAGTCTGTGTGTGTTTATGTTATTATTTTTTTTGTTCATACATACATAAATAAATATTGTCTGCAACATTTATAGTCAGTCACATATAAAATAATTATGAATGAAAATAAGTAGTTGAACTTAAAAATAAACCACAAATATCACTGCGCACTGCTTTTTCATTATTACACGTTTTTCCCCTTTTGATTATAATATAGATTTTATATTGTGTATGTGTGTTTGTATGATTATTTAATATAATCGAATTATTATTAACTCTACTATTTATCTCTTAATTATGCTGCTGTTTTATATGGACATTATGGGGCAATTTAATTGAATTATATGATCGTGATTATTTTTTATTTTATTTCACTTTTTTCTGAACGAAATCCAAAACAATTTAAGGTAATTAAAAGAAATTAATTGCAAAGTGTCGATTACTGATAACAATTGCAGTTTTTTTCTTCAATATTAAATAATAAATAAAAATTGTAAGGACTGAGATTGAAAAATGTTTAACATAGAAATCTCCTAAACGCTTTTTTTTTCTTATTTGATTAGAATTATTATTAACTTTTAAATTTACAAAAAAGAACTATTTTTTACTTAATGATTTAATTTTGAACTTTTTTCGAAAAACCTTCCATTAACGTTTTTATTATATTTTCTGTGAATTTACATTTACTACACTTTGGACACCATTTTTTCCTTCAATTCTCTTTAAACAAGAGCCCAATACCTCTTCATTAGCCTTAACTCCAAGCAGTTTCGTGGATTTGTCTCTCTTAGTACAAATACCACATAATTGTTCTAATACCACTTAAAAGCTTGTTAACTATAGTGACAGGATGCCAAGTTTGGCCAAAAATAAATGGACACATAATAAAGTTTAATTAATGGAAGCAGCCTTTTTTGTGAAAATTCCTTGAAATAGAGCACGTTGTAGCAAATGAATGGCTTCTTTTGCCGTAGCTGCATACCAGGAACTTTTCGGGAAATTTTGTCTGATATTGGGTTCTAAACTTTTCTTTAACATTTCCTCTAACAAACATTTTTTTTAAACAGGAGATTGTAAATATCTGCCGGAACATGGGTTTCGTCATCCATTATGCAGCAATAATATTTTTTAGAAAACTTTACTTCAATGAAAGTGTTCTGTTCTTGGCTTCTACATTTTAAGCAGCGTTTCTGTTCGAAACTTTTTAAGCTTTTTATGTTTTTAAACCTATTTTAGCTTTAACTTTTCATAACAAATATTCCGATCATTGTGCTAACTGGTCTGCTTTCCTACTAAAGTGTTGGGAGCCCTTTTCAAAATGCTTTCTATTTTTTTTTAATTAAAAAACATCATGTGGACCATTAGTTCTACCTTCAACAGGTTATTTTTCTACCAACGAACAAGTTCTCCTTGTTCTATTCAATAACATTGAAAACAGTTTGAAGAAAGTTACGGCTTTCGATTCTTTTTATTTTTCTTCGTAAGATTTAAAAGAGTTTTATTTTTTATCGCTCTTAAAAAAGATTTTGATTCTAAAAACTTAAAAAATCGAAAAAAGATAGAAATTAAAAAATAGCGAAATCATAAAAAGAGAATAAAACCAACACCTTTGCATTTAATCGAAAAAAAGTTTAATTTTTAAGTCTTCGCAAAAAGAGTAAAAATAAAGATCATTAAAAAATAATTTCGTACTCTGGCTGCATGACCAACTTTTTGTAGGACCAAGTTGAAAATATTTTATAATTTTAGAATGCATTTTTCCTGGTCACTCATTTTAATCGGTTTAACAGAATATTCATTTGTTTCACATTAAAGCTAATGAAAAAGGCAATAAAAATATGGACTAAATGCTTTGATGAAAAATATGCATTAAGAATTTTTAAATCGCACTTCTTAATTGGGTTATATAAAATTGAAAAAAGAATCGCTAAAATTTCTATTTAATTATTAAACTTTAAAAAAGTACATTCCTTTTTTATTTCCCATATCTTTTACATTCACCCTTAAGTGCCGAAATTCTTTATTTAACATCTTCTTCCTTGTGATCAAACGTAATCACCTGAATACAGCAATAACAATGTCATCGTCTACGAACAATGTAAAATTTCACTCTTATATTTGTATAACTCCTGTAAAAACATCGATTACTACAAGTATTAGTGTAAGTAACGGCAACCAAATGTTGCAAATATAACAAAAAATATGCAACAAGCTAAAATGTTGCTATTTTTTTTGCAACACTATTGTTAAGAAGAAAACGGGAAACGACGCAAAAGTAATACAAAGAGCGAAAGCGGAAAATGAATTGATTTATTTCAATTGTAACAATAAATTTGAAAATTTTCAAATTTAAGAGGAAATGAAAGAGAGAGAGAGAGAGAGGAAAACAAAACTAAACAAATAAAAGTGAAATAAAAGAAAATGTGAAGTATTAAGAAAAAAATATTTAAAAAAGAACATGTCGAATGACAGCTTTGTATTTTTATACTCGGAGACATTTAAAAGGGTT
Organism: Cochliomyia hominivorax; assembly: GCA_004302925.2. Taxonomy (NCBI): domain Eukaryota; kingdom Metazoa; phylum Arthropoda; class Insecta; order Diptera; family Calliphoridae; genus Cochliomyia; species Cochliomyia hominivorax. Next base: position 36,227,498 of record PYHX02000495.1, on the reverse strand, counting down.
TAAGTGTCATGAATTATTGGGGAATTTTCATTTCAAAATCGGCTTTTTCGTTATTGGCAATCATTATTGTGATGAAGAATTATGAAGATATTTAGAATATAATATTGTTTAAGTATCAATTCTATATAGTTTTTCTTGTTATTATCAATTACACTGCAAGAAATTTTTAAAAAATTATATTAATTTCGAAATATATCGAAAGACTATTTTATTAATCCATAAGTTTAAAAGACACCTGAATGATGAACTTCGACAGGTTCAAGGTAGTTTCCATTGATTTCCACCAGAAGGCTGCACCGTAAATTATTATTGGTCTTACGGAAGATTCGAAAATCGAACTCACATTTTTGGGACTAAATCTCTCTGGCATTAATGACAACGTGCAAAAGCTTTATAGTGGTATCTTGGAGGCATTTCCAAAATATAATTTTTAGTAAATTTTATTTTCTTTTTTAATTAATTTTCTATATCTTCTACTAATGATTTTTGATAGCAGAACTTGAAATAAAACTCTTTAACTTCACTAATACGTTAAACGGTGTGTCTTCCTTCTTCTAGTTGGAACGTTGTGGACTCTCTAAAGGATGTTATTTAAAAATATAGAGTTTATAAAAATCTAATGACTTAGTACCTTCCAGAAGTTTTAAAAATCCTTACGTAGCATATTTTTAGGGAGTAATCGTTGATGTTGCAGACTAGATGGCACAATCAAGTATACATAACAGCAAATTCATATTTGCTTTGAATGAGGGCTACCTTTCCACCCGATCCCATCCATTCTACATTTTATCCAATAAACAAGACTTAAACGAAACTTTTTAAATCCACTCTGGCTAATTATTTCATTGTCTTACTGATAAAATGATGCCTTCAATATTATTATAACCCATTAAAGTCCACTTTGAAATAATTAAAAGAAAAATCCTACTCATTTTTTGATCTGGGGGAATCTCCCATATAAAAATGTATACTGTCTTAGAAAATGGAGTAACTTTATTAGTTCGAAATTAAACTAAATTGATTAAATTCATATTGATTAAATGGTATTCATATTTGAAATAAGAATGTCTGACTTCATTCCTCGTTAATTATTAACTTCACTTACAATCCTGAACTTCCTCAACTTCATTTTCAATTTTTCTTAAGTGTAAATGACTCCATAACAATAATTCGATGTAATTTATTTCGACAAGAAAATGATGGTTTTTTAATGGTTGAATAAGTAACCAGAATTCGAATGAATTGTTCTATTTCCCTCCTTTTTTCATTTTGTTTGTTACAAATACTTATAGTCGTTCTAGTCTTTTTCTTGTTAGTTTTTGTAGTTTTCCTAGACACTAAACTCAATTTTCATTTATAACAACATATTAAAGTTGCATTATATTGGGTCACTATTTTCTTCTATATTCCATCCGCATTTTAACTTTATCTCTTTATTTAGTTGAAAAAATGGGGAAAAAAAGAAGTTTTATTTTAAGACTTAATCGAAATTTATGTTCTAGTTTTCTTTCACTTTGTTATTGTTGTTGTAATCTGTCAATAATGACTGAATTTTGTTGATTTTTTTTTCTTTCGTTGGTATTGATTTTAGAAAATGATATGAAAGCTTGAAAGTGTTTTCAATTATTTTGTGGTGTGATTTTAAGACTAAATTTTAGTTATAATTAAAATTTGGAATAGTTGTTGGAAAGATACTATAATTAAAGTGATTTTATATTTTCAGACAAGTTTTTTTTGGGTAAATAAAAATATAATTGAGTTTATAAATATGTAAAAACTTTGGGTCCAATTCCAAATAATGTCGAGTTTTGACTGTTTTAGATTAACGAAACATTTTGATATTTTAGCAAAAATCCAGATTTTTCTCACTACAGCCCAGCCGGGAAAGTCTAATTAAAGTTTAATTTCAATCAATTAGCAGCGAGACCGAATCTATATTTTTATTATAGTAAATAATAAATCTGTAACTGTTGATCATTCATTCTAATACGGTGATAGCAGATATATGTAGCATTACAGCACCATAGAAAGATTTCTTGAGGTGCCAACTGTGGTGCCCCATTGTGTTTTTTTTTAGAAAATGTCTACACTCATTTTCATCTTAAACTAAATTTTACTTCAAAATATATGTGAAAATCTTTTCCATATCTCCTAAATTCATTTGGCAAATTAATATTTTATAGGAACTAAAAATGTTTTAATTTCTCCAAAATTTATAAAAAGAACTTTTGGTTCTGAATAGAAGAATAAATTTTTCATATTTTTATGTCAAATAAAATTTGAGTCAATGACAGATTTTTTTCTGGCCTTTTGTCAAGAAATTCGAGTCAATACCTTCGGAATTACATGAAACCAAATTCTGGAATCTTATATTTATTACATAAAATTTGCATCACCTTCATATATTAACATTTTTACATTTGTTAGAACTATCTAAATACATTTCTTTGCCTCATATCGTAAATAATATTTGGCCGATCTTTGAAACACCCGAAATAATCAATTTTGAAAAGCCACCTACTGCTACTCTGCTGCAAACGACCAAATCTATCAGTTTTATTAGAATATCTTAAACTCTTCAAAATTTTTATAAATATTTTTTAAAAAATCATTTTGGAATCACTGTGAGGCGTTCTACATTTTTTTGGGACAATTTTCAATAGTTTTGAATCAAAATTTTAAAAATCCGTTTTCTCTCAACAAATACTGATCGCTATGGTTTCACGAATATTTGATTCTGACTTTGATTTTGTTGGTTTTTCAATTCGTTATTCCCAAGTAGTTTGACTGGTCTCAAAATAAAGGACAAAAACGTTGTCATATATGATACACTATTAAAATCCCATAAAAAACAGATCATTCCCTTGGAGCTATAAATATTTGGCTTCGGCGATGGTTTCATCAGCCATTAACTCATTCTCGATCACATTTCTTAGTTGAAATAATTTAAAAGGGGACCACTCCAACGCGCCTAATCCAAAAATAATGTAATCTATCAATATTGTTCCATCCATGCGCCAAATTTTATTCCTATCACAGTTTCAGAGATATGCGATATTAAAATATCGTTTGATAGGAGGATAATATTCTCTCGTCCCCTATTTTAAATTTCTGTAGCCTTTAATATTCATGTGACAAAGGTTTTTCCGTTAATAATATAAGTATGTAATAGGTCCTCTCCAATACCTTATGTTTTCACCTAAAGAAAATTTAGACATATCAATTTATATAAATCAAATGAGCCATTTGGCACAATCTTTTTCCAAATGTTCCAGTTTTAGGAGATTATTTTATCTACTGAATAATAATAATAATAATAATAATAATAATAATAATAATAATAATTTCATTGAGATAGCAACAGCAAGCGACAGACAGTCGGACCGACAGACGGACATAGGTAAATCAACTCAGATTTTAATGTTAACAAGAATATATTATTTTATTATGTGTCCTTAAATGATTCCTTGTTGACATTAAGTTAAGGTACCCTCTTCACCACTTGCGATAGTGTAGGGAATTAGTGTTTCTTTCTCTTAATTAAAGTATTTTCCTTGCATGTGATGACAATCTTCGTAAAGTTATACATATAAATCCTCACCTTCAAGTTTCTTGCTCTCATATTTCGAAACGAAATCACAATGTGTTCAATTGTAAAGACCTTTTTTCAAAAATTTGTCTTAACTGAATGGACACAATTTTTTACAAAAAATCAAACTTTATACAGCCGATTTCTCCAAATGAAAGAAGATTCTCAAATTTCTTTGCCAAACTTAATTTTAGGCTTAAATTTGGATACCGTTATAACGACGTATGATTAATATTTAATATTAACATTGTTGCGTATGATTAATATTTTATTTAAATTAATAATACAATTTTTTGCTTATTATTTATGTAGAAATTATGATTTTATATAAACTTAAATCATATCATAATTTATAATTCACTTTTCTATTATGCACTTTAATTAAATATCCAAATCAATGCACTTAAACACTAAACAGTTGCATTATGTTTAAAACAACTCTTTTTTATTCTTAGAAATTTACAAATACATTTAACATTCAAACATTTCTTTTGCCTTAAGGTTTCAATACAAAGAATTTCCTGCAACATTTTGCATAAAATTTACAAAATAATTTGATTTGCCTCAGGTTTCAATTCATAGATATTTTTCATATTTTTTGATTATTATTTGAAATTGATAAAATTATATTAAAATATTTTCAAATTTAGTTTATCATTTTAAATTTGTTGTAATATTTTAAATAATTTACATACATAATGACTCAGATCGAAAAATTCTTAACACACATATTTGTAAATAAAAAGGAAACTACTAAATTATCGATCTCCATTAAAAATTGTTACATATTTGTACACTTTTTCGCCTTTCAATTTTCTTTAAACCAGAGCCCCATATTTCTCAACTGGCTTTAGCTCCGGGTAGTTTGGAGAATTTACCACATTACGGTTCTTGTATTATTCAAGGCCTTTTTACCATTGTGAAAATGTGCCACGTCAGGCCAAAAATAAGTGGACACATTATAAAGTCTTCTAAAAGAAAGCAGCCTTTTTTGTAATTTATGTAAATTTCGGTATTTATAGAGCCTGTTGCATATTGTTAGCCATACCAAGAATTTGTTGAGAAATTTTGACCACTTTGGGTTAAAAACGTTTAGTTCGAGAACTGAGCTAACCGGACTGCTATCCTACCGGATGTGTTGGAATGCATTTTTGGAAATGCTTTCTATGTTTTGACTTTAGAAACAACTTGTGGAGCATTTCTTCTACCTGTACTAGGTTTTCTATCAACGGAAAAATTCTTTTGGTACTGTTTAAGAACAGTAGAAACAGTTTGATGGCAGACCCAACTTTTCGTAGGACAAAGTTTGGTTTTGTTCAAAATTTTCAATAACTTCATTGATCACTCTGGTCACTCATTTTAATCAGATCAACAAATATATTCATTGTTTTAATAAAAAGAACATGAAATAAGTCCTTAAGACATAAATAAAGTATTTCCTAATACTTGGGGGTTCTAATATAAGAAATAAGACTTCTTTCTCCTCAGCAGGGTTCAAAAATTTCCTTCTTTATTGTGATTTCAAGTCACTAGTTAAACCCAATTAATCCATAGTCCATTTGGAATCACTTTACAAAAAAATGCAAAAATTTCACAGATTAACTCTTCGCACGGTAATAGAGAAAAAGCTATATTATCGAAGCCGTGGTCTGAGATATAGTTTTATATCTTTTGATGACAACAACAGACAGACGGACATAGATGCAGGAATATAGATATATAATGGGGTCTGAGATGATTCCTACTTAGCGTTACACATGAAATGACAAACTTAATATACCGTTTTCACTACTTGTGATGATGGAATGTATAAAAAAATACTTTAGTTAAAAATTTCAATAAAAAACCTGTGCTAAGAATTTTTCGATCTCACTCTTTATATACAAATTATATTAATTTGTATAATATTAAAAATGTATTTTACACATAGTTTGTGTAAAATATAATTTTCATTAGATTTTTCATGTATTTTATCTTAACATTTTCTTCAGGTCTCTTAAGTATTGTTTTCTAAAAATTAAAATGAATCCAAACAAAAATATAATTTTAGTCATTTATTAAATTTATAATAAAATCAAATAATATTTATTGATACAAACATTTTAAAAATTAATAAAACAATTTAAAATTGATAAAACTAAAAAATGATTTCTGAAAAAATTGCAAGAAGAAATTTTGTAAATTTTGCTTAAATGTAAAATAAATTAATATACATATACAGTCCCAAATAAAACTATAGGTACAGCAAACATTTAAGATTTTGTTTTAATTTTCCTGTCATTATAATCAAATATTAGAAGAAAACTTCGTTTATATTGAATACAATAAATTTAAAGTCATCAATTTGTCAATCGAACTCAGTCCTACATGTTCATTATTTTCGCAATTGCAGTGTAATGAGCCCAAAACCAAAAGAAATTAGCGAATCTGAGCGAGAAATAATATTGCAACTACATAACCAGACAGCTAAAAAAGGAACGAATTCGTTTCACTATGAGAAGCGTGGTAAATCGCTTTAAAGTAGAGGCAAGTGACCAAAGATCGAATAGAAACAGACGATTTAAAGACTTTCTTAATTGTCCGAAAAATTGAACACATCTACCTGAACTCCAACAGGAATATAACAAAAATATTCACTCCATTACTGTGCTGCATAAAGCTGTTTGTAATACTTGAGTTACTTAACTCTTCAATAAACCAAATTAAGTAAAATAAACATTTTGGAATCAGGTGCTTTTCTCCAATGAAGGCAAATTTAATATATTTCGTAATGATTTCCGAATTACCGTTAAACACGGCATACAGCGTGCAAACAACTTTATGGCGTCTGAGATGATTCCTTCTTAGCGTTACAAACGGAGTGACTAAGTTAATATACTCTCTTCATCACTGTGTGTGTGGTGGAGGGCACCACATTGGTAAAGATAATTCCAAATAAATTTTTTATTCATATGAAAAGTTTTTAAACGGCTTAGAATTGAGAATAAAGAAAAATACAATTGCTGTGCCAATAGTTTTGTTCGTGACTGTATATATCTTCTAAAAACATATAAATTTAATTTATTTAAAATATTTTCTTCTAATAAAATTTTCTCTTAAATTTAAATATAATTTCTATTGTAATCATCATTTCAAAGTTTCTGTTCATTTTAGGAATTTTCATCACATTTAACAATTATGAACAACAATTTAACATGATAATAATTTTCCCAGGTTTTTATTGTTAAATGTCTGTAATTTAAATTATTTATCAGAAATGAAGGAAAATTTCTCTTGAAATTTATCTCATTTTTTTCTATTATATAATAGAAAAGGTGTGAAAGTGTATAAAAGATTCTTATATTAAGAGAAAGTTGTTAATTTATGTTAAAAGTAGAAAATGACTGCAAAGTTTATCTATAAAAGTCATAATAGAAGTTCTTAGTTTAATTTTAAATATTATTTAAATAATATGATTTATTAAATATTTAAGAAATTCTTAAGAATTATGCTGAGTTTTAATACACAAATTATTTTGGTAGATTTTTTTTGTGTACACGGAAAAAAACATGAAGTAAAATCAACGTTGAACATAGTTGATTTAAGATTAAACATTTTTTCATTAGCTAAATTTGGATAGGGAAAGCCCAGTTGTTCTCAGATTTCGTGCCCTTTTTACTTAATATTTTGGCAAATTTAATCTGTCTATTTATAATTGAAAATTCGTCGAAAATTCTTCCCCTGAACTTAGCGATTGACTTAGATATCGGTCTATATCTTTTAATATAGTGTACCGATTTTGCTGGTTTTAAATAGGAAACTTCTCAAATGCCAAAACCAAATTTCATTTAACTCTTTCAATTATTGCGGATGGTAGCGTGCCAATAACAGCCAGACGGACATAGCACATTTTTAATGAAAATTTAGTGGCACTTGTTTTCATAAGATTTCACTTCACATAATTCTAATTCACTTTGTAACAAAACTTGAAATAATACCAGAAAAAGTAACAATAACAACATTGAAATAATACTTACATGGTATCGCAGATGCTGAATCATGAGGATCTGGTTGATATCCTTTTTCAGAAAAATAGTCTATTTTTATGCAACTGTATGTTTCAACTCCTGTATTGTTGAAATGTTACACCAAAACAAAAAAAAAAGCACAACCACATTCACATAAATGCAGCCATAATCATTTCACCAGTTTCACCAGGTTTTTTTTTGTTTTTGTTTTTGGTTTTCATAATTATTGTTGCAAGTCATGTTAGTTGTCATTTCATGCATTCATTCCATACATTCATTCATTCAATATGTCGAGTTAGATTGTTTAACATTTTTAATCCATGTGTCAGTTCAAAAAAAGCACAAAATTGTAATAAATTTGTAATGCATTTCAAAATTTTGTGTTTGGAAAATTTTACACAAACACACGTAAACATAAATGTAAATATACACACATACATTTATGCATTAAATGCACATGTAGGTATTGGTGAGTGAATGTAAATTTTATATCACAAAATATGAACCATAAATTTGTTTTTCACATGAAGAATAAAAACATTTTATGCCAAAGTTGAGTATGATGACGTTGATGTCGTTGTCGATGATGTTGTTATTGTTGTTGAAGTTGATGTTATTTTTATGGTTTTAGTTGTTGTTGGTGTTTTTATTGTTAGATGATGATATTGCATTTATAATTTTTACACCATAAAATCGTGTTGAATTTCCATGAAATGAGAATTTTAGAAAAAAAGAAAATAAATTTTGATATTTTAATAATTTTAATTTTCATATTTTTATTTTTAAAAACATTATTAAAATAACAGTATTAAAATAATATTATATTATTTTATTAGATTGATTTAGCGTTTAACTATTATATCAAGGATATTTATAATGAAATAATTGAAAATTTAAATAAACAAAAATATAATTTATTCCCTAAAACTGAAAAAACTAACAAAAAATTGAAGTCCAACAAAATTTACTCTAAAAAAATGTTTGTACCGACTCTCGTAAAATTAATAGTTCTGTGTGTGCTAAATAAATTATTGAAGATTTATGAGCTCTAATGCAATTTTTAAGTTTGGACTAATTTCAATCGTCATTTGTCTTTTAAATTTATCGTAATCAAATTGCTTTAAACTCCATTTAAGGAGAAAAATTTTAGAAATTAAACAAGTAAAAATATTAAAGTCGATCAAGACCGATTTTTAAATACTCAACACCACATTGTTGATTGTAAATATCTGCTATGTAAAATCAATAATTAATGAACGATCCTCGTATAATTTGCTTTCCTTATTATGCTTATTTGAGCAATAGAGTATTATGATAATAAAATTTATGTGAAATTAGAAAAAACTACGGACCGACCCTCATCTAATTTCGCACGGTGGTTTTAGCTTATATATCTCGTATTTGACTAAATATTATTACAAAACCTACGTATATGTGCGATTTATGTATTTCTTAGTGATACTTGGAAGGGTGGTTGTATGGGACCTATAAAAAATAATAATTCTCGTATATTTTGGCACATCGTTTTAGAATATAATAAAACTTAGTTTTACAAAAATTTATGAAAATCTTTTTGTATTTAGAAATTTTATGGGCTAAACATCCTTTTTCTGTACATTTGTATGGGACCTATATGAAAATATGGACCGATCATAAATTTAAGTAGGCATCGTCTTTGGGTATTAGTAGGTAGTAGTAGGACTATTTTTCCTGCCCGTTACAAACATCTGAACAAACGCATAATATCCCCATTACCTCTGTTGGTGTCGGGTATAAAAAGTAAGAATACTTTATTCGACTATGCAAAATCTGTAATACCAACACTACAGTCACCATCACAAAATTATGTAGTTATTAATATTTTGCTTATATTGTTTTATTCACACTCCAAATTTCCTATAACAGTCCTATTTCATGGGACAATAACGCATATTCAGATCAAACTTCATTGAGCTCTGTAAATTTTTCTGCATGTGAGCTGGTGAATAGAAGAATAGAAGGATAGATCGACATTGTTTAATCGAATCAGATTTTGATTTGATGCAAGAATAAATATACTTTATTAAAATTATTAAATTTTATTAAAATTATTGTTATTAAACAGTACCGGGAAAACTTATCCGTTGACAAAAATCTGGTTCAGGTAGAAATAATAGTTCACATAATGTTTCTATAGCCAAAAATCAAAATCGGACTATTTAATACGAAAATTTAAAGCTGATGCAGAATTAAAAGCATAAAAGGCTCAAAAAGTTCCTGATAGGAACGTTCTTGCTGCATAATTGATGACGCAGATTTTTCGCATTTTCCTCACTTGCTGATGCTCGAGGATGTGTTAAGGACCCAAAAGCAGTCACAATTTCTCAAAAAGTTTTTGGTATATCAAGCAATATTAAGTTTAAGCAAAAAGAAGGCAAACATCTAGAAAAAGATGCTTCCATTTACAAGACACTGTAGTAAACAGATCCTTGTGGTATTTGTGCCATTAGAAGTCAAATCTCCAAATTGCCCGGAACTGAAGCCAGTGGAGAGATATTGGGCAATTGTTACTAGAGTATTGAAGAGCACAAAAATGTGATAGATTTTAAATGGAGATGCACAACTTTTTCGAGCAAAGTGAGAGAAAGAACGATAAAAACGTTAATGGAAAGATTTCAGAAAAGTTTTCAAAATTTCATGATAATTGATTTAATTGAAATATTTTTTTTTCAAATTTTAATAATAATTAAAAAATCAAGTTAAAAAAGTGTAGTGGTTTCATTTTAACTAACATATATGTATGTTAAGAATTTTTCGATCGCACTCCTTAGAAAAGTTATCGATTTTTTTCTAAATAGAAAAGTCATTGAAAATTTTCACAAGGAATAAATTTAACAAAAATCTCCTCTAAATACAAACTTATCCTAAATCTTCTTTATAAAAGGAAAATTAAAAAATTTTATTGTGTCCCAAATTAAGCCCATTTTCTTATAGACATAATCTTTGTTTAATTGAGTGTAATTTAAACACTTAATTTAATTTTTATAAAAATAAATATTTTAACAAAATTCTTATTTGTAATAGAAAGTCCAACTTTATTGGGGTTTAAACTTTCTTAAAATTTAGGATTTCGATCCTTTAGAGTTCATTTTCCAAGATAAAGAAATTTTAATATAAAACATTTGGAACTTATTGAAAACTTTATTATTGTCTATTTTGTCTTATTGAACCACAATACGAGATAAACTTTTGCAGTAACAACAAAATGCTAATCTTTAAGGTTTGAATATATTTAAAAGAATGAATTCTTTAGAATTATAATATTTACTCTTTAAATAACGTCAATAGTAAGAAATGTATTTAAACAAACTCTCAATAAGGACTTGATTCATTTACATGTATTTTTGGAAACTTTTTCCTAAAATTACAGATTTTCCCAAAGAGAATACAAACCGCTGGGATTGTTCTCAACATAAAAACTAAAAGAGAGAAAATATTCATGCAACAACTTTAGTTTTTTTATTCGTTTATTACTTTTTGTTTTGTATTTTATTTATGCGAATGCATTTCTTTCTTTTCTCTTCTTTCTTTTTTCGTTACAAATTTCTTCTTTTAAACTTCTTCTACGAGAGTTTTTATTATTATAGTTTTCTTCTTCTTATTTTTCCTTAGTTTTTTTACTCACAATGTGAATGTGTGTGTGTATGTATGTGAGAGAGAAAAATTTCTTGCATGTATTTAAAACAATAATGTATGAAATTATATGTGAAATCGTGTAAGAAAATATTTAATAGAATATAAACTTATTTTTGCGCTTTTTTTATTTCCTTCAGCTGAAATTTCACTTTTTATTTCTTAAATGTGAGCAAAATGAACTTTTATTTTTATTTTCTTGATAGTGAAGGAAAACTAGTTTGTAGGAAAATTTTGCGGGAAATGTTATAAAAGAGGTGATTTTTTATAATCCAAAAAAATCTCAAGTGTGGAATTTGTTGACAATTTTCTATAAAAAAGAAATTTATTAAAAATTTTCTAAAAATAAAAATGTCGAAAATTTTCTATTTATAAAAAATTATGGAAAATTTTCTTTAATTAAAAAAATTATTGAAAATTTTCTGTAAATAAAAAAATTCAAAAAATTTCTTTAGTTAAAATAATTATTGACAATTTTCTATAAATAGAAAAAAATATCGAAAATTTTATATAAATAAAATTATTATAAAAAATTTTATTTAATTAAAAAAATATTGAAAATTTTCTGTAAATAAAAATTTATCGAAAATTTTCTATAAAAAAATTATCGAAATTTTTCTATAAACAAAAATTATCGAAATTATTATATAAACAAAAAATTATCGAAACTTTTCTATAAACAAAAAAAAACGAAACTTTTCTATAAACAAAAAATTATCGACATTTTTCTATAAATTAAAAATTTATCGAAATTTTTCTATAAACAAAAAATTATAAACAATTTTCTTTAATTAAGAAAATTATCGAAAATGTTCTTGATTTATAGAAAATTATTAAAAATTTTCTGTAAATAAAAACCTTATTGATAATTTTCTATAAATTAAAAACTTATCAGAAAATTTCTATAAAAAAGAAGATCTTCTATAAACAAAAAATCGAAAATTATCGAAAAATCTTTTAATTTTTACAGAAAATTTTCTGTAAGTCAAAATCTTATCTAAAATTTTTTATAATTCAAAAAGTAATTGAAAAATTTCTATACATAAAAAATATTAGTGAAAATTTTCTATAAAAAAATTAGGGAACATTTTCTATACACAAAAAAATTATCGAAAATTTTCTAAAAATAAAAAAAATTATTAAAATTTTATACAAAAATAAAAAATTAAAGAAAAATCTTTTGCAAACATTAAGTTTATAATCGTTTAATATGGAAATAAACGAATTTTAATTTAAATTTAAAATTTTATGTTCGTGTTATGTAACAATACTAAGAAGTAAAAATGCTATATAATGTTGTGCCGATAATTCAATACACTTCACCATATACAGTATTGTTTAAAATCTAACATACTTTTAATATTTTGTATGATATTCATTGCTTTTTGCGATCTCAGTTCATCCTTTTTTCATAGATTAGTGTTAGATTTGTGAGTTTTTAATTTTAATAGTTCATTGTCCCTTATTTTTATTTGGAAGCATTGTGTTCAAACTCTCCCTTTTAATATACCTAAGAGGTTCTATATGGGATACAAATCCGAGTATTTCTCTCTCCGTGGCATGTAGATGGCAGGTTAAGTTAAGATTTACTAAAATACAAAACAGTATCCATATTACTAACGTCCAATCTATAAACCCATATATTAAATTTTTATATAAATCCAATCATTTCTTCACCCTGGATTATATCATTATACGTTAAAAATGCTAATGTTACAGAGACATCGTTCAATGTAGGGTATTTTAGACATTTTCTTTATTATATTGAAATATTTACTGTTGTCTCTTAAATTGTATACAGAGTATACAACTAATTTGTCTGATTGTGACATCAGTTATAAAGTGATTATATCCATATGTAAATTGTTTAAATCCATTTACTTTTCATTGCATTAATTCTTGATTTCGTTTGTGAAAAATATTTCAGATAGATAAAGAACGAATTACCTTATTTTAAATAGAAATCTACTATGGAGCATCTTAAATATTACTGTTGAAATTCCATAACCATGGCTTGTTAATATAAAAGGAGACACACGGAAAGGCAGACGGAAATAGGTAACTCGCTTCAAATTTTGATCTGATATAATACTTTACATACTTTACATACTTAGATAAATCCTTGCTAACATTTTACACGAAATGGTATTGTTAATTCTCCACTTCTGACAATAAAGGTTGTAGAAACATCAAAATATTAAAAGAAGTAAAGAAATTTCACAAGTTTACTTGTTTTTATTTTTAATAAAAAAATGTTTTATGATTTTTAAAAGTATTTTATGATTAGAAAAATTCCTCACTTTTTTGCCTTTTATATATATTTATGTTTTTAGTTTAAACTTCAAAATTTTCTTTTTAAAGTTTACAAGAGTTTTTTATTTGCAGTTGACTGAAACTAAAATCAAATAGGAAAAATTAAAATTTATATGAAAATATTATATTTGGATAAAAAATATTTAGTTTTATTTATTACACTAAAGAAAAATGTTTTAAATCCTATATAAAACAGGTTTTCATTCATAATAAGATCGGTCGTTACTTCGTCTTGATTAAAAATCGATTTTAGGTTAATATATTCATGTTAGTTCAAACGAATACTTTATATTGCATTTCCCAAAAAATATTACTTATACGCTTATGTATACTACACTTATGCTACTTTTAATAAATTACGTTGCATACTTTTAGTTGGCGTATAATAATATCCTAATACGTATACTTAATTTTTATGAGAACTTTCATTACTCATTCGTAATATACGAAAAAATTATTAAAACCAGGAAAATTATATGAAAATAAATTTGAAATAATAAAGAATAAATGAAATAATTATTTTAGAATTCTAAGGAAAAAAGTATCAAGAATTTTGTGTAAAAAAAAATAAAAAATTCCACAAATTAGAAAACGTTATGAATTTTTTTTAACAAAATTAAAATAATTATTTTTAGAAAAACAAAATTAAAAAATATATGAAATATTACGAAACATAGGTGTTGTAGTATATGTGTTTGTGACATGTTTAATAACGAAAAATAATAATGTTCTAAATAATTAAAAATAAATAAGTAGTTAATTTTTGTGTCCATCTGGCTGTCTTTGATTATAAATCCTATGATCAAACAACAGGACACTATCTTAAAGGTGTATAAATAAAATTTGGCAGGTATTTCACCAATTTCAATGTAGATGCCTATTGAAATTGATAATAATGGGTAATTTTAATCTCCCAGACACCATACGAATGTTTCTCGCAAATAAGGTTTTAATTTGGCACATAAATGTCGTACGGTGTTCTAAAACGTAAGACATTCAACTTTTATGTGAATAAGTTCATCATTGCTCATAGTTTCCATACATCCCCAAATCCAAATGTCTCTTTAAAGTGCATAATCTCACGTATACGTTATATTGTAATATTAATCGGTTGAATTCTTATGTATATAGGGTAGATCCATAATTGTCTATAACTCCCAAAAAATCAATAAAAAGAGAATTTGTATGCATTAAACACCCATACATATTAGTAACATAAGAATTTACTTCATTTTTAATCTAAAGCCAGAAAACCTAGCGATGACATTTTTATACCTACTCCACCGTAGGTATACTTTTCGATCACAAACGATGTTACTGAGTCTTATGTCCTACTTGCTTCCATGTTAACGTTATGAACACTCTACAGGTCGTAATTTTTGAGATATTTCGTGAAATTTGGTGTTTGTTATAATTGACCCAAGTTCCATACAATCTCCCTTTAAAATATTTTTGAAGGGCAAAACTACACATTATCTATAATATATAAAACCAAACAATGTGGGATTTAAATAAATAAGGGCAAAAATCGAGGTGCAAAATTATACGAGGGTTCCATATAAACTCAGTAAATTTCATTTCAAAACTCATAAATTTCACATAAATATAAGTTTCACAATGATATACCACACACTTAAGAATATTAAGAAATCAGAAAAAATTAAACGAGGGGTCATTCATTTTTCGTCACTATATTTTATAACCAACTTTGTGGTGTAGGGTATTACATAATCCGACTATAACTTGTTTAATAACCAACGATATCATATAAGTATTACATGGGCTTGATCGGCTATAATGTTTTTATTTATTTAAATTTATTTAAAAATTCTTAGATGGTCCAGGGAACGAAGAGGGAATTTTTAAATTTTGCCACCTTGGCTATTGGTGTTTTTAAATCATTTACTAGTTCAAAAGTTACGGAATTATATCCAAAAATACCTTTTGGAACTGCTCTGTAGTGGAACCTTGGCCTAAGAAATATATGAGCTCAATACGTACTAGAAATTATGAGATAAAATATTATTAGAATTCTCTTTCTACATTCACAGGTACCCTACCTTCTTATTTTATACATTGTTACATTATAATAATGTATGTCACATGCTGCATATAAAAATACATTGCAATTGTCAATTTCTTATTTACAAATATTTATGAGTCATTTTCTGTTTGGTTAACAATAATTGACTCTATCAACATCATCGTGTGACAAATTTATCACAACATTTATTGCGAAATACGATAAAACTTTGTAGACACATTATTTCTGCCAAAGAGGAGAGTGCGGCATAAGTCAACATATTATATCCATTAGATAGAATTAAAATTTTAAATAGAAATACATATTGTATCATTACACTTTACCGCTCCATCTATTTCGGTATATTTTATCTATTTATGTCATAACATTCGATTCAATTTCATTCCATTCGATTCGATTCAATATTTATGTAAAATACATTACAATTATCTGGAGTATTATGCGTTGAGTCTCGTGAGACTTTGTGTGGTTGTCAAAGTGTTTTCTATGTGTTTGTAAGAGAAAAACATGAATTTTATTATCTCTGTACAGTATCGAACAAAACTATTGGCACAGCAAGTGTAATTTTATTCCCAATTTTTAATCGTTTTAAAATTGTTCACTTGAAAAAATGTTTGAGTAACTCAACCAATTAACCACAGTGTCGTCTATGAATATCCATACAGTCCCACACCATTACATCACCTTTGCCGTATTTAGCAGCAGGAAAAAGATTTTGATTTTCATATTCTATATTGGGCTTTCTAAACACGGTATTTCGGCCATCGTTACAAAATATATTAAATTTGCCTTCATCGGAGAAAAGCACCTGATTCCAAACGCTTTATTTGGTTTATTGGAGAGATTTGTGGTTTACGTCTAGTAACTCGAGCATTATAAACAACTTCACGCAGCACTCTATGGACAGTAATGGAGTGAAAATTTTTGCTAGAGTCCTCTTGAACTTCAGGTAGATGTTTAAAATGATTTACCATGCTTCTGAGGGTGAAAAGAAATCATTCCTTTTTGGACCTAAGTGGTCATATGGCTTGCCTTGGTTATGAAGGTGCAGTATTATTTTTAGCATAGATTCGCCAGTTTATTTTCGTTTTAAGCTCATTTTTGATTCCATAAATTTTCTTTTGAATTTATATTGTCACTTTAACCGATTAGAACCGACCTATAATTAATAACTGTAAGCAAGATTCCTGAAATTTCAGAAATAATGAACATGTCCGACTAAGTATATCAATACTGTTGTTCGGTAAATTATTAACGTTTTTTTAACAAATTATTCTATTTAAAGTATGTTTGTATGTTTAGCAAAATAAGTGTTTGTATTAGTCAAACCACTTATGGTTGTATTCAGTATAAACGATGTTTTCTTCTAATATTTGGTAATAATGTCAGAGAAATTAAAATAAAACATAAAATGCTTACTGTGCTAATAGTTTTGTTCGATGCTGTATATGTTTAAGTTACAAAATATTTGTAAAAATTGTTTCTGTTTTAAACAAATTTACAACAAAATTTTTAATAAATAATATTTTGTATAAATTTTTCAACATTTTCACTTGTACACACATACAAGTGTGTGATAAATGTAACATTTATATGTATATGAATATGAATACATATGCATAATAAAACAGGAAGTCAAAATTGTTAGATAAAATGAAAATAAGTTATAAAAAATAATACATAAACATAAACACACACATACATATGTACATGTATTACATTAAAATAGATTTAATGCACTCTGTGTAACAATTTCATTTTGTTTTTCTTTTGTATTAGTTTGTATGCGTGTAAAAAGTCATTGTTGTTATTGTTTTTATTGTTGTTGTTGTTTTTATATACAATATTTAAAAAACATATTTCACATGTCTGTATGTCTGTCCGTTTTTCTATCTTCTACTTTTCCAACTGTCTGTCACTCAGTTAACTTTTTTTGTTTTGTTGTTGTCTTGTTGCTAATACCACTCATACACTCACACATCCATATATTTATCAAGTTTAAAGTAAATGGATATATGAACAGAGATGGAACTACTAAGGTTTGGCCAAAACTTATATACATTCAGAATATTGGAGAAAGTAGTAACCTGAAGATGTAGAATCGGTTTTCTTATAACCTTTTTGGAAATAACGTTTGGAATGGAATTTCGAAATAGAAGATAAGAGGAAAAAGTCTTACGCACAGCTGGTTCAGCTGGTGTGAATTAATGATATTTGCACTTAAAATACGTTTGTTTTAAATTTATAATCCTTATGGGGGAGTTGAGTATAAATAATATTTTATCTACAACTACGAAGGTTCAGATGTGCAAAAGATACATTTAAAGCAAAAAGTTCTAATAGTTACCTTCATAAATAAATCCATTTTTAAAACGGTTTCACGTTATCATTATGATTGTGTACGCAGACACATCCATGTTATGGTAAAACAAATGTGATATTGTGTGTCCATGTTAATGACTGTAATATAGTTATAAGAAAACAAAATATGGTTGTCAGACAACCATGTTTTGGTTGCGCTGCATTGCAATTTATTTTTATTGTTCTAATGCGAATATAGTTAATAACATATTTGGTGTAAAAATAATATTTTTATTAAACCAACAAGAATTCAATTCCAAAAGTTGTGTTAAAAAATTGTCTTTTTCATTTACAGGCTGAAGTTTATCAAATATAAAACTCTCGGTAAGTGAAAATTTTTTATCAATATTTTCAAAAATATTTTTAAACAACGAAAATTGAAACATATAAAGAAAACGAAATTTCATATGTACGTAAATTGGGAGTTATATATAGTATGACTATAACTTACTAAAGTACCAACAAATTGTAAAAAGCTTTACATTGACATTAAATTAATTTTTATTTGTTTGGATTTAAAATGTTTCCTTAACTGCAGCAAGGAGTTCAAATAGCACCATTTAGGATATAATCATCGATTTAGGACCATGTATTCCTAAGTCATAATATATCCAAAAATTACCATTTATCCCATCATATGGGATCATAAACACTAAATTCCTTATTTTCTCATCATTTATTTTATGACCAGAATACCGTTATATTACTCTACCGCAAAAATATAGGTGGCCAATTCAAAACGTACCAAAAGACGAATATTTAAATCGACAATATTTTGAAATTTTAAAGCACACGAAACTTATTTTTATGTTTTTAATCATTTATTAAAAAAATTAAAAAGTGCCATTGTGCGTCAAAAGTACTATTTCTTAATTCGTCTAGAATTTTGAAAATCCATATTTGGTACTATTAAATTCCTTTTAGTAGTTTTTTTAAATTTATTTTTAAATAAATTTAATAAAATATTGAATAAAAAAATCAAATCTCCTTCAAACTTTAGGATAATGTTTCCTTTACAAAAGCGCCACATAATATAATCACATTTAGTACTTTTTCATATCTTATAATAAAAATTACTAATTTTATATTTTTGTATTTTCTAAATTAATTATGAATTGATTTTAATAAAATATTTGAATAAATTTGCTTGTACGTAGTGAAAAGAATTTACAAAAAAGTACCAAAAATTATAACGAATTTTATTTATGGGTACAAAAAAGTACCTAATTATAGTTTTCACACTCTGTCCTATCAAATTATATCAAATACATTATTAAAAACCATTAATTATTGTTGTATTTTGAATAACAATTTAATTTGAGGAAATACAATGTTATCTCGATTTTACCCTTTTTTACTCCTTAACCTTCGAGTTACAGAAAATCTCATTTTATAGAAAATACTTAGAGGAAAAGATGTTTCTAGCTTTAAGAATTTAAACTATAATACGATGAATCAATCAGTACATCAGTACTATTATATAAATTTAATTTTCCAGCCCTGTAGCATGTCCTTTGTATGACAATTTTTTTCGGATAAGACAAAAAATACTCTTTAAAGTCATGAAGATTTTTAAAGCTGAACTAAATGTGTTGATAAATGAATATTACTGTTGTTATTGTTTTTGTTCGCAACGTATGTGTGTAAATGGCAAAAAAGGATGTTACAACATTTAAAGTAACAAATTTTAGGTAACAACAGGAAGAGCAAAAAAATTTTAGAAAAAATGAGGACAGTAAAAGTTTATGAAATGTTAAACAAAAAAAAAAAAACGTTCAAGGTAAAATTTGTTTAAAAAAATTGAAAATTTAAATTCTAGAAATTCTGTTCCTTCTAAACAAATTATTAGAAATTATTTTGTTTTCAGTTAAATACAACAGTTTCTGTTTTAGTTTACTAATTTTTAAAAATTTTACCTTTTCTGTCCCACTGTTTAGCATTTTTTCCACAACTACTGTAGCTTTATTTTTAGTATTACTATTTTCGGTTAATGTTTTAAAATAAAAGTAACATGATGACTTTAAATCCCTTAAAATGTTTTTCAAAATTAAAAAGGGATAACAAAAATTATTACCAGAAAAAACGGAGTAAAAGTATTTAAAAAAACATCCATTTTCCAGAGATAAGAAATATTATCAAAACTAAAATTTGAAAAAAAAAACACATAAATGTAATTTGGTTAAGTGGTGTTGCATTTTAAACTTAAATTAAGGTGCATTTTAGGGCATAAACATTTAGTAAACAACTTACGAGAAAGTAAGTAACTAATTTTTTCTTTACAATTTTTTATTAAATCTTAATAATTTAAAATGAACTAAAAATAATCATACAAATGTTTAATCTGATTCTTAGTAAAAATCCTTATTTTCTCGAAGTTTTTACCTCCTACAAAGGTCTAAAGTATATCGCCTTCTTAAGCTAACG
Source organism: Cochliomyia hominivorax (assembly GCA_004302925.2). NCBI lineage: Eukaryota > Metazoa > Arthropoda > Insecta > Diptera > Calliphoridae > Cochliomyia > Cochliomyia hominivorax. The sequence goes on along the minus strand of PYHX02000495.1, from coordinate 36,207,088 downwards.
TGCCCTATTCGTCACATACCAAGGTGGTACCATTATAATTTTCCATATTCTGTTCTGACATCGTACTATTTTCTCAATCTTCGAAGCTGAGGCAGTACCCCACTGTTGTATTCCGTAACTCCATATTGGCTCAAAATTGTATCATTAGGAAGAAATTTACAATCTACATTTAAAGTAGAGTTTCTACCAATTAAATTAATTGAACGTTTTTTAATTCTACTTGGCCCAATTTTGCACGAATATGAAATTTGCAGAGAAGGCACCGATCAAGATGGATACCGAGGTATTTTACTTCTGTTCGCCACATAAATGGTAAGAATTTATCTGTTTTAGGTGCACGAGTCTCTACGAAAGGTAAATGTTATATGCGAGCATTTTTGTTTATTCACCTTTATTCCATGTGTGCTCAATATAGCAATATCATCCGCAACTGCAGATGTGTGCATTTGCTCGTTGGTGGTATAAATTAGGTACAACTTTAGACCGAGTATGACCCCTTGGGGTACGACTGCTCTTATTTGTTGTGGTTTACTTAAAAGTCTACTTCACTTCTAAGTATAAATTTTCGTTCAGTTGTATAACTTTTAAGTAATTTATGGGTGTTTAGGGGTAAGTGTTGCACTATATTATATAATAAGCCTTCATAAATTAATAATAAGTTTAAACAAAGTCTAAAGCTTGCGAAACGTCGGTAAATATGGATGATAAATATTTCTTTCTTTCGAAAGGTTTGTTTAATACATTTACAGGTCCGTGAGTTTGTTCAAATGTATTATGTTTCTTTCTGAAACCGATCTGATGATTGTGTATAAAATGAGTAATGATCGTAAAAAATCGGATCCAAATTTTTCATGTAAAATGTATGAATACAAGTTTCTGTCAATACAAAAATAAATTTTTTATTTTATAAATTTTTAAATAAATTTTGAGACACTTCAAAGTGACATCGTCCTTAAGTCCTATATAGTATCTGGTTTGTGTTTCTTCTACATCATTCAATGATCTCTTACCGAATTCTACGTACTTCTAATTTAATTATTAATATTTCTATATATATATATATATATATATATATATATATATATATATATATATATATATATATATATATATATATATATATATAATATACACTCTTATCTTAATTTTGATTAAACAAATTTCCCACAAATACAAATCAAAGTTTCAAGAATCTGTATATAATTTCCTATAGTTCTCATATACTTTTTCGAAAATCTACATTAACTTTGTTATTCCGTGTGTAACGCTAAGAAGGTATCATCTTAGATCCCATAATGTATTTACATTCTTGCACCAAATCAAAATCTGAGCCGTCTGTCTGTCTATTCGTATGTCCATCTGTTTGTTGTTGGCACACTCACATCCACAATAATTGACAGAGTCAAATGAAATTTGACCTGAATATTTTCTATATTCATGAGAAGATATTTATATTTAAAGTAATTTTAATAATTTAAACGAATAAAGAGTGAAACTTTCCCAAAATATTATTTTATATGTTTTAATTATTAAATTATCAAAAATCGGTGCAATAGAAAATAGTTATAGCCAAAAATATAACTCATTTTATGATTCATAAAATGTTCCTGTGTTACTATTAAGGAAAACTTTTATGTATTGTATACTTCTTTAACTGTATGCTTGAGTGTGTATGTAAGAACATAACGTATTTACTTCCACGCGTTTGTGGTGGATGGTATTAAAGATTCGGCATAGCCTAATACAACATTCTTACTTATTTTTACTTAAATTTTAAAACCAATTTTTCAATTTTCGTTTAATGGAAATATTTATTTTGTCAATAATTGATTCATTCATATTCACTCACGAAAACTATATTAAAATTTCTTTAAAAGCAATTAAATCATAAATTATTTTGGAAAATATTTAATTGATTAAAAATAATTATCGACCTTTTTCCACATCATTAACGTTTATTGCAACGAAGTATACAGATGAGTGATTTACAAGAAAAATGAAACAAAATAAATGAATTTTAAATATTTAAATATTTTGAAAGATCTAAAGAAAAAATAAAACTTAAAAATGTTTTCAAGTAAGGAAATTAAGAAATCATTCAGATTTTAGATATATAATTTTATTATGTAAGAAATTTGAACGTAACTTTAATTATCCCCATCACTGTTTACATAACGAATTCAATATTTCTTACGATAACTGTCAATGAGAATTTACAACATGCAAAATTTAATAAATCATTATAAATTAAATACCTTTACAAAGTTTTATATAGAATCGTTTATTGCAAACGCACCTCTTGCTATAAATTCTTAAACATTGCAAAAGGTGCATAAAAAACAAATGCACTGCAATACAATCAATGCACACAATCGTATTCTAACACTAACACTTCCACCATTGCCAGTACATAATATTAAACAGTATTAGAATAAAATGATATTTAAAAAATACATTTACAATCCCGTAACAACCCATCAGTATTACAACAAAAACAACAACAGCAACTACTACCAAACAACAGGACAATTCATCTGCAAATACTTTTCCTTTTAGTCCTCCATAGTTTGTAAATTGAAGTAATAAAAGCAAAATAAAAATAAATAAAAAACGAGGGAGAGAGAGAGCAAGAGCAAAGCAAAAGAAAAAAAGGAATAAATAAAAAGCAGAAAAATATTTTATATAAAGTTATGCTAATAGGCAGGCAGTCAGCCTGGAAACTACTTAGTTCCGTTAACAGTTTCCGTTTCCTTTTTATTGTGGAATACAGTTTGCTCAATAAATACATATACATATAAACACTTCCACCTTTATAAATACACCTACACATATACAACAATTTTACCTGCAAGCTGTTTTATAAATATATTTATAAAAAAATTTGTTTAATAATAATAACGATCATGTTGTTCTTGTTGCCATTAGTGTTGTATTTAAGCTGATAATGATGTTGATGTTGTTTGTGTTGAAAGAAATAATTATGATGAAGACAATTTAACATGATGACTGTCAGGAATATTATTTCTTCCTTTCTTTCACTTCTTTCTTTATCTGTTTCTGTAACTTAACACCTTTTATGCAATTTGAATTCACAAGCAAATTCTCTACCATCATCATCTTTATCATTTGCATACAATCATACACATTTAGTGTATTACATACTTTTTTTCTTATTGAATTTCTTTTTTATACCCTCCTTCTCAAGTGGTGAAGGGGGTATAATAACTTTTGTCATTTCGTATGTAACGCTAAGAAGGAACCATTTCAGATCCCGCAATGTTAATATATTCTTGCATCAAATCAAAATCTGAGACGATTTAACTATGTTCGTCTGTCTGCCTGCCTGCACGTCAGTCTGTTGTAGGAACGCTCACATCCATAATACTTGAAAGATCTCAATAATATTTGGTCTTAGTATATATAGTTCTAGGAAGCTTCCAGAAAAATCGGTTTTGTACGTTAAGAGAACGATATCTGAGCAATCCCTAAGATCAAGTGAAGAACCTTCCCAAAATTGTCAACTAAAAATGCACAATTTTGTCAGAATATTGAGCTATATGTACTTCATTACTGAACCAATCAGTAGAAAAAAGTTATAGCCAAAAATATAACTAATTTTATAACTCATTTACAGTTTTTTGTGTCATATTTAAGAAAATATCTGTATGTATGTATGAAACATAAGGTTTTTACTTCACATGCATTTCTGTGTAGTGAAGATTCGGCATAGCCAAATATAGCATTCTCACTTGGTTTTTTAGTTTCTCTTTTTCATTTTCACTTTCTGTAATTGTGGGTGTTAGTGTTTGCGTGAAAAGAAAACAAACCATTTTTTGAAATGAAATTGCATTTAAGTTGTAGTAGTGAAAAGGAAGAAAAAACTAATTGTAGCTATAAAGATATAGACGTTAAGCTATTTTTGTGATGGTAATTGACGAATTAAGGAAGTGATTTTATAACATAAATATGTATTTTAAATTGAAACATTATTTTAAGAAATCGAAGGAAGAATAAATAAATTCTGAAACTTTTAAGTAACGCACGTCAACTCCTTAAAACGTGGTGTGCTGAATTGTCAGATAATTTAATTTATCAGGAATCTTTCAATAAAGTGCTTTTTATTAATATAAAAGATTATTTTCATCATATGAAAATAACACTGATATTTAAGCACATAATTAGTACTACTAAGTGTTAATGACTGTTTTCCTCTTTGTTTGACTATATATATACTGCAACGTAAAGCTGTTTGATTCTGTCTGTTTGACTGGCTGTTCATATTAACATTGTGGATATTCTACTGGTGAATTTTATTAATGAAATTTGATGAAATTTAGTGCATATTTTTATTTTATTTCTTGGACGAAACTTATTGAATTTAGTTCAATATTTCAGGGAACTCCTACACAAATATCCTCTTGAAAAAGGGTTTTAACCTCAAAAGATCTATGCAATCAGAAAACACCCTATCAAAATTTTCCAGGATTTATAAATCTCTCATAAGTCTATTATGAAATCATAAAATTAGATTCTATGAATATTTATCCATAATTTTTCATGCCTGTGCAATAGTGTAGGACCAGTATCGTAGTCGGTCTTCACCTAATATTACACCTTTTACTTGTAAGATATTTTAGATAACTCCTTGAGAATTGTAACTTTAATCAGTATATATAATAGTGATATTAGTTTCATCATTGATAGTCAAACTGTTAAGAGTAATATTAGGTCTAAAGTGATGTCTTCTTCCAGACTTGGCGGTATTAGATGGTTATTAACAGATGGTGCACATATCTGTTGTCAAATAAAAGATTTGAAATATTTATCTCCTTTAAAAATATTAATCTTTGGTTACTGTTTTCATATTGATCTCATAAATATCGAAGTATGTAATAGTATCTTAATAGTTATCGTCCTAATGTCGATCTAGCTATAAATCTTCACCTTTCTATTTGTTGTCACTACTCTGAACTATACTGAACTAAATTCCCTTGTGGAAAAAATTGCCTGTGCTTACGTTTCTTTATTTTTTATACCAGTATCAAGTTAAACATTGCACTACTTAAAATTTAAAAGCAGTATTTCAAGAGATTATTTCATTTCATCAAAATCTGAGTCATAATATCTCACCGTTGACAATAAGAAGATGAAAGATAAAGAATTAATCTTTGTATTCAAGATCCTTCATTTGCAACTCTAAGCCTTATTTATACATCTTCTTCCAAATGTTGAATTCTACGGTATTTTCCGCTGCATCCGATTGAATTTTTAACAAAATAGAACCACCTGAAAAAATCTGTGTCTTTGGTTATTTAATAGTCAAATCGCTTCAAGTGGAGAACCAGTAAAATTAAGTTTTTATCAATTATCAAAAAATCATTAAAGGGCGAAGCTATAATCATGATATATCTAAAGCGAAGACGGTAGCTAAAATAAAGAAAAATAAGCTCTAAGTTTTACCTCCTAATTAAAGTAAGATATATGACCAGTTATAGTGTGCAATTCTCATTCAACACGTGTTTAAGTGTATGTGTATTTTCTCTCCTTTTCTGTTTCAATTACACTCACACACGCACAAACATCCCCTCAGGCAACACTAAACGGGAAACGTAAGTAGGTGTTTATTTTTCTTTACATTTTTATTAAATTTTTATTATTTTTCTTTTTTTCTACTTTTTTTTTTTCAGAATCATTTTCTTAAATATTTAATATTAAAAATATTTAATTTCATTTCCGTTTTCTTTCTATAAAATACATTTTCAACTATTTCTTTTATAAATTTTTTTCTTTCTACAATTTCAAATTCTTAGAAAAACAAAAAACAGAAACAAATACAAGTCATAAGATAAGAACTTCACTTTATTTTGGGAAACTTCATAATTAATTTTTATTTACCATGAATTTGCAGTTAATATTTTATTTGTCCAAAAGAAAAACAAGTAAGAATTTAGAGTCGGTCAAGCCCGACTTTTTATATCCTACACCACATTGTTAGTTATAACTGCTAGCTAGGAAAATTTAGTGAACGACCCTCGTATAATGTGTTTTAAATTAATGCTTAATTTTATTTTATTATGTACGATTTATGAGTTTTTAAAGATGTTTTCTGAGCGTTATATGGGAACCAGAAAAAACTACGTGCCGACCATCGTAAAATTTTGAGTATCATTTTCTGCTTATATTTTTAACCTTAATTTAATTAACTCCTAATTTGGAATAGTGATTGAATGGGACCTATGAAAAATAATGAACCGACCTTCGTATAATTCGGTACATCGTATGAGATTTTTATAGAGCTTATTTGTGCCACTTTGTATTTTGGACTCTACAAACTTAAGCATAAATGCGTTATACCCCAACCATCTACCTACGGTGGTGTAGGTTATAACTACAACAAAATTAAATACTAAAACTATCAAAAAATAAACTTTAAATACTGAAACACACATCGTAAAAGACTCCACACACACACATATATAGTTTTTCTATAAATGAAACAGTTTGTTCAAATAAAAATTATTTACTCTAAAAAAATGAAGAAGAAACTTTTTCACAAGAAAATCAAATTTTGTTTCTCTTCTTTTGGAATTCTCTAGTCTCTGAAGAAAAAGTTGTTTTGAAAAAAAACATCAAGACGAAAAAATGAAATGAAGAAGAACAAGAAAATGTTAATACAAATGCAAATGTTGTCATCAACTCGAAGTTCATTTCTCTGATTACTTTTATGTAGATATTTTGGCAAACATTATTAAAAAATGACACAAAACTAAAAATAAAAGTTAAAACTTGTTGTTCGTTCTAAACGAAGAAAAAAACTGTTGTTTGTATTAGAATTTTGAAAATTAGAAGAAAATGTTTGTAAATTTTTGTAGATCAAGAGAGTAAATAATATCCTTATATGACTTTAGACGAACATATAAAATCAACATGAAAATGAGTCTTTGAGAATGTTCAAAATTTTGAAATAATGCGAAAAATATAATACACCTGTCGTCACTCAAATGTTGTTGTAAACTTTATGTAAATTGAAATTTTTGACAAATTATCATAATTGAGACGGAAATATAAAACAATTCCTCTGATGTAAGTTTATCAAAGAAATTAAGCGTTTAATTTTAAAGTTGTTTCCAGAATGAGAATACAGATAAAAAAAATTACAAATCAATTATTTCGGTTTTATAATTCAGATTCCCGTTTAAATTCGAACACAATCCTAGTTCATCCCATTTCAAATTCTAACTCAATTATAGTACAGATTTCAATTCTATTTCAGAATTAAGTTCAGATTTAAATTTAGGTTTAGTTCAGATTGCAGTTCAGATTCTAGTTAAACTTCTATTCGAGATCTAGCTCATATTCGAGTTTAAAATTTTCTTCAGATTCAAGTTCAGGTTTCAGTTTAGATTCCAGTTCAAAAGATTCTTGTTCAGGACTAAGTTAATCTCAACTTAGTTTAAATTCCGATTTAGATTCAAGTTCAGTTTATATTCATTTATAGTGTACTTCTATTTTAAATTCTAGTCTAGTTCCTGAACAGATCCTCGTTCAGATATTGTTTCAGATTCCAGTTCTACCTCAACTGTAGCTCATTCCTAGTTCGATCCTAGTTCAGTTCTAGTACAGTTACAGTTCATTTCTAGTTCAGTTCTGATTAAGTTTTACTTAAGTTCTGGTTCTTTTCTAGTTCAGTTATAGTTCTGAAATTTAACATTTTTAGGTGTATAAAAAAATCAAATTAAAGATTTCAGAGAAACATTTTTAATATTTTTTCCAAAAGGAAACAATATTCTGTCTAAACTTTAATTTAGCTGCCTTTAAATAAGAAATAAAAAGAAATACAAAAAAACGTTTAATCTCATTTGGAACATTAAACAAGTTTAGGTTCTTAAATATTTCCTTTTATAAATCATGTTTATAAGCAAACTTTCAAAAGTTCCATGAATTAAATACTTCAAAAATATTCTAAGTAATGAAATCGAATATTCAATTCATTTCCTTAACTGAATGGGCCCGCAAGTATACGAATGATTGATATTTATTTAAATTGCAACAATCATACGCTTTTAGCACTTTACAGCACTCAGACACAACACTCATACATAGAAACCCACATTAAAGTATGTCAATGAGTGTCAAACACATTTGAGTGCACTTATTTATAGATATTTTGCTAAGTAAATAAAACAAGAGAGAGAAAAAAGAGGAAAAATAGTAAATATATAGAAACCATAACTGGTGATAGATTACTCACCCTGTAATGTTGTGCATATGATCCATAAACTTGATTTAGTGTAACGCGTAATGAAGGCACCATCATCTAGAACATTAAAGTTAGCGGTGCCATTATACAAAGTATTCGGCAGTTTCTCTTCCGTAAATAGCCATTGAGGTCCAGCTAAAGCTGCAATAACAATAGCCACAGAGATGCTGAAATTAAACACACACACACACTTACACATACAATAATATCCACAAATATGAAAATGTATAAATATACAGATAGACAGTCACTGACACACACATACACCAAAGTAAGGAAATGTAAATATACACACTGAGTTGCAGAGATAAAAGAAGGAATTAAAACACTTTCAAATACTCGTCGACATTACAAATACAGGAAAAATATTCGCAATCAACATTAAAGTTCAAGTTGTTTTTGTTGTTATTTTCGTTATATGTATGAGTTTGTTTTATTTGCTCTTAGACTGGTGTATCTATGTGTAACAATGTTTGTATAATACCAACAAGAGCTACAACAATTTTAACAGCTAAAGGCTCACAACTACTACTACATCTACTTCTACTTCTACTAGCAAGTACATAAATAACAAAACAACATGTAAAACACAAGAGAAATTAAACAAAGCATAACGGATCTACGATATATCTGTAGCATAGTTTTAAGCGCCAGTTACAGAAAAAAAGCGTTGTGGAGGAAACGGGAGAGAAATAAAAAACTAAAACTATGCTATAGTAGCTAGTAAATAACTATTTTTGTCTTTTTTTTTTTTTACTACTCGTTTGATAGACCTATAGATGATAGTTGAATATGTGTGTGTACAGAAATATGTACATTCCTATGGAAAAAAAAGAAATTCCTTTTAATATGTGATTGTTTGTCTTTATAGGTTTGTAACTAGATACAGATATCTACATAAATGTTTAATAGGGTATGCTAAAATTAGGATCGTTTAAGGAAACTGACATCGATTTTTTTAACTGGTGATGAGATAAATTAATTTTAAAAAATATTTGATATCTCTTAGTTCTTTCTAGAGGCGGTATTTTAATTTGCTTCTTGAAACGTAAATCTCTTATTATTAATATTATTAAATGTTCTCAAAAATCTAAAGTGGTCCCGAGTTTTCATGAAATTTATTTACGACTGTCAAACTCGAGAGGACTATTCAGTGTCAAGACTAGTAGAGAGATGTTGGGATCTTGAAAAAAGGGAATTTAACAAAAGGAAGTTGATCAAACTTTTTTGTAAAAGGTAAAGTAAATAATTAATTCTAATGGAAAATTTCTCCTAAACTGTTTCCACAGAATCACTATTTAATACATCTGATTCAATATAGTGGACTTTTATTATATCGACTTTTTATAATTAGTAAATGTTTCTACTAGATCTATCCTAGTTTCTAGAAATATTGTAAAATCAAAAAATCAAAATCATCAGCCAATACTGTTCCCGTCTTTCTGGTAGCAAATGGATGTGATTTCAAAGTTTTAATTCATCTTTCTTATGTTCTATTTTCAAGAGAAGCATATACTTGTTAGGGAAGTCTGCACTGATTGAAAGTAATAGATGTCGGGAAGGTCAAAATAGGGTCTATAAATTAGGTCAACCAAAACTTCTTCTCTGTGATCGTCTTAAACGATTTCCAAAAACATGTTTCTAAACTCTTCAAACAAAAACTTAATTCGACACCAAAATATTTGCTTTTACGGTAGACTTAGCTTTTTGGGTTTGACTTCATGGTAGAGTAAAACTTTTTCTTCAAGCATGGTCTCTCCTTGTGTCGAAATCAAAGCTCTTAGAGAGCATTTGCTTTAATTGAAAGTTGATTATAAAATACTCACACAAAATTTATTTTTGAATTAAACATTTCTTCTAACTTGAATTCTGTAGATTTTTTTTGTTTTATCCCTTTTTCCTACAAGGTCCATAGGATTTCAACAAATCTCGAAGATTGTCCACTTTGTAGAAATTTTTTAAATCATTTTTATAAATTAATTCCAGCTCATCATACAATTGATTAATCGTCACCTAGAATAAAGACCTCAATGTGTGAAGAAGTGGTAAAGAACTTTTCTAAATTTTAACTTCCCAGGTGGTGAGGTAGCGCCACCAACTGACCATCTCTGGCCTTTTGGGTCGTTCTCCGCATTCATTCAAAGACAAATTGGTTGATAATCTTCTTTTTTATTTAGTATCCCGTTGATAATTTTTCCATGCGATCGGATTCGAACTTGGTATGCTTGAAATACTCGTTTTTAGACAAACTTCAAAAATATAAGTAAACAGTCATTAATTTATTTGTCTATTTATTACAATATTGGCCTTATGATAATGTCATAAGAGTATTTAATTTCGTGCTTTCACACACTATTTTGGAATGTATGTACTGAGAAAGACGTTTATGTTCGTGCCATCATCACAGTTGATTGCAGCAGTTTGTAACGCAAAGAAAAATAATTCTATCAACCTTTGTTAGCAATTATATAGATATCTCGATGAAATATGTTATCAATGTCTTTTAGAGGTCAAGGGCATTCTGAAATTTTTGTTATTATATTTCAAGCCATACAAATCCATTATGAAGGTAAATTTAATACAGACAATTTGGCATATTTAAGATTGATATAACCAAAAATAAAGTTTTATATATCTCTCATTAAAGTGAGTATAATGAAAATATTTGAAAGATTAAAAGAACACAAATCACTAAATTGTACAAAGGTCGGTTCATAATTATGCATTATATTGCACAATGTGTAAGAATCGATTTTTTTGAAATAATTCTACAACTCTGGATCGGCTTGATTGATTTGTGTAAAGTTTAACAATAATAATAGCTGAAAACCATGGTTGGCACTCTATGGTCGCAAATTCAATTTGCGTGCCAAATCTTTATTCCTGATTCAATTTCAAAAATTTGTTTATTGCCTTACAGTCTTCGATGAGACTATAACATGCTTGTGTATGATATTTATCTCTTAGAGTTTTCGAATTATTCCACCTAATATATCCGAAAGTATTGTCTCGAAAAAAAATTATGAACTCAAAATCTTCACCCAGTTTTAAAATAATTATTTAATTTCGGATTGAAAATTCGACAAATTAAGATCTCTTCTTTTCTAAAAAAATGCTTTCATTTATTTTCTTCTAAAAGAAAAATTTCTTGAAAATATATGAAAAATATATATTTTGCTGAAAGTCTTCATTATATAAAATATTTCCGTCCGTGATGGATTTTTTAACAATATGTGGACTCAGTAATATGTTTAAGTCTAAATTATTAAAATCAAGAATATTTTAATAAAAATAATAAAATGATTATAATAAATGATTATAATTCAAACAAAACACATTCTTATGGCAACTACTTAATTAAAATTGTAAAATTGTATAAAAGGACATTATTTAAAAGTCCACTAAATTAACTGAAATTTAACTATTTTTTTTAAGCTTTTTAGTTTAATGACACCCCAAATAAAAACTAACTAATTAAAACTATAATTTCTCCAGCGTTAACTATATCTTTTAAAAAAAAGAAGAAAACAACTTCAATTAATTGACATTATAGTTTAATAAAACATCCATAGTGAAAAGATGATAGTGAACAAAAAAACTCATCTCTTTATTTCACCCTAATTTTTAATTTAAACATTTCACTGTTCCTGTTATCTTTATTGTTACTGATGATGATGATGATGACTAAAGTGTTTCCATAGAAACCATAATGAAATGTTGAAAACAATATAAAGGACAAAAACAACTACAACAACAGTAACTGAACAAAATATAAAAAAAACCTAGAAAATTTTCGCGGCAAAGAGGTCAAAATGTTGTGAATACCTACTAAATTTTATATAAAACTTAAAATTTAGTTTTTCTCTTTTATATTTAATGAGTAGTTTGTATGTATATGTATGTTTGTGTATATAAGTTATGTTGACTTTTTTTGTTGAAGTAAAAATGAACATTCATTTTGTATGTAAACACTTTATATCCTATTTTACTTCCCTTTTCTATACACATCTAAATATGTGAACATTAGAGTTGTTCGTCATTAAAAAATTTACAATTAATTCAAATAAATACATTTAAAAAAATTTAATTGTTTTTATATAAAGTGAAAGATTGCATTTTGCTGAAAACATGTATTTTTATTAAAAAATTACATTGAAGTAAAAAATTGTAACTTGTAGTGATATTTTTCTAGAAAATGATTTCTTATTTAGTGATAAACAACATTTTTAGTGAAAATTGCAGTTTTACAGATAATAATTTAGTAAAAAATGAGAATTTAAATGAAAAATGTACTCTTAGTGAAATAATGCATTTTAGTTTTAATAAGAAAAAGAATTTTTATTGACAAAATGCACTTTTAATGAAAATTACATTTTAATAGAAATTGCAATTTTAGCGAAAAAATGAATTTTAAATAAAAAATTGCGTTCTCATTGAAAAAATGTATTTTAAGTAAGAATTTCATTTTCAACAAAAAATTTTAATTTTAATGAAAACTGGATTTTGTGAAAAATTGAATATTTAGCGAAAAAATTACATTTTACTGAAAAAATATTTTAATGAAAAATTTCGTTTTCGTTTATATAAAATAAATAAATTTAATTTTTAGCGAAAAATTAAATTTTTGGCAAAAAATTAAATTAAAGTGCAACTTTTAGTGAAAAAATGCACTTTTAGTAAAAAATTTAATTTTTAGTGAAAAATTGTTCTTTCAGTGAAATGTTGCATTTTTAGTGAAAAATTGTATTTTTTATTAAAAAATTTAATTTTTAGCGAAAATTAAATTTTTGGCAAAAATTGTAATTTTAGTTGCATTTTTAGAGAAAAATTGCATTTTTAGCACAAAATTGCATTTTTTATTGAAAAATTTAATTTTATTTGAATAATTGATTTTTCTGTGAAAATTGCATTTTTTAATGAAAATTTTCCTTTAGTGAAAATTTCACTTTTAGTGAAAATTTCTCTTTTAGTGAAAATTTTCTCTTTTAGTGAAAATTTTCTCTTTTAGTGAAAATTTTCTCTTTTAGTGAAAAGTTTCTCTTTTAGTGAAAATTTTCTCTTTTAGTGAAAATTTTCTCTTTTAGTGAAAATTTTCTCTTTTAGTGAAAATTTTCTCTTTTAGTGAAAATTTTCTCTTTTAGTGAAAATTTTCTCTTTTAGTGAAAATTTTCTCTTTTAGTGAAAATTTTCTCTTTTAGTGAAAATTTTCTCTTTTAGTGAAAATTTTCTCTTTTACTGAAAATTTCTCTTTACTGAAAATTTTCTCTTTTATTGAAAACTTTTTCTTTTAGTGAAAATTTTCTCTTTTACTGAAAATTTCACTTTTAGTGAAAATTTTCACCTTTAGTGAAAAATAAAATTTTAAGTTAATTTTTTTTTATAATTTTTTTATTATTTTTTTAAAGAAAACTATTTAATGATAAATCGAATTTCAGCGAAATATAGCATTTTTGTTAAAAAAATTAACTTTTAATAAAAAATTATATGTAAATAAACATTTAATTTTTTATGAAAAACCTTTAATTTTACCCTTTTTGTATTTTCAATCATTATTTTATGAACCACACTAATGTATAAACATATAGTCACAGAGATAACATAGACTTATCTGAACAAAAAGAGAGTTTATTACAATCCAGTTTAAAATAATTTTACTATCCCCTCCCTTCTCCTTTATGTTTTAGTGAATGATTTTCATCAAAAAATCTAGTTGATGTTTTCTGCGCGCAAGTTGGGAAGTATATCCCAACGGAAATAATTCTTTTTTGGTTTAAAACTGAAATTTCTTTAATACAAAAAATATATAAAAATACAAGATATGTTTCGCAGCTAAAAATGTGCGAGAAGTGATGAATTTAAATTGTAAATTTCGCGGTAATAGTTCTTTAAATTTTATACAATTAATGTTTTCATTGGATGGGAGTAACTTTCCCAGGATTCTTACCCCTGTAATTTCTCCAGTAAAGCAGTTCATTACCAAAGTTTTGAGATTAAAAAATTAGTTATTATTTATTTTTTACATATATAACTCTTCTGGATATATAAGGACCCCATTATGAAATTTAAAAAAATATCGGTGGGTAAAGCAAATCGGTAATTAACTAACTAAAGAGTTATGAATGAATTATATTACATTAAAATATTTACACAAGTGGGTCAAATACTCCATCCTTGGATTTGGATATTCCAATGTTTCCATCGTTTGCTAAAAACAGCAATGGAATGTTTATTCAAACATTCCATTGTTTGAAAAAATTCCATAGAGCTTTATAAAGTGAATTGGTAAGATCAAGAGAGTATTTCGTATCATGAGCTGTTGAAATCTGATAATAATATCCAAGGGGGCCTGTAGCTTAAAGATGTGATTCATTTGTAAAAAAAAACAATCAAAGAAAAATGATCAACAATTTCAACAAGATATAAACGTATATATTTACAGTTTACATATTAATTAAACTTGATCACATGATGCTAAATTGGTAAAAAGTAGAGCTTTTTAGAAAACAGCGGATGGTAACTTTTTGCTCATGATTCTGAAAGGTCAGTCCTTGCCTTTTCTAACAATCTATAAATTTCATTGATTCATTTGTTACCTTTAAAAAACCAGAGAAGTTCTCACAAAAATTTCTAAATGTGCAAGTGATAGAAGTAATCACAACAGTTCCTGTTTGGGAAACAGTGGGTGGACATTTTTTTTTACTTTCCAATCTTATATGTTTTCTTTCATAGGACACTCCATTGGCAGCATTTTTTGCAATTTTTTAAGGAATTTTGCTATTACATATTTAGACCCAAATGTACTTATGATTCGTCCTGCATTTCAGCATCTTCCTGGTCATCTACTTTTATTTCCAATGGCTTGAGTTTCGGATCTTTCTACATACTCTCTGACAAAGTGATCTCACCTTATATTTGTTTCAGATTTGTTAAATATTTCTGTTTTTCATCTTAATATATTGAGTAGTCATGATGTAATCTCTTAAATGAACTCAATTATTTTAATGCAGTTTCGCTCAACTTCTTCTCTAAAATTTTAAAAAACTGCTCAAATGATTCCAATTTTTTATGTTTCTATTTTCGTGGATTAACAAATTTCAGCAATTATTTGGCCGCCTTTTTCCACTTTACTTGTATAAATCTTGTTGCAATACTAAATGCAATTTCTCAATTCGTGGTAAATTATGTTACATGTCCTACAATTAATCTTTTTCTCTTGATATGCAATTCAGGATACTTTCCTTTTTGTTTCTAGTTGTGGTTGTTTTTGGAGTCATCGTTTGGGTTTGTTAGGTTTATTTGGACATTTTTATGTATTTTTACTGGTTTACTGTTATATGTCGTTGATATTACTGCTGCTTCTGCTGTTAACGGTAAAATGTATGTCAGACAAAATGGCTACGCGGCACGGAAATATAAAAAATACAATCAAGAGTTAGTTGGTCAGTCAGTCATTATAGAGTTACGAATAGAAGGTTTTTTTTTCTATTTTTTAAATTTTTCCTAGTAAAACAAAATGCCCATCAAAATGTGAATAACAGTTCACAGACCATTATTTACTTTTGTAGTAGATTTTTAAACCATCCACCACCACAAGTGATGAAGAGGTTATATTAACTTTGTCATTCCATGTGTAACGCTAAGAAGCAATCATCTCAGACCGCATAATGTATATATTTTCTTGCATCAAATCAAAATCTGAATCGATTAGTTATGTGTGTCTGTCTGTTGTTAACACATTCACCTCCACAAAAATTGACAGAGTTCAATGAATTTCCACCTGTATATATTTTATAGTCCTAAGAAGTGTCCTATTAAAAATTTAGCAAAATCAGTTCAGTATATTAAAATATATAGACCAATATCTGAGGCAACCTCTCGTATCAAAATAGGTTCGGTAGAAAACAGTTATTGCCAAAAATATAACTCATATTTCCGTTTAATATTTAAGAAAAACTTTATATATTGTATGCGTTTGTTAGTGTACATGTGAGTATGGATGAAATATAACGTATTTACCTCACACTCATTTGTGGTGGAGGGTATTTCAAATTCGTCATAGCATACAGTATAGCATTCTCACTTATTTTCAAATCTTTTTCGGAAATAAAAGAAAAAAGTTTCCACTAATTCGTAATCAGAAAAGTAATTTAAAATAATTATTTCTTTTAAATTAAATTTTATTTTAATTTTTTACTTTGTTAAATTTAATTTTTTTGTTTGTATTGGAATTTTCATTTTTCTTTGTTGAACATAATTAGATTTTCTTTGGAAAAACGGTGATGAAATTTTAATTTAATAAAAATTCTATTTAATTAATTTTCTTTTATTACTTTGTTATTTTTGTTTTTTTTCTATTTTATTCTTTTAGCTTAAAGAAATGAAAAAAAATAGAAAAATCACTTTCAACAAAGAAACTATTAAACCAGCGCGATATTGTGGCAAAAGCATCATTATCATCGTCGTCATTGGAGCCAAACAGCAGTTGGAGAATAATAAAAGAACTCACCATTACCACCACAACAACAACTGCTGCTATCACTACAACTAATGTTTGCATCTTAAAATGTCGTTAAATGCCATTTAATTTAACTTTTTCTTATTTTTTCTCCTTCATACTCTTCCCTTCATATTCCTCAATTTCTATTGTATTGGTAGTAGTTGTTGCTGATGTTGTTGTTGGTGTAAAAACCTTTATATTCTCCAATTGTAACACTTTTCTAGTTGTTGTAGAATTCTATGGTGTTTGCTCAAGTATGCACTGTGGGACAAACAATTAAAATATTTACAATTAAAATGTTTACAATTTTTAATAACAAACACACAAATACACGTTTATATTCTAACAAATCCAAATACATACTTATATAAACCCAAACCGATAAATATACATATACTACCTACTACTTTTATCCTACACAAACATGATGTTTGTAACATACATAAAATCTAGTGTTTAGTCCATCTGTCTGGATGGCTGTCCACTAACAATTTTTAAGATGACCTGACAAAAATTGTCACATAATAATTGTCAGAGCTTAGAACGAAACCTATCGAAATTGCTCATATTCGGTTCACTATTTCAGGTAGCTACCATAGAAATTGTCCCCGAAATAAGATATTTTTCAGGAAACTTACAAATATAAAGAAATTTTAATTAAATATAATACAAACAGATTTTTTATAAGTCCAAATTCAAATGCCAATTTCTAAAAGATCTCTCCATAATTGACCGCAGTTTCCATAAAGATAGGCTTCCAAAAATCACTTAAAATTCCATGTGCAAAAGTCTAAAAAATGTTGCTATTGTGATGATATTTCGTATATTTAGGATCTACGATGATTCCTTCTTAATTTATGTATGGAAAGTCAACGGATGTACCCTATTCATCTCTTCTTTTATTGGAGGGTGTCGAAAGTATTGATTTATTTTTGCCAGAATAATGCCAAACTAAATTCAAGAATGTTGCTGTGAGACTACAAAGCAAATTCTTATTCACCTATAGACCTCATTTCTTCATACTTCTAATAGCATGTGGATTTTGCTCCAGTTTTGAGAAAAAGTGTGAATAAATAAATTTTGTAGTTAAGAGAAGCCTCTTCTTGTGAAAATTTGCTGCATATTTTGATACAAATATAACCGAGACCGTGCCTCTTCTAACATATATGAGATAAAACTTCAGAATCACTGTTTTAAGAATCTTTTATCCCATAATTGTAACATGTTTTCGTTTTCGGTTAATATATGTCTTGACAAATTGGTCCTGTTTCATGTGTTGTGTTTCCAAAACTTCGAGTCTACATATACCAAAAACGGGTATGGTCAAGTGAAGATTATACTTTCTTTCTTGTTTAAGTGAAAAGTTGTCTTCAAAAATGCTAAATTACACGTATTAATTAACCAAGACATATGATCTTGGCGATGTCTTAATTAATCTTGATTTGGCTGGTTGATCAAAATATGTTTAGGAGTCTTATCGCATAAAGTTATGACAACGAATTAATTTTTAATTGCTTATGATATTTAATTCTAGAAATGATCCCTTTTTAAAATCAAACGTCACTTTACAGACGTCTCATTGCCTTCTGAGTCCAGTTTCAATTACTTAGTTGCAAAATTGACCCCTTGTTAACATTCAAACATCAATTCGACTTAAACTCATATCGGAGCCAATGTTTTTTCATTTTAATACTAAATAATACACCAAGCGCTACTTTTCTCTCAAAATGATGTTTATACAGTAAAACTTCTATATCGTTATATACTAACTACTTCTAGTAGTGCCACTAATTCTACATCTATAAGTTTTTAAGTTAACCAGCCTTCTTCCCTTGCTGCCTGTGTCGAAATAACAAAACTTTTAAACGAGAACATAAATTAGAGTTGGTTGAGGTTAATTGTGATAACATACATCATTGGTTCCCTTTATTTGAGAAAAAGTTATTTTACTTGCAGCAAAACATATTTTGATAAGGAATCATCTAAAAATCAAAATACTAATCCATCCAAGAAATTACACCTTGATTTCCAAAATCATGTAATTCTTCCCCACTGTCTTACGTATTTAAGAACTCTATGTGTCTGTCTGTATATTCCACTGTGCGTGTATTTAGTTATGTGTTAAAAGCTACTCTAGTATTACTTGCCACTTACAACAAACACCATGAAAGTGTCATCTTTGTATTATTGAAGTTTAAAAAAAAAGTAAAAACAAACACACACTCACACATACTCACTTGAAAACATTCAAAATGAGTTGGTTGAGTAAAGTTCTCGTCTTTTTTAGCTGGACTCCTTCAGTGTTTGTGAAGTGACTTTAGGTTCAACGCTTAAAGGTTATAAAACAGTTTAATTTTAAACGCTTATGTTTCGAAAAGATTTACACACATTATTGTGCGGTTAACGAACAAACAAACAAAAAACGAATCAACGAACAAAAGAATGAAATAAAGTTTATTTAATAATAAAATTAAATAGAAATAAAAATAAAAGTAAAAATCTATTAACTAAAGGTTCCAGCTAAAATGGCGAAACCAAATATTAAAAAAATGTTAAAAAATTATATCAGTCACCGAGCTACTTGCTCTTTGTGATAACAAAAAAATTAAATTTATAGCTGGAAGATATTTTTAGTGGACATTTTTATAGCTGGAAGATATTTTTTGTTTAAAAATTCGGGATGTTTTTTTATTATTTGAAAATAACGAAATTATATTTGGAGGTAATTGCTTTTGGATTTTCGGTATCTGAGGGTATGTGTGATGTTGTTGTTTTCAATGAAATTTGAAACCATTTTAAAAGTTCATACTGATACTGATCAAGCCATGATCTCTTTCTGAATCGATTTCAAGAGATTCATCCGTCTGATCAGTTTGGAAGTATTTTCATGTACAGGTCGCATTTTTAGAGATATTTCCATGAAATTTGATACTTTATCTAATATTTCAGATAATTTCCTTAAAAATGTCTTGAAAGAATGGGATTTTTAGCTCATAAAGCACAAAGCTATGAAGATATTTTAAATAATTTTTATAATAGAATTTGTAGTCGTTCAAATCTTAAATTTCTTGAAAATCGGTTCACAATTTACTTATATGAGAATCATGAAAATATTGATAGATTCAGTCACAAATCATGAAATCAAACGATAAGAGAGTCGGTCCAGTTTAGTAAAACATTTACCTAAGCTTAATTTACTTTGATAGAACCATACAATACAGCTTTAAATAACTTCATTTATACCGATATATTAAGAACTAATTCTTAAATTAAAAAAAATCACGAAAATAGAATACAAATTTAAATCCAAAAAAAAATTAACCGCGAGTAAAAATTGTTCCGGGTGCACTAGTTGTTTGTTTGTGTGCTTGTGTATTTAGTTTTGTACGTGCGAACATTCTTTTTATACCCTACACCACCGTAGGTGGTTATGTTTATGTTTTCCGTAGAAAAAATGGTTCAACAACTGCTTTCAGAGTCGATTTAACGATTTTTGTTCGTCTTTCTGTCCGTCTGTCCGGCTGGCTGTCCATATAAACGTTGTGAACACTCTACAAGTCGTGATTTTTAAGATATATTAATGAAATTTAGTACATATTATGGTTCAAGCCTATTGAAATGGTCATTTTTGATACAATACTTCAGGTAGCTTCCATGCAAAAGTCCTCCGGGAATAGTGGTTAAAAGTCATGAAGGCCCTAATAAGAAGCGATTTCAATGAAATTCAACACAAATAAGTCTTATATTATTCTAAATCGATATGCTAAATTACGCGAGGCTTGGGTCATTACTTCTCATAGGTTCTAGTTACCTTCTAAATATCACTCTGAAGGGCATAAATCTCATATATATACGTTGGTATTTTAATAACAACTAATCAAATTAAGATAAAAACTGTTTAAAAAGATGATACGAGGGATCCGATATAACTCCCCAGAAAAAATTCCTTTTCAAACGCATACATTTTACATAAATGTTGGTTTCATATTATTGAATTAATCATAAATCGGAAAAGCAAATTACACGAGGGTCATTCATATATTTTTAATAGCTGTCAATCAACAATTCGGTGTAGGGTATAACATATTCGGGATTTAACAACTATAACAATTTTAATTGTTTAAATTCTTCGTTACCATATTCTACAGAATTATTTCCAAAAATCCGATTGGGACACACTGTATATCTTAGAAATTCAGGAAATAAAATTCATCGCATTTAAAATAATATCATGAAAATGAGCCTTAAATTTTCTTTAAAACATCTTTTCCACTGCAAATAACAGACACTTCCTTTAACAAATAAATAAAGTTTTTATTTCACCATTTATTTGTTGTGCTTCAATTACCTTCTTTTATTATCGTCTTATTTATAATAAATATTTTTTATTATCGTACTTTTACCTATTGTGTGCCAACATCGATTGCAATAAGAAAGACCAAAACTAACAAATAATATAAGAAAAAGGTGCAAAAAACAAAAACAACTTACCTGGCAGCAACAGGTGTTATAATCCATAAATAACCGTTTGTACTGCGTTCGAAAGAGGAACATGGATACTGACGTCTGTATGTGGTAAAGTCATCTATTGTTGGTACAGATTGTTTAAAGTCACGATGTTGATGTGTTGTTGATTGCTGTTGTTGCTGCTGTTGTTGCTGCTGTTGTAGTCTTAGATGTCTTTGTTGTTGCTGTTGCTGCTGTTGAACACCATTCAATTTACTGAGATTTGTACATGAATTATTCATGGCAGCATTTAGATCACTACCCATAGAAACCGTACGATGTTCCACACCACCATTACTACCACTACCATTACTACCGCCATTAGAATTTGTCTTGAGTGTTGATAGTTGGTCCATTGTATAACCAGTTGCTGGTATACTACCGGAGATTGTATTTATAACACCCAACATTGTGGGATCATTAGTATTGTTTTTATTAGAATTGTTGGAGTTGTTACTGTGAGAATTATTGTTACTGCTGCTGTTGTTGCTGTTGTTATTGTTATTGTTATTATTGCTTCCTTTGTTGGTTTTGTTATTGTTTGTGGTATTGGTTGTGTTCGTATTGGTGGAGGAGGAATTATGACGCTGCTGTTGTTGTTGTTGGTGTTGTTTACGTATGTCACCATCAGTTATTGTAATTGTGTTGGCGTTGGCCGACAATAATGATAGAGTTGATAGGGAAGTTGTTGGATTTCTTGGCAATGTTGCATATGGAGATTGTTGCAAATATAATTGTGTTGTAGGTAGACATTGTGGTCTTTCTATGGAGGCATGTGTTGTAAGTTTATGAGGATGTTGTGATTGTGGCAGCAGCTGTTGTTGTTGTTGTCTTTGATTTTGTTTTTGCAAACTATTATGATTTTGCATTATAAAGTCATAATCATTTTTATCTTTTTGCTGTTGTTGCTGCTGCTGTTGTTGAGATGTGTTTGTTTTTAATATGGATGTTGTTGTTGATGATGTTGCTGATGTTGGTGTAGTTTGACTTAGTGTTGCAGTTGTTTTAGTAGTTTGTGAGGAAATGGAAGATTTTACTAATGATTGTTGTTGACCACTAATGTTACCATTTTGTTGTTGTTGCTGCTGTTGCCTTAACTGTCCTGTGGGTAAATTAGCATTTGTGCCAGAAGTAATTTTTATATCACAACCACCATTACCACCAGAAGTTGCACAGTCTGTGTTAACACTATGCGATGATGCCACACGAAATACATTTGGCACTGTCGGATAATCGCGCATAATTTACTTTATTTTATCTTTCGTTTCTCTTCCTCTTCTTTCCACTTTCTATACGACGGGCCACGACAACAACAACTCACTGTGAAAAAACCACTACCACGACAACTGACAAAAAATCTAATATCGCAAAAATAAAAACAAACATAACATAAAACAACAACGACAACATAAAATAAAATTAAACCAAATAGAAAAAATATAGAATTTAGAGCATAAAACTTTTCGGTTGAATCTATTTTTGTATAATATTTTTGTTTTTGCTATTAAAATCTAACAGACACTGACTGATATACGCACTTTTACACTAATACACACAATATAAAACCTTTATGCATACTTTGCACAATGAGGCGTAATCAATAATTTTTTTGAATGAAATGAATCAAAAGCTATAATATATTCTATATCGAATATGAAGCAATATTTAAGACTGTTTGGACGTACCCTAATTGTAGTCTCAATAGCTCAGTTTCTGCACATGCTATAGGACTCCCTTTCCCAACTTACATTTCTACGGTCCTAAACTTTAATTAGGCAGTAAGTTCGAAAAATTCATAACACACGTTTTCAATTTATCAAGTTTCTTTGGAAAACAATCAGTTATAATGTTTATCGTGAAACCAATGAATATACTTCAATCTGAGTGACCAAAATTGGTACAATCTTAAATAAAGTCCTACAAAAACATGACCAAGCATTCATAGGTCTGCTAGTAAACTGTTTTCAATATTATTAAACAATTCCGGGAAATATGCCCGTTGTTAGAAACACTGATTCAAGTAGAAGGAATGACCCACATGATTTTTCTAAAAGCAAAAACTGGAAAGCATTTTAAAAATTGCTCTCAACATATCCGGTAGGAAAGCATTCTGGTTAGCTTAGTACTCCGACTATTTAGTATGAAAAGTTAAAGCAAATGCAGGTTTAAAAACAAACAAGGCCAAAGAGTTCCTGACAGGAACGCTGTAAAAAATTTGAAGGCCAATTTTTGGGTACGGAAATTGAAGTCAAGTTTTCTAAAAAGAAATATTCTGGCTGCATAATAAATGTCGAAACGTATGTTCTGGTAGTTTTTTTTTTTTTTGCAATTTTCTGGTCAAAAATTGTATGTAGGGAACGTGAGGAAAGGTTAGGACCCAAACGCAGTCAAAATTTGCACAAATAAATCTTGGGATAACAAGCAATATGATGTTGCAACAAAAGAAGCTAATCATATGTTACAATTAATAACGAAATTTACATTAAAAATGTAAATAACGAAATGTCATAAACTGCAAAATTTCGGAGAGATCACTGGAGCGAGTTCTCCCATTTCAAAAAAGAATTTTTATATATTTTATAAAAATTTGCATATGGATAAATACAGTATAAATGCAATTAATGCAAGTTATATGTCCTCTGATTTGTGGTTATTATATATCTATAATGAAATAATTCTGTTGTTCGGAAGTTTTATCAACCACGACAAATTTCATCAAGACATCTATAGCCAGACTGACAGACGGATGAATTCAGGAAGGAATGTTAATTTTAACATAAAAGTGATGGTAGTACTTTTTTTCCCCAATTTAAATTACATGGACAAGAATTACTTAATTTATATAATAGGAGTATACTTAATATAAAGTTATAAATGCTGAAAAAGATAATGCTTGACAATGTGTCAATTTCCATTCAAGGTTGCTTCCCTTCATAAGACTTTATAATGTGTCCACTTATTTTTAAACTGACTTGGCATCCTGTCATTATTGTAAACAAGATTGGTACAAGAAGCATAGTTTATACCCAGAAAGTCAATGGATATGACCTACCAAAGTGACAGAAAACACTATAAACACTTAAATGGAAGAGATTCCAAAAAAAATTTTAAAATTTCATCACTAGTGATTAAAACAATATTTTTTTCAGTTTAAGTAATATCTAATCATTTCTAAAAATATCTCATCTGCCCCATTGTACTCTATCACACTCACTCACAACTGTATATTGCAGAAAAAAAACACAAGTTCTAAATTATGCAAAGCGCCGCAATGTATGTTGTGTTTTTGTAATTATGAAAAAAATATTTTTCATTTTCTGTGTTTTTTTCTTTTTTCAATTTTATTTTTTGTCATTCAACATTAGTTTCTCTTCGTTTTATTTTTATTTTCATTTTGAAAAATTAGTGAAAGTTGAGAATTTGTTTCTCTCTCTCTCTTTTCCCTATGAAAGTTTAGTTTTACGAAATGTTGAAATGAAAATCTAAAAGAAAAGTTGATTTGTTTGTTTAAATTACAAAAACAATTGCTACTTATTATCTGATTGAATGGAAATTAATTTCCTTAATCTGTTTTCATTTTCTAAACAAACGTCGTTGCATTAATAAATTAATTTATAATTAATATGTAAATTTATTATAAATATTTAGAAAATCAGTGGTTTATTTAAGGAAATTAAAACAATTGGATTTATACATTTTTTTAATTGGAATTGAAGAAATTTTAATTAAAAATTTAAAAAGAAATAATAAATCAATTTTATAGTTTTTGAATTTGTGGGAAGAATATTTTTCCAATCAAATCACTTAATCTTATTTGAGTATGAGCTATATATCATTTAATATTAAGTATACGTCTATTATATAAATGGAGTAATTCTTTTCCATGTAACTTAAATTGGGGAAAAATAGTACTACCATCACTTTAATGTTAAAATTAAAATTCCTTCCTGAGTTCATTCGCCTGTCCGTCTGGCTAAAGATGTCTTGATGAAATTTGTCGTGGTTGATAGAACTTCCGAACAACAGAATTATTTCATTATAGATATATATTAATCACAAATCAAAGGACATAAAATTTGCATTAATTGCATTTATACTGTATTTATCCATGTGGAAATTTTTATAAAATATATATTTTTTTTTTGTGAAAGGAAAGAACTCGCCCAAGGACCTCTCCGAAATTTTTGCAGTTTATGACATTCCGTTATTATGACTTTATCCATTTGGTAAATTTCAAATTTTATGATATTTCCTGTATTATTTGCTAAATAATGCGTTATTATATGATCCGTTTATAAGGGAGATACCTTTCTCGGTGACCTCTTCAAAAATGGGTAGAGTGAAACGTTTATCTTTAAAGCAATAAGAGACAAATTTTAAAATTTTTAATTCTAAAAGGTTATCTCAGATATCGGCCTACAACTTTCCTTCAAACCAATCGATTTTACTGCATTTAAATGTGAAACTTCTCGGGACAAGAACACATGACAAAAATCATTAAGCTGCCTTAATTAATTTGGATAGACAGACGTACAGACAGATATGACTATTTCGACTCATGGTGTTAGAATACATATATACTTTATGGGGTCTTAAATAATTTCGTCTTGGTATTAAACACGGAATTATAAAGTTAATACACCCTCTATCATCACCTGTGGAGAATAAATAAAAATATTTTTCTTATATAAGATAAGTTGCTATCGAGATTTTGAAGAAGTTTTGTAATCAGCCAGGATCTACTAAGTACTTCAAATTTTAAGGATTTTAAAGTGATTTTTAGCACATGTGACTATATAAGATCTAAAGCAAATGAAAATCTTAAATTTGAGAATGTGTGATTAATTCTTAGATTTATTAAGTTATCTGCAAAACATAGAGCTTGACGTATCAAATTCAGACCCATTTTTTCAATTTTTTTAGAAAATTCGTATTGACATTAATGATACATGGCAATAATACTATTGAACTGCATAATTAGTTTTTCACATTTATTGAAATTCATTTTTGTCTCTTTAACCAGGTTAATTCACTACACTGTGCGTGAACTAAATTGTAGCAGTTTTTCGTTCGAAAGTTTTTGGAATGCTCCATATAATTATTTCTTAATAAAAAGCATTTAAACTTTAATAAAAATTTATATAACAAAATATTTTACATGATTTATTTTTTACAGTGCATCGATTTTGTTTGCAAATAATTCCGTTAGAGATATCCGGATGAAATTTTCTATGGTTTACTGGGGTGCTTTCATGTTGAGCTAGAGTAGTGGAATTCCCTACCGGGCATAGTCGGTGACGGTCCAAGTTTGACCAATTTTTCGAAAAAATACATTTATAAATAAAAAAAGAAACTTTTTGTATACTCGCATTCTCATTAAGACTTTGTTATAAAATATTATAAATTCGGACAAAAAAATGTTTTTAACAGTGAATAAATGTAGTCATCTCTTTGAAGAAAAAATAATCCAAAAATTAAATATAATGCAGTTTATAACATTATAGGATTTATATAAATAGAGCCACTATAACAAAAATGTTAAAAATGGGAGTTAAACATTTACTTTGACTTGAATATCTCTGAAAATGAAAGATAAACTACACATGTAAATGCATTTTTATACAGATTTATAAGTTCTATCTAGATACAATATTCTGTTGTTTCAATTGATAATTGATTTTATAAAATATCTTCAATCCAGAGCAGACCTAATTTAGAGGGTCACTAACTACATTCCTGATGAGATAATCTTCCTAACATTTTAAAAATGTTTCAGTTTTATCCATATGAGAATTCACTTCATGAAATCTCTAACGTTTCAAAAAGCATAGAACTAAAAAAATCGATTTGGAAACACTGTGGTGTTATTAATATATTTAAGTATTTCCATAAACTAAAAATAATATTTTTGTTAATTAATATTATTATTTTCCAATTAATTTTATTAAATATAATTGCAATAAAAATGAAATTAATTTTATTATGGGTTTTTGTTGCATATAATTATAATTAAGTACTTAATTAGTCATGATATCATTTGAATTTGGCGATAAAACTTAAAAGAAATCACTAACTGATGAAGAGCGAACATTTATTTTTTCATTTAGTTTGTAACACCAAGAAGGAATCTTCCAAGAACCCATAAAGTATATACATATTTTTGGATCACATCAAAATCTTTCCGTGTGTCTCATTTTGGTACACATACTTTTTTCATATTGGACCCATAATTTATCGGCTGGCATTTGTTTATTCTGAGCCTTATAATTTTTTATCTTTAGAAATCTTAATCGAAGTATATGAAAAGCAAATTCGTATGAGTTTAGGTAAAGATCTGCTCTCAAGTTCTATCTATAGCTATCATACATTTCCTGACAAATTTGGAACGGGATCTGTGGATAAGTCTTTTCTCCAAGAACAGATGCAGTGGTTAAATCAATTGGTGCCATGACTGAAAACTATTACAATTTTATTATGGTCCTAATCATCAAAATCGGAATAGTAAAACAAAGGTTATAGACAAGTATATGTCAAATTTTGCTTTATACATAAAATAGTGTGTTGAAATTAGTATGTTGTGTGTATGTGTTTACCTTATTATAGATTCGGCTGAATATGGAATTTTTACTTGTTTTTATTTATAAAGAAATGGCTCAAGTCCTGTCTTTAACTATATTTTTCTTCCCAAACTTTGGATAAGACTTGTGCACCATGTTATAAAATAGTTATGACGAGTGATTTTCGTAATCTGTTAAACAAGCTTGTCATGAGAAAATTCTAGGTGGGTTATATATGAGCTAGAATAAATAATGGACCGACTCTTTTCAAAATTTTTCACATCGATTTTAACTTATATTTTTTAACTTATATTTGTCTTAATTTGACAATCAGATGACAGTCCAGACGAACAAACTGAAATCGATACATTGCCTCAAAAAGTTAATCTGAAATGTGAAGAAATGGTGGTAGAAAAAATTGTGTGTGTCCGTTGCAAACATCTGCATAAACACATAATATCCCAACCACGTATGATGGCGTAGGGTATAAAAATCATTCTAGTTCAACTGTACAAAAATATCGATGAAACTAGTAAAGTATTCAAAATTCATTCATATCTGATGACAAGGCTAAAGAAAATTCCGATAGGACCAGGGGGAAAGGGTTCTCAAAATTAGATCTAATCACTTTTTCAAGGAATTGATTTAATGGACCAAATGTAGTTAGAGAGGATCAGGGGAAGAGGACGCCCTTATACTAAGCAAATATCAATTGAGGAATATCTAAAGAACTATTACAGCGACAGTCTTAAAATCTTGTCATTGTGACACACCATCGCTAGAAAAATATAGGACAGATAGGACCAGGGGAGAGGTATTCCCCACACAAAACAAATTAAAATTAACAATAATCTATTTTAATCTTATGATAATACAACACTAATGTTTGTGTAGGGCCAGCAACGCTGAGTTTGCCGGGTTGATAATAAAAAAATAAATAATACTAAATATAATAAATTTTTAAATAAAATCTAAAAGAAGCATCCTAAGAAATTATAAATGATTGATTTCTAATATAAACAGGAAACATATAGAATTTAACTTTTTCGATTTGAAATCGATTTAACGGTTTTTTTACAGATATATATGTATTTCTAATTATTAAAATGATCTCCATGTGTAGTATTTGGTGGCTTGAAGGAAAATCCAGTGATTTTAATTTTTTATAAAATATAATTATTAAATAATTTATATTTTCGTATTTTCTTTTTTTTCTTAAAATTTCAAAAATATATTTTTTTTAATTCTCACTCTCACATTTAAAGAAATATTTTTTAATAATAATTTAATATAAAAATTTTATTCACCTTTTATTTTTTAATTAATTTTTTTACTTTTTATCAGATTCACTATTAAATCCTTATTTGCTTTAACACTTCAAAAACTTTTTTAAATTCAAAGGTATTTTTTTAATTTATTCCAACTTTATTTCTATATATTTTTTCACTACTTTAACTCTTTACTTTATCCTTTATTGTTATAGTTTTTGTAATCCTTTTTGTTTTCCAATAAAGAAATCTCTCTATATATACAAGTGTATGATGAATATATCCTTTTTTAAGTTTTTGGTTTAAAATTATTAAGCGCAGTTATAACCGTAACGTTCAAAAGTTTACATTTAACTGATTTTAAAATAATTTTGAAATGAAAAATACCTTTTTTTCTTGTTATCGTTGTTGTTGTTGTTGTTGCTCGAATATCTTTACAAGCCGTTTGCTGACACAATGACGAAGAAGAAACTTTGTCAAGTTACAAACATCATTATTAAGTTGTATTTGCAACATTTTTTCATACTTCAACCAGTGGTAACATGTTGTAAATGTAACACTTTCACAGCATCCTTTAAATCCTTTAAGTTGTTAATCAAACAAAACACAACATGTTTGAAGGAAATATTGAAAAAAAAAATTCAAATCATGTGTTTATCAATGTTAAAAACATTTTACGAGTACAAATATAAAAACAACAAAAACAAAAAAAGGATAATGATTATAGCAATTGTAGATGTGTGTTGATGTTTAACAAAATTTTCCGTTTTTTGTCTGTTTCCTTTTGGCAGACATTTTTACTAATTTAAATATTTTCATTTCTGTTGTAGTTGTTGCTTTTTCTCTTACATCTTCGTAGTGTATGTATAAATATATATGTGTGTGTACATGTGTGTGCAAGTATTATCAACATCTTTAAAATTTAAACACGTTTTGTTTGTTGTTTTTATTAGTCGTATTCCTTCATTCTGTCATGACTACATTACAATTTTGTTCTCACAATTGTGTGCGAATACATGTGTATGTTTGTTTAAGTGCCATAAGTGTGAGTCTTTGTGTATCCCTTTTTTAGTGTATTTAAATGTTTTTCTTCATTTGAGTTGTGTGTATTTTCTTAAATGTTGAGGCAGGTCGTGACTTTATTTTTGTTTTTTTTTTTTTTATTTTTCTTACATTAAATATTCTTTCTTTGTTGTTTAATACAAGACAAATGTGATTATTACCATTTAAAATTGTTGGATATTTACTTAATTATAATCAGAGTTTTTATATCATTTAATCTTGTTTATGTTCGTTTTAATAAACTTTTCGTAATTTTTGTTTTTCAAATTTTCAATAAAGTCTATTCAAAATTAATAGTATTTTAGAAAACTATTTTATTTTTATGATTATTATTTTATTTATTATTTGTTCATTTATTTTTACAACTTTCTATGAACTTTAAAGATTTCAGTTAAATTTTGTAATTTGTTAAAAGTATTGTTTTTTGAAAGTTTTCTTTTTAAATGTCTCAAGCCAAGTTCAGGTCAGGCAAATATTTGATGAAAAAAAGTAACCAACTAATAATGAAATTTTAAATAAAAATCGCCATGACATCAAAATATCTTAATGGAACCACATGTGAAAGACCTTTATTTTGAATTACGAAAATATGTCGATTTTTTATAACACTTTCATTTTCGGCTTAATTTCTCAAATTCCAAACCGGGAATTCAAAAGTTTTTTTCTTTTATGTGTTCTAAAATGTTTGGTAATCAAAATTTTTGCACCCTGGTATCGATGGATAGATATGGCAATATCTATATCAAAAAATATTCTTAATATATTTTAAGGATTTTTGAGAATTATTGAATTTATTTTAGGAAAAACAAAATAATATAAAACGTTTCCAGTTAAGTATCAAAAAACATATTTACATAACACGCATTTGCTGAAAAGTCATCATAACTCAATATTCAGAAGTTTCGACATATCATCTGTTGTAATGTATTTTGTTATCTGACAAATTTTCGCGAATGTGCCATTCATATATCAGAGAGGAATTAAATTAAATTATATAAAAATAATTATATTATTTATTGATTATTCTAGAACTAAAACATTTTTCTGCAGAATTATCCAAATAATAAGTTTTCTTTCATGAATTGTAAGAAATTGGTTTCTCTAAAAAAATAAAAATAAATAAAATAAAAAAATAATTCTCCTGAAAAAATGATTTTTGGAGTTATGACTGGCAGCAATAAGCGATATGTAAAAAATCATTATTAAGAAAGACTGATTAATAAAATATTATTTAAAAATCTGAATTAAATAATTTACAAAAAAAGCTATTCAAGACTTTCTCAGCCCTTTTCCGCAAAAAGCATGCAACTAATTATTATCAATAAAATTATTGTAAATTTTTGAAGAGTAAATGTTTGTACATAACTAAAATGCGTATTAAAACATTAGCATTCCCTGTTATGATCACAAAGTCGTAAAAATTTATAGACTGATATATGAGACAAAATCAGAATTTTAATAAAGAACTTTCTCAACAAAAACTAAACAGATTTGGTCATTATATGCTGCTGCAAGTTCTACATCACTACATAAAAAATAATCAATATCGGATCAGTAGAACAAAATGATCCAAAAGAATACATATGTCATGACCTTCCACATGCAGAGAGACGTTATTTTGCAATATGTTCGTTGTAAACACTTACATGTTCACGACAAACATTTCTTATTATCACCAACATGTTTATTGTTGAATTTATTTTATTTTGATAACAATTTCGTTGCTGTTATAAATATTGTGGTTGCCATATGTTTGGATATATGGTTTACTGATCACAATATTTACTGTTGTTGTAATAAAAACTATTGTTATTCGGACAAAATATAATTTTCAGTTTACTCACAACTGAATATGAACAAATATTTTTTTATTTACATGGAAAATCATATATATTTTAATTAATATTTTCATTATTTATAAATCAAAAATAAGCTAATTAAAATAAATATAATTATATGACAAAAACATTTCAAATAATGCTTACATAATTTTTCAAAGGAATACAAAAATTAAATTAGAAATATATTAAAATATTTTACTATATTTACTTTTATTCAATAACAAAATAATGTGAAAAAATTATTAAACTGACAATAATTTTATTGGAATAAAATTATTTTTAATGGTGATAACAATTAAGTGGCTTTAACAATATATATTGTGTTGATAACAATACTTTTAGTGACGATAAAAATAACTATTGTTATCATTACAAAATAACAATGCAAATAAACAAGTTTTTTATTGAAATTACAATATTTTTGGTTGCGATAACAATAACTTTTTTTACTAATGCAAAATCATAATGCGAATAAACAAACTTTTTAGTTACGGTAACAATATATAATAACAATAGTATATGCTTCCCGTTTATGGCACCGCAAACATATATTTTTCTGCGTCTAACATAAATATGTTCAATTTGAGAAAAATTAGATTTTATTTGTGAGAGAATTTCTTATGTTAAAAACATATTAGAGTCTCTATATTGTCCTTTTTTATTTTTAAATAAACTAAGGGAAAGAATGCTAAAAACGATTTAAAAATGTATATCTCTGAAACCGAAATAAGTTTTGGCGAATTAAAATAAAATGAAATGTTGATATGGCCAATTTTGGAATACAAAATACAACCCGTGAACTGCTGGAGACCTATAATTGTCCAAATCAAATCAAAAACACCAAACATCCAGTTATATTCTATAAATAATATAGAATTATTTCCCAAAAAACTTGTTTTGGAACTGTGCATGATGATCATGAATCCGATCCGGAATAATAAAATATTTAAAACCAACAACATATATAATGCTTCAATTCTCTTTAATTCCCTTAATGTAAACCAAATGTTTGTTGGGTAAGCACACAATCCATAAATGTTTCGAAACATTTACTTGTTGTTAGTGTAGCTTGACTACCTGAAAAAGAATAAAGCGTGTATTTGTACAACATTAGTATGTCACTAGCATAACATTAAATATAAAAATAAAGTACAAACAACAACAATGTAGTTTTATTATTGTGAGCATTTTTGTTTCAATTTTAGTTTTTACAAAAAATTTAAATGTGTTCATCTTTACAAAATAATTCTCATTGAGTTTATATTAATTTCTGTATAAGTTGATTAAAAATGCTGTTAAAGATTTAAGACTATACTTCACAGGATCATTTCTGTAGTCAGTCTTCATTTATTTGCATTGCAGATAAAAACCCAGTTAACCCGCGATGAGGAGGTATATCGTTTTATCTGTAGCGTGAGGTTTTGAACTTTGTTCTTTTAGAAGTCCATTTACACTTCGGTGTTTATGTCTTTGGGAACAATGTTTCTTCGATGATCGCTCGGTTAAAACGGATAGAACGACTTCTGAGTGGTTGGCTTTTTTAATAAATAAATTTCAGTAATGTGGGTGTTTTTTAACATATTCAATTACAGAGAATATATAATTATATAAAGTACCAGCATATAGTTACTTGCCATATAAATTGGAGCAAAAATTAAATATAACATAAGAAAATGACTTGCATTTTTTTCCAAAAAAGTTTAAAATTTAACTTGTAACAATGATTTAGAAGAGCCTGAAAATTTTCAGAAATTATGTTCCAGTTTCGCTTATCTTGTTTCGAAATATCTTGTTTCACTTTAGTCTACTAGTGTATCTGATCTTGTATACAAAACTTATTGTATATGCTCATTAAAAAAGGTAGATATTCTGAAAAAATTACATGTTTAGTAGTTATAGATTCATTCTGGCTATTAATAATTTTAAACCTTATTTTTTTAAATTCAGCGCATTAATCAATTAATTATAGTATCGGAGCTTTTTTGATACTTTATAATAATTAATTGATTTTTTCGGTTTTTAGACTCTTTCTGAAATTTATTTATTGAGAAAATTAACCACTCAGAAGTCGTTTTACCCGTTTTAACCGAGCGATCATCGAAGAAACATTGTTCCCAAAGACATAAACACCGAAGTGTAAATGAACTTCCAAAAGAACAAAGTTCAAAACCTCACGCTACAGATAAAACGATATACCTCCTCATCGCGGGTTAACTGGGTTTTTATCTGCAATGCAAATAAATGAAGACTGACTACAGAAATGATCCTGTGAAGTATAGTCTTAAACTCTCAACATCAAATGTAAACTTATTATAAAGAAATTAAAATAAACTAAATGGGAATTATTTGAAAAAAAAAAAAACTAAATAAAAAAAGAATTTATATAGACTAATTTTGAACTGAAAATGCTGATAACACAATATATAACACTATATTGTTATTGTAATTAGTTTATTTTTAAATTTAATGTTATGCTAGTGGCGTACTAATGTTATACAAATACAAAATATACTCTGCCATCGTATTTAGGTAGACATGCTACAATAACAATTAGTAGTGTTTTGTTTTATTGATCGTGTGTTTACCCAACCAACATTTTGGCTACTTAAGCAATTCTTATTTCCTTATTATTTGTATATTTAGCGTTGTTTATATAAACATTTATAACTAAGAAACTGTACTCAGAAGAACTATATATTAACCCAGCAACCAATCCAATTCAATTTAATATTTAAAATTTTTAAATATCAGCAAAATCATTAGTATCAAAAAATGTTATATAAAGTAAAATTATTTTAAGATAAATGAAGTTGAGTTTGGAACCAAAATTTTCCCATTTGCATGCTCAATTTTTCTAAATTGAATCGATTTCGACCAGATATTTTGTCA
Organism: Cochliomyia hominivorax; assembly: GCA_004302925.2. NCBI lineage: Eukaryota > Metazoa > Arthropoda > Insecta > Diptera > Calliphoridae > Cochliomyia > Cochliomyia hominivorax. Next base: position 36,172,208 of record PYHX02000495.1, on the reverse strand, counting down.
TAGAATCACCATAGTTCAATGTTAATTTAAATTTACCTCCTCTAGAATCTGAGGATAATTGTTTGTATATTACAAAGGAAAAGGAAGGGGAGATTGAAAAGACTCAGAGCAGATAAGTTGACATTGGTTTTTGTTGAAGCGGAGTAGGATAGAACAGATACATGAATTTAAGAAAGCAACCATTTGGAAAAACAACCAATTTTTGGTACTGAATAGCTAAGTATTAATTGTCTTAAGCTTTGTTCCTATTTAAAACGAACTATATCTGTCCAATTTCAAAAAAGATGATAATATCTGAGAACACCTGTAAATTTTGATGAAAATATTTTCTAATTTTTTTAAAGTAATTAGATTTCGATAGAGTTGAACTATAACTATAACTATATATATGTTATTGTCACACCAAAAATCACCGAAATCGAAATTTTCTATATATTGCAACTTTCTTGAAGTGCATATATTAGCTTCTAAGCCCTTCTGATAAAAGAATAAATCACAAAATATTTGATTGTGCTATAACAATTATTCGACAAAACTTTCATACAAGGTTCCTTCCCGTAATACCTATTTAAGCTTATAAAACTCTTTAATAAAAAATTTAAAATTAATATGTGGACTCATTCCATTGAAATTCAGCATAAATATTTTTAAATTGTTTATTAGCTTAAAGGACTATTTATTACATACATTATTTATTTAAAAAATTTCAAAGATATGAGATATTGAAAATTACAGAGATATAAGATATTAAAAATTTCATTTGTTAGGGGGCTACAACTCCTTATCTCCTTATTTGCAAAATTTGTAGTCTAAAGTAATGTGTTGTGAAAACACTATTCATATTTGCGATAAGTGTTTCGTTTGTAAGAGGGATAAAATTTCCGCAAACCCTATCACTAAAGGCTTGAAAAATTGGAAGACGGACGAACAGACGAATATAGCTAAATCGTCTCAGATTTTGATTCAAAGGTAGAATATATGTAATATATGGAATAGATTCCTTCTAGTCGATACAAACGGAATGGCGAACTTAATACACCTTCATCAACACTTGTAGTTGTGGCGGGAATAACATTTTAAATCGCAGGGAAAACTGAAGATTTGTCATCGATAACGTTGCGTAATTATTTTTTAGATAAAAAAATTTATTAAAATTTAAAACATTCAAAAAAACCCATTAAAATGTTTAAACACCCAGTAAATTTTCTTAAATAATTTAATGAACTTTTTCCTATATTTTAGTAACAGTGTTATGTTAAATTATAGCTTTTTAACATAAAGCATTTTAACAAAATTTCTTGTGTATATTAGGGTGGTCCAAATTTAAATAAAAAGAAAAATTTTATGAAATACGTTGAGTACATAACGAAAAGTGCTTAAAATGTAAAAAAAGACGACATGTTACAAATTTTTTGCTTTATATGATTTATGGAGAGGATTTGCCTCTCTTGGTAAAAATATGTTTTATGTTTTTGTAAGAGTCAAAGTCTTATGATGCTAAGTCAGACCAAAAAAGTGGAAACATTACGAAATCTTATGAATAAAAGCAATTTTTTATGTAAACATTTCTTGATGTAAATGTAAGTATTTATAGAACCGTTTCAATACTTGATTGTCTTCTTTGTCGCAACTGCATATTAATTGCCGTATCAAGAACTTTCTGGGAAATTTTGAATATTTAATGATTTAAGTACGCACTTCTTTCTGGTCACTCATTTCAATCAGATTAACAATATATTAATTTGTTTGACATTAAAGTGACACGTTTTACAAAGGTAACTTGATCAAAAAATAGTCAAATAATATCTGGGTTAAAAGTTTTAATGAAAAACGTGTGTTAAATTTTTTTTCAATCTCACTCCTTTGGTATTAAAAATCATGACATTCAACCAACTTAATATTTTGTTTCAAGCTTTAAGGGATGAAATATCTAATTGTTCACAGAGAATATGTAAACTGTAAACTTTAAAAGCTTTTTTAACATTATTTTCTCTTTATGCAAAAGATGGTGCATTTGTTCTGTTATAATTAGTATCTTTAGAAAATGCTTTGGCTTAAAAAGTTTTATTCCAACATCTCAATTCTTGCATAACGGTAAATTTCCATTAAAGCTTAAACGGATTTTCACTACAGAGGTCGCTTAAAAAAGTTTTCTTTTACTGTTACATCCCCTATTTTTAACATAAGTTAACGTTTCTTTAAAAAGATTCCTAAAAGCTTTCTCTTCCTAACATTTTAGCACTTCTCATTTTTGAAATTTATGATTATTTGACCGGCATTTGCGTGTGCTTTATACTGCAGTATGACTTTTGTTAAATTTATACAATATAAAAGTATTTAGTTCAGTAGGTTAAATTTAACTCTTTTTCCACTCCTCAGATTTGTTTTTGTATTTTTGGTTTTTGTGTGTAAAGTTTATCGAAAAATTACTTTAGGAAAAAACCACAATATGCAAATTATTTAGATGACTTTAATTTTTCATAACCAAAGGGCAGCCAACAAATGTTTATTCTAAAATTTCGAAAATTTTATGAAAATAATTCTAACGCGACATTTTGTGGTCTTTTTTTTTCAAAGAGATTAAATTTATCAGAGTAAAAATTTCTATTGAGAATTATTTAATATAGAAAATTTTAGTTGTCGTTTTTATTCCAATTTTAAGGGAAGTGGATTTTTCTATTGATCCGAGTCACGATCAAAAATTATTTTTAGAATATTTCTGGAGGTTTTATCTAATGACTAAATTACATTTTTGCAACATCTTCATCATTCTATGGAACGTGGGTCATTGACTGCTCTGTAGAGAATATTATTTAGAAATATAATGGTCCCAGTTGTTTTGAAAATGATTAAGTACGTGAACAGAATAAAATATAGATGAAAAATTTAATTTGACACAAATCGGCCCAAAGACACAAACATTTGGGGCCTTAAACTTAAGATTATCTTCTCTTAAAAAACTTTCAAGAGAAGATAATCTTATAGTAGCTGGATTCAAAAGCATATAACTTGAAAACTAAAAAAGATATTTTAAATCTGTTTTTGTTTTTTTTTTTTTTTTGAAATGTCAATATTTTCCGATGTGATTTTTGAAGTAGTTGATAGTTTACGCCCCCTTTTTATAAAAAAGGGGGTGTGACAAAATATTTACCTAACTATAAGAAAGTTTATTACTTGTACTTCTGATTTAAAAAATTTCTGTCAAAAATATAATTTAAAATTAATCGTCTTTAAAACACTAAAATTTGGAGGCTAAAATTTTCTAAAAAAAAAATTGGTCAACTAATAGGAGAACATAATTTCGTAGTAGATGGAGTCTTGGAACTGTTCTTCTTTAAAAATTTAATAAGATTAAAATTTAAATTTTTTCTTGCATCCCCTGCCACACCTACAATAATGTTTTTATATAAATAAGATCTTTATCGCATGGAAGCTAAGGGGCTTGAAAATATTTCTTGTAATGTTAGAAAAATGTGGAAGGCTAATGGAGCAATTTCTACTCAAATATAAATAACACTTAACATAAGATTTTGAAATGTCCTCTCCTTAATTTTATTCAAATTTATATAACTCTATAACTAGTACAAGTATTAAGTATGGATGATGGATATAATTTTGTTAGTCAACTCCCAAACCAAGCGATATAAATTTCATGTCTACTTTTCGTAAAAATGTGGGGAGTAGCAAAAACACTGTTCTATTCGTCTGAAAGTATACTAAAGTTCACTTAAATGGGATGAACATGAGGATTGAACATGTAAATTTGGCGGCTGAAATTGAAAAAAATCGTCGAACATAATCTCTTAGTAGGTGAATTTTGGTAAACGTTTTTTTTAAGGTTATAACGCGAAAACTAAAACAGATATTTAAAATCTGTTTGAGGAAGGGTTAAGATTGAATGTTGAGTTTAAAGCTGGAAATATTTTCTTATGCGCTCTGCCACGCCTACTATGACTTTGTTATTGTTTTAAGTTTAAAACTTTATCGCTTAAAAATAAAGGAGTTTTGAGAATTTTCAAGCTCGATGTGCGCCGAAATTCATTAAAGCCGGTTCAAGGGTAATGGAATAATTGCTCCTCAAACATAAACATCGCTTAACAGTTGCGACTAAAACGTTCTTAATTCTTTAAAATCCAAAACGATTGCAGATATTCAGATGAAACATTTTGCATAATTTTATCGGTCTAAACTAAACTAAAACAGTGATTATTTCGTCAACCACTAGGAGAACATAATTTTAAAGCAGGATGATTTTTGAAACAGATTTTCTTTAAAAGATTATAATTCAAAAACTAACGAAGATATTTAAAATCTTCGATTCTCTGAATTTTCTTCAAATGCCTATAACTCCAAAATTTCTACATGTGTTATGATGTAAATTAAGTTTTAAGATGAATGTAATTTTATTGGTCACGTCTCAAACCTACAGTGATTTTGATATCAATTTATAGTTTACACCCACTTTTTGCGAAGAGGGGGGGCCTGGAAAAATTGTTTTTTTTATTCTTTTGCAAGTTCATTCTCTGTATTTTATATGTGCTTAAACTCATGGAAGTCGGATTAAAAATAGCAGCAAAAACTGAATTTGTAATAAATAAATCGTCCTTTAGATGCAAAAATTTGGAGGTTGAAAATTTCTCAACAAATTTCGTCAACTAACAGGAGAACATAATCTTATAGTATGTGGATTTTTGCAATATATTTTCTTTAAAAGCTTATAACTCAAAAACTTACCAAGATATTTAAAATCAGTTTGAGGTAGAGTAAAGGTTGAATGTTCAGCTTTAAGATGGAAATATTTTCTTACGCCTCCTGCCACGCCTACAATAGTTTTTGCTTGTATTTGAGTTTGAAACTTAATTGCTTGGAACCTATAGGGTTTCAAGAAATTTTGTGATGCGAAATTAATACTTGTGTTTCAAACATCGTGTGTGCCAATTTTCATTAAAATCGTTTTAATATTAATGGAGTAATTACTCCTCAAACTGAAATATCTCTTAATAGTTGCGACTTAAATGTCCATTTTTGAATATTCTTCATATGCTTATAACTTAAAAACTAATGCAGATATTAAAACGAAACTGCCTGCATGTTTTAGTTTCCAGCTTTAGCTTTAAGATGAATATAATATTATTGGCCGATTCTCAAATAAACTGTGATTTTTAAAGCTATTTATAGTTGACGCCCACTTTTTCCAAAAATAAGGGGCGTGGCAAAATATCTATTCCATTCATCTGAAAGCGCATACCCTGTTTTGTAGGTATGCTAAAATTCATTCAAATATAATACAGGATGGCTTCAAAAAATTTATTTGAAACAAATCGTCCTTGAGACAAAAAAATTTGGAGGCTGAAATTTCCTAAAAAAATTGTCAACTAATAGGAGAACATAATTTCATAGTAGGTGGATTTTTCCAGTGGATTTACTTTAAAAGCTTATTATTCGAAAACTAAAGAAGATATTTGAAATATGTTTCCACCGTATTAAAGGCTTAATGTTCAGCTTTAAGATGAAAAAGTTTCCTTACGCATCCTGCCACACCGACTATTTCTATTTTTATTTTTTGGTTTTAAAACTTAATTGCTTGGAACATATTTTGTTTGGGGAAATTTTTGTGTTATGATATTAATATTCATGTCCCAAATATCATGTGTGCCAAATTTCTGAAAAATCGGTTCAATAGTAATGTAGCAATTACTTCTCAAACTTCAACATCTCTTGATAGTTGCGACTTAAATGTCCATTTTTTAATATTTTTCAAATGCTTATAACTCTAAAACTAAGCCAGATATTATACTGAAACTTTCTCTCTGCTTTAGTATGCAAGTTAAGCTTTAAGATGAATATAATTTTATTGGCCAACTCTCACATCTACTGGGACTTTTAAAGGGATTTAAAATTCACGCCCAGTTTTTGTAAAAATGAGGGGCGTGGCAAATCAATTTTTCATTTCGTCTGAAAGTCTATATCCTGTTTTGTAAGGATGCTATTATTTATTAAAATAGGATTAAGATTTCAAAAATTTTATATGAATCAAATTGTCCTTGAGACACAAAGAATGGCGGTTGAAATTTTCTTAAAAAATTTCGTCATCTAATAGGAGAACATAATCTCATAGTAAGTGGATGTTTGTAATATATTTTCTTTAAAAGCTTAAAACTTTGAAACTAACAAAGATATTTTAAATCTTTTTGAGCCAAACTAAAGACGTAATGATCAGCTTTAAAATGGAGATATTTTCTCCCGCCCCTTGCCACGCCTACTTTGACTTTTTTCTTGTTTTTTAGTTTAAGATCTAAATTTTTGGAATCTAAGGGATTAATTAAAATGTATATGATGACAGATGAATGTTCACCTCTTAAGCTAACTTGGCTAATGTTTCTCCTGAACGGTCTTTGTCTTCTTCTTTTATAATTTAAAATACTTACGTGAAATGCTTTTTTTAAGAAATAATCACACTTTAGATTCTCTCTTTTTCTTGTAATGATTGTTTTAATTTTTATTTTTTCTTTTCAGTTACAGTTTTCATAGCTAATTTTCTTTTTTACTATTGATTTTTTACTTTTAGTGAGGGAAATTTAAATTTTATTTACAATTTTCTTTTTAATTAAATTTTGAGGAAAAGGGTTCTCCATTGATCCATAAAAATATGTATTCTGTGGTTATATATTTTTTCTGTTATAACTATTTTAGGTGTTTTTTGAATAAAGGATTATATATTTATTTTATTATTTTATTAAGATTTGTTAGTGTATTTATTTTTGTTTATTTGTTAACAAAAAATTTTTCAACTAAAACTACTTTAAAGATTTGTTAGTTTTCATTTTAATGTTTTTTTTATATATATAGAAGGATTAACTCTTTCTTTGTTTAATATAAGGAAAATAATTGATAATAAATTTTTTTGCTATTTTTAACCATTGTAGTTATAGTTGCCATACATGGGAGGCTGAGTTGGATAGCTCTTGGGTCCACTGGATGAAGAAGAATATTGAGAAGAGCTAGATGATTTGGATGAGGGATTTTCGCTGAAAAGTCCACCAAAGTTGCGAGAAGATAAAATATCTCCGAAACCACCGGAACCGCCACGATTAGCGCCGGCCGAACTACCGCCACCGCTCAAAAGGCCACCCAAAAAGCTGCTAGCACTGCTACCACCACTGTTGCTGCCACCGCCACCGGACAAAACACTGCTTAAAAAGTTGCTTGCACTGCTACTGCTGCTGCTGCTGCCGCCACCACCACCAGTTAAAACGCTGCCTAATATACCACCCAAAATATTGCTACCAGCATTGCTGACAGAAGAAGAACCACCACTGCTATAACCTCCACTGGGCTGATAACCACCACTAGGCTGATGAGCTGGAGGATTATTACCACCACCACGCAATGTATTGGCTATTTGTCCTGCAATGATGCCAGATACAGCTTGACTTACAGCAGGATTGGAGAAAAAGTTTGAGAAGAAGCCACCGCCACTTTCCTTGTCTTTAGGTTTTGAGGGCGTGTAGCCACCACTGCCGCCACCACTGCCGCCACTACTGCTACCACCACCACCACTATAACCAGGAGCCGGAGGAGTATAACCGGGTCTAGGTTGATAACCACCAGCACCGCCAGGTTGATAGCCAGGTGGTACATAACCACCGGGATTATAACCGCCTGGTTGATAGCCACCACTATAAGGATTATAGCCACCACCCATTACACCGCCATTATTATTGTCAGAGGGTAAACTAGGATATAAACTATGGCCACCAGCCGAAAAACCACCACCATGTCCACCACTACTGCCTCCGCCACCGGCACCACCACTAAAATCGGCCACGGGAGCACTTGGTGTTTGTGGTGCACTAGGCGTATATGAATTGTGCGTATTACCACCGCTTACTTTAAAGCGTCAAGTGTTAAGTGAATGAAGGTGTCAGTGTGTGTTTTTTTTGCAAAGGCGTTTTAATAGTGTCGTTGCAGTTGCAGTTGCAGTTGATGATCACGATATTTGCAGAATAAGCCAAAAGCGTTGCGGATTTTCAGCACGCAGTGTGTTGAAAACAAATCAAAAATAAGTCACATACACAAAAGTGGTGAAATGAAGAAAAGAAAAGCAATTAAAAATAAACAAAAAAAAGAAAAACACAAAATAGAAAGAAAAATTAAATAAATTAATAAAAGAAGCATGAAAACACAAACAAAATATAAACAAATATTATTATTATTAATATAATTAATTAATTAATTAATTACTATAAACTACTTATTTATATACAACATTAAAGTTATTTACCACAAAAGAGGTGAAATTACATTATTTACATTTACACTTGAAATTATTTGATAGTAATTGAAAACACATCATTTAAAGATTCAGAAATTATCTGAAAAAATTGAATTTTGTAAATATAATTTCTTCATAAAAATACAAAGATCATCACTCTTCTTATGACAAAGTTCCAAATTCAATTTTCATATAAAGGAATTAAAAAAATATTATTTTATTAAAAATAAATAATTCACAAAAATTAAGAATTATTAAAATTTTTATAAAAAAGTGATTTTTCAGTTTATACTGAAATTTTTATTAAAAATTAATAAAATAATATATTTATTAAAAGAATTAATTAATGGACTTGTTAAAATTCTAACTTTTTCTAAAATTTAAATATTCAATAAACACTAAAATGTTTATAAAATTTGTATTTAATTTTCTCTATTAAAATTTAATTTTCGTTATAAATAAAATTTTCCATTCCAGTTTTATTAATTGTAAAAAATCAATTTTTTTATAAAAAATTCAAATTTTAATAAAAAATTAAATTTTTCTTAAAATAAAAATATTAATACAAAATCCAATTTTTATAAAAAAATAAATTTTTTTCAAAACCAATTAATTTTTTAAAGAATTTTTTATATTAAAAATAATTTTAAATATTTTTTAAATTGTTTTTAGTTTTAAAATTTCTAGAAAGCAAAAACTTCATTTACTGTTAAACAATGTTGAATTAACATTTCTTATATATGAAGGTCAATTTATCATTTATACAGTTGTTTTGCTTTATAGATAAAATTGTTAATTCAATATTGTTTTACAGTTTGTTCTTCCTTGGAACTTTATTATCGGAAGATTCTAAGATTATCTTATTATGTCGTAAAATGTGATTCTCCTCATTTATAAATAGTAGAACCTTGCTAAAAGTGAGTTCTAGAAGATGATGCCGAATTCAAAAACTATCAAAGGACGAACTTTAGCCGTTTTTAAATCATGATCAACAATATATTATTTGTCCCGATTTGGCTTAGAATGGCGGCGTTATATACAAAAAGTGCTGTTACTGGGCGTAGTAAAAAATACTTTTCGCATTTCTGAAAACAGCATGAGCTTTTCTTTCACTCTAGAGGGCGACTGATAGAACTTTTTTCGACTCACCATAATGTGCAATATTATTTCACCCCCAAACTTAAAAGTGTTTAATATTAACTGAATGAAAGTATTTTAGCGTTTGTCAAATCAAATATGTCTTTAACGATGAATTTGCTTTAAGGTTTTTTCTTTAGGCCTCTTGTTCCACACGCTCATGCCTTTAGCCAATCAGTCGAAATACTGGAAAAAGTGATATCAATATGGAGCCAATTAAATGTACTTGATGTTTAGATCCAAAAATTTCAATATTTTAATATTTTATCAGAGTATAAACTCGGAGCAAAATCTTTTTGTTCCGTGTAAATATTTATTCTCCTCTCCGTACAAGTAAAAAAGAGGATTATTTTTAATTCGCTCCAAAAGGGCGAAATAGTTGTAAAGTAAAAAAATGTACTTGTACATACACAAGCACACAAACAAATTTCTTGCCGCAATTAAACTTACTGTTGTTGTTTTATACTCAAATATGCAATAACAAAGACATACAAAAAGTTAACACTTCTTAATGAGTGAGTACGTTTGCATATTCTTACAGAGTTGTTAACATAGAAACATTCATTTTTCAGCTTAAAAGAAAACATTTTGGGTTCTACACATGACTTCAAAACAATTTGCGCATTATTCATTTGCTCTCTTTCCTAATTTTTATCTTTTGTGATTTTTATAATTTTTTTTTTCAAAATTAAAGTCTTTTAAAAATTAAAATTAAACTCTTTGAAAGATCCGATTTTACAAAGAATAATAAAAAGAGTCGAAAATGTATCATGCATTAAATCTTTAAAAACATGTGCATCTCTAGCGCTTATATTTGGTTTCATAAGCAATTATGGGAATTTCCTCTTCATCTTTTAATTTTTCAATATCGTAAATTTCTGATCGTTTTAATAATTCCATTTTTGCTTAAAAAATTATCTCAAGTGTAAAAACGAAATAAACTATAAGAAATTTATCTTTTAGATAAAAATTACAAAAATTCATAAACTTTTCAAATTTCACCTCTTTTTTGTTATTGATTCTCGACTACGAGTAACTTCTCAATCTCTTTTCAATTAGTTTTATATTCTTAAAAATTAATAGTTTTTATTTAACATTATCTTAATTATTTTTTGTTCATATTAACTTTTGTTTAATACTAATCGTGGTGTCTTCAAATACTGTTTAAGTTGTTTTTTAATCAAATTTTCTTTAATTTCCGTTTCTTTTTATAAATTTACGCTTAAAGTAGAAAAAAACTTTTAGTTTTTTTTTTTTTTGTTAATAATTATTAAGTCTTTTTTAATTTGGATTTTTTATAAATATTTTGCAAATACTTTTAATATTTACAGTTTAATTAAAATTTTTCTTTAATTATTAAATTCACTACGACCAATTTGTTGACATTATTTTTTAAATATTTTTTTTTTTTTGTAAAAAAATCTTATTTATTTAATACTCGTAATCAAAAATAAAAAAAATTGAACACATTTTGTTGTTGTTTTTTATATATTTAGCAGTATTTTGTTGTTGCTGTTATTTTATGTTAATTTCTTTTTAAAACCCTGTTAATGTTAATTTTATAATTGCAAATTTTAGTTTTATATGTTTGTTGTTGTTTTTGCTGTAATTGCTGTTAAATTATTTATTTGTTAGTAACATTTTTATATGCTGTTGTTGTTGTTGTTTTCGCTGTTATTTATTAAACCATTTTTCAATTTATTTTGAAAATGTTTGTATGTATGTATTTATTTTTATACCCTACACTACTATAGGTGATTGGTGTATTATGTGTTTATGCAAATATTGTAACGGACAGAAAAAAATCTGCTACCATCACTTTTAAGTGTAACATTCGACTCAGTATCACTTTCCGATTCGATTTAACGATGTCCGTCTGTCCTTCCGTCCATTCGTCTGACCATGAAAACTTATGAACAAAATGCAGGCCATAGGTTTAATCTTAATGAAACTTGGCATGCGTCATTATTTTGCCCAAGAAGATGCGTATTGGTGATGATCATTCCACCTAGCTTTAGGATTTAAGTTCAAAAAAGTCCTAAATATAAAGCGATTTTAATGAAATTTTAATTTAATCAAGTAAATTTTAATGAAATCAAGACAAAATTAATCAAAAATCGATTGTCGATACATATTTTTTTCTAGTTCCCATATTACGCCCCCAGAAAAAAAACCTTTTAGAGCGCACTAATCCCATATGGATGTTAGTACCAGTATAATATACTGCACTCTTAAGCATAAATTAAAAAAAAGTACATTTATACAAGGGTGATTCATTACTTTTTGGTAGCTACCACTTGTAACCAACAATGTGCTGTAGGGTAAAAAATAGTCGGCCTTGACCGACTTGAACTTCTTTTTTGTTATTTTATTTAATATTATTTTTAGATAATTATGTTTATGTTAAAATTACAAAAACAACAATTTTAATTGAATTGTTAATAATTATTTTTACAATAATTCATTATTATTAATATTGTTATTTGCATCCCAAATAATGAAATGAAATGTAAACAAAATGAAAATGAATGTTATTATTAATTCATAGCTAAACGGACGGATATTTACAAAAATAAATATATATGGAATTACGGATTAAATGAACAAAATTATAATACCTCAGGTAACTCCCTATCAAAGTAATCATTCTTAACATTTATCACGAAATATGGTCACAAGATTATTTAAACTACAATGAAACATATTTTAATTGTAAACCTCAATTTAACGTTATTTCATCAATTGACACAATTACAGGATTTTGAATTAAACATAGAAATTAATTAAGTAAACAAATCTTAATACAAATGAATTAATACTAAACTAATATACTTAAATATCCTTACAGTTACTTTTAAAACTCACCACTTTTCTTAAACGACAATTTCAATCCCGCAATAATTCATTCATCATATATGGCAGCCTTTATCTAATTTTTTGGGAATTTTAAGGTTAATTAAAGTCAAACTCATAATTATCGAAAAACTTCTTTATAAACGAATGATTACTTTGAATTAAATCCTTTTTGTTTCAAATTATCATCAAAAAACTAAGAAATTTTGTTTGCTGTTTTTGAAACTGATTTTATTTAAAATATTGAAAAGTAAAATTGTAATTAAAAATATAAAAACGTCAATAAAATAAAATAAATCCCAAAATGCCCATATAAGACTTATTTAAGTAGTATGACTAAGTTTTAGTTTATATGTTTAAGATTTAAATTTTTTGTTTGTTTTACATTTACTTCCTGACATTTATAATGACATACAGAGTTGTTTTATTATTATTTAACAAAATAAATTTCGATATAAGTAAACTGTTCAATTTGAGATTATTAATTTAAAATAGCTTTTATAAAGCTTTTAAATTAAACATTATCAAGAAATAAAAGCTTTCCATTAACATGATATATTTTCAATATCATGTTTATAGATTTTGTTCTTTGTAAAGCTTTTAAAGACAACAATCTCATATCTTAAAAGCTTTCAGTACAACTTTAAGCATTAAGATATAATAACAAATGTTGTATTTGTTTAAAATATTTTAAAACAGAAATATAAATTCATCAAAAGTTTTGCTTTAATTAAAGTCTGCTACCAAAAATCATTTTTCTTGAAGCTTTCCTCGATTAAACTTCAATTAAGTCTATAATTAAAATCTAATCTTAAAAGCTTTATCCAAAATATTTCAACAGTTAGAAGAATTTTTAAAATATGATTTAACAAAAACTTTATTACGAGAGATTGAAAAAATCATGATTTTTTCTAATTCGGATTAGATTAAATGATTCCCTCTGTTGAAATATATTTTTATTATTATTAATATGAAAAGTTAAAAGCTTTTGTTAAAACTTAAATTTTAAAAAGGAATTTCAGATAAGCTTTACTAATTTCGAGAAATTGAAAAAATATGAAGTTTTATTGCCTTTTTATTTTATGCTTGGATTTCCTTCTTAAGAAGCTTCGAGTTTTTAATTGTTTGCTTATTTTTTATGAAATAAAATTTAAGAAAAGTTACAATTATAAATTTAAAAAAGCTCTTGGAGATATATTTTTTTGATAAACGTCTTTAGATAGCTTTTATTTAACAAAAAGCTTTACAAAGTATTTAAGTTAAAACTATAACAAACGAAAAATCTTTAAAAAATTTAACGTAAAAAATCTGTTAAAACTTTTTCAGAAAAAGCTTTTAAATCATATTGCAATTGAACTACCAAATCAAACTTTTGATAAAATTTTCAGAAAAAAATATTTAAATAAAAAAGGAAGGTTTTGCAATCCTCAGAAAACAATTTAACAGCAGCAACCTTTAAGGAAGTAAACAAGCTTTTCTCAGAAAACATCTAAATTTAAATAAAGCTTTTAACATAAAATTTCTAATGCTAAAAAATATAGTTAATCCTAATGCTTTCGATTTTATATATATTTTTTATATATTTAATTAGAAAGTAACATTAAATCTGCTTAAGATTTATTAAAGTTTTTCATTTTCAATTATTATTATTTTGAATTTTTACTAGAAAATTTCAAATTTAAAATAAATGAAAGCTTTCTCAGAATATGTAAAGAATCAAGAAGTTTATTTGAAAAATGGCAAAATAATAAGAATTTTTGTTATAGGAGAGCTTTAAATGTAAAATTTTAAAATATTGAAATAGTTCCAAATAGGAATCTTTTCAATGTAATGTAAATGAAAGCTTTCAATATTAATTATTTGTTGTTTTAAAATTTGAAAATGTTTATTCATGAGGCAACAATGTTGCAATTTTAACAGCAACATTATTGCTGAAAAATGGAGCAGTTGATATCATTTAAATTGAATTTTAAAGTCAACAAATTTGAAAGTGTTTGCTTCAAATTTTAATCAATATAAAGCGTTTACGTTTTCCAGGCTGTAATTAAATAAAAGAAGAAAATTTGTTTGTTTAATATTTTCTGATATAACAGTAACTTAATAGTTTTTGTAGAAAAAAGCTTTTAATGTAATTTAATCTGCTGTTTTAAAATAGTTTTATATATAATTCTTTTCAATATGGTTAAGTGTTACTGACAACATGTTGCATATGATGCTGATTTTATTATTTGCAATATGAACAAAAGCTTTCAATATAAATTGTTAAATAATTTTAAATATTTCGTTCATGAGACAACAACGCTGCACATTTAAGATGTGAAACATTGTTGCTGGCAACATGTTTTTTGTTTCCCGCTTAATAAAATTGAACAGTTTACTTTTAATTCTTACAAATAAATTAAATTTAAGCTTTTAGCTTTTAACGACTTTTGTTTCTAAAAAATGGCTAAAAAGTGTGGCCTTAATTTGGTTGTATTTCTTTAGGTTACAAATTTAAAATTTTTGTTCTTTATGGATTTTATCTATTTTTTTTTAATAATTTTTTGTTGTTTCTTTATAAAAAAATAAAATATTGTTTACAATTTTTTGTTTTTGTTTCTAAATCTGTTCGTTGTTTAAAGTAATTGTTAATGTTTTTAACTGTTTTTTTTTTTCATTTAAAAGAAAACCTTAAGTTGCAAAATTTGTTTTACATTCACACATTTATATTATTTTGTCTTTATAATTAATATTATTTATATGGTTTATTAAGGATTTTATTACAAAAAATTATTTTTATATTTATATATTTTTAAAGGGTTTTATTTTATTTAAAGTAAGATTTTTTTTATAAATTTACATTTATTACTTTTTGCTGTTTTTGCTTCATTTAGTTTTGGCATTAATTAATTTTATATATTTTGTTTATAAACATTTTTTATTTTTTATGTTGATTGTTATTTTTAAACAGTTTTTTATGTAGAGTATTTTTTTAATAAATTATTTAAGAAACTGATCATTTGCAAAAAGCTTTTATTAGTTTATTTTCTGTTCAATTATTTTTTTAAGCTAAAAGTTCTCTATTCTTTCATTTCCTTTCTTTGGATTGTAATTTAATTGCTGCATACGTTTTGCATCTGTTTAAGTTTACAAAAAATATATAGAAAAAAATATTTAAGAAAAAATATACTTTGCAGAGTAAGGAAACACTCGAAGCAAAATCTTTTTTCAAATGATCTTAATTTTTACTCTTCTTTGCGAAGATTAAAAAAAAATAAGATTTTTTCCAATAAAATGTTTATCTATAACTTTTAGCTAAGAGTAAAAAAGGGAAATATTTTTTACTCGCTCTGGAAATGAAAAGTGGTTGAAAAGAACACAAAAATAATAATAAAAACAAATATACACAAGCACACAAGAAACATTTTTGCTAACATTTTTGAGTAATACAGACCACTTCAAAACAATTTGTACAAATTATTCATTTTTAAACGTTTTTTTCGATTTCGTTTATTTTATTTTTATCGTTTTCAATTTTTTATAATTTTTCAAAATTAAACTTTTTTCAAAGAGCGATAAAAGAACACAATCCTTTAAAAATTAAAATGTCTCTTAAAGAAACCGATCTTACGAAGAGTAGTAAAAAGAGTAGAAACCGTACCCTGCATCACTGTCATGCATTCTGTCCACTATGGTTTGGTCCTTCTGCTTATCTGTATTTTTTTCCATTTCATTATCTTTTTACTCCCTAACGAGCTTAAATACACTCATTCATATACATTGAATTTACTTCAGAGAAGAAGAGAGAGAAAACAACTTTACAAAGAATTTTACATGCCAGAATGAATACTTTTTCTGCATTGTTTGCTTTTAATGTAAAATGGACTTTAGATCTGGAAATAAAATGGAAATAAATGAAATCAAAAAGGATAAAAAAGAAATAATCAGACCAAAACCAAAGTTGTCTTTATTTCATCTCTTTTGAGAAGAGTGAACAAATGAAGTTGTTTTTATTTCAAAACCGCAAAATAAATGTTGGCATTTCTTTTTTCTCTCTTGTGAAGTTCAACAGAAGAAGATTTCTTTATTAAACGGTTATTAATGGAGTTATAAAAGAGATTAATTGATTTTGTTGACAAAACGACATCTGTCTATGATGGGAAAAAATAATTGATTTGTTGGAGGTAAAAAAATAATAATAATTTGAATTAATTTTAAAATATTGCGGATTTTTTTTGTTAAGTTTAATTGTAAATCTTTAAGATTTAAAAAGCTGTCGTTAAAAGTTATATATAATAATAAATCTTACAAAAAATTCTCAAGTTTTTAAAGCTTTAATTTAAATTCCGATATTTAAAAGTTCAAAAAATTAAAAAAAAGCTTTTAAAGCAATTATAAATTCTTAATGGAAAAAGGCTTTAAATTTATGCAGACTTTTGTATGTTTTCAACATTAATAATATTTCAAAAGCTTTTTAATATTAAAGTTAAAGCTTTAATATTTCTTTCCTAAAAGCTTTTAACAATTTGATCAGTCTCTTAAATTATTAATTTTTAGTTATAATTTCTATTTCATATTTTGCAAAAAAGATAATAATAATAATAAATTTTATATACCTGTAGTTTAATATTTTTATATTTAATTATTTTTAAAAAACTTAAAATTCTTTACAAAAAATAAAAAATCATTTTTCTTTAATTTCAACAAAACAAAAAAAAACTTTTTAAAAATGCTTTAAACTGAATTTGCAACAAATAAAATATTACGTGCTGAATTGCATTAATTTCTGCAACATAATAACGAAACCGGCCAGAGTCAAAAACGTTTTCATGTTAATCACCATTGAACGCCCAGCAGAGTTTGGATGTGTTTGTGTTTGACGATTGTAGGGATTTTGATTTTGATATTGTGGCGGAGGCTTATTGTACATATTTGGACTGGGATAGCCACCAGGATAGGGAGCCAAACCACCACCGCTTCCACCCAAAATGCCAGCACTACCACCTGGTGGTCCACCAGTACCACCAGGTGCATTGTAGAAGGGTTGTTGACCAAATACGAACGGTGGATTGTATGGATTCACCGGCTGTAGACCTTGAGGAACGCCTGGATTGAGTACGCTACCTGGATGATTGGGTTGTGGGAATTGTTGAAAAGTTGGAGCTAGAGTGGGTGAATTATAAGGGAAGATAGGCAGATTTGGTAAGACGGGTATTGACTGCGGAGCGCCAAACACGTAATGGGGATCTATGATGGACGGATTATTGTATTGACCGTTACCACCATTCTGACCATTACCATTTGAGGCGCCGTTGCCACCATTGTGACCATTATTATTATTGTGATTGCTATAACCACCGTTATTATTATTACTACTAAGGCTACCACTATTCTTATTCATATAACCGTTACCGGTTTGATAACCATTATTGCCCATCGATGATGAGCCCGGTTTAGCACCGTTGCCATTGTGATTGATGTAAGCATGAGTGTTTAAAGTGGGATTTGAATTTGATGACGATGATGAACCAGATGAGAATATATTTAATTCTGGTCCAGGTTTTAAACTGGATCCTGTATGTATGTAACATATTGAGCGTTACACATACAAGGATTTATACGAAAAACACACACACACATACAAACACAATTACATGTTAATGTTAGTGTTGCCATAATTAAGAAGGAGAGTAGAGCAATTTGTAACACAGAAAAAATGGGATAAAGAAATGGGAGAGAGAAAAAATAATATAATAACACCGTTAGTATTCGAAAAAAATATATGATCTGTGTATGTGTAATATTATATAGGTATATGTATGTAATTGTCTATATTATTATTTACATTTTGTTGCATTATTTTTGTTATTTTTTTTGTATCTAATTACCAACTAATTTAACCAATAATACGAAACATGCAGTTTGAGGTTAGGGCAGGTTCTCTTAACTCTAAAAAGCCGGGGGGTTTTACAAAAAAGAAAATTATCAAAATGCTACATTAATTTATTGTATTAAATTGAAACAAACTACTTTTTGATGATTCATGAATTTTAATTATAAAAATTAATGTTTAAAGCGTAAATAAATTATTTTTAACTAAAAAATAGTTTTAACTTAAGATTTTTTTTGTAAAAAATGTGTTGCCTTGTTTAATTTAAAGTGTTTTTATTGTTGTTTTAAGATTATTTTGCCATTTAGTTTTATATTTTAATTAATTAAATAAATGCAATTTTAATCATTGTTTTTTATTTTTGTGTTTGTTGTTGTGTTGGGTTTTTGAATTAACGTTCATTTATGATTAAGTTAATTGTTTTAAGCCAGTGATCATGATTTATATGTTCTTTGCTGTTTTGTCTTGTGCCAAATTAATATATTTTAATTTTGCCATTTAAAATTTATTTTAATTTATTGATATTTTTATAAAATGTAATGTTGTAGTTGTAATGTAGATTCTGAGTTATTTTTTAGTTGTTGAGAGAGTTAAATGCCTAATTATTATTGACTTTTATAGTAATTATTATTAATAAATTATTTAGATTATACTGTTATAAAAAATAAAAGCTTTAAATGTAAACTTGTAATTAAATTAAAATTATTAAATTACTGAATTAAAAATGAAAAATGTAATAAAACTAATTGAAAATTCCACAAAGAAAAAAATGTCCAGGGTCTTATTTTCTTGATTTCATATTTTCCTGATCTTGGATCTATTCACATCTTACAGAGTGTCCAAATCCATTTCTTTAGGAAACTGTAACTTTTGAACCATTAAAAACATCTGAATTTAGAGGTGAGATATTTTGGAGTTGATAGATTTCATAGATACCAAATAAGGACAATCTACAAACAGAATTTATTTTGTCTCAATTCATAAATATATTTTTTTGCGAATTAAAATACAATATAACCTTTGGGTCTACATTGAAGGGACGCTGACTTCGCTCCTGACCACATAGGCACTTGAACTCCTCGAGATCAATTTCAAAATACCTCATCTTTAACGATGTTAAATATCATTAAAATATTTCTTACGATTCAAAAGTTACTTAATTATTGCCAAAAAAAGATTTTCTCCTAAAGAAAAATTCGTTGAAAAAATTTTAAGATTTTAAGAAGATTTTAAGATTTAATTTTAGTCGATAACGAAAATCACACTGTAAGTCTTCTTGGTAACGAAAACTTATACTACACTCAGTTAAACAATGATTGTTTTCTTATTTTATGGGTCGTTATTTGATACCCTTGGATTAACTATCACTATTAATGTTTTATATGTGTGTCCAACTTTGGGACCCAGTGGATCGAAACCCATTATATTCCTAAAGATCCAAGCTATAAACTTAAACTCTTCTGCAACTTGGTTATCACTATATAAAATAAAATCGGACTAACCACATTCAGAACTACAGATTTATTTCCATTTAAAACATTGTGGAACGTGATTTATTTCTTTTTATAGTAAAATGAAAAATTGTTTCTAAATTGTCTAGAAACCGAAAATTTATTCAAAATTTTTTAAACTCTGGTTTGGAACTTTTACTAAAAATTTTCAAAAACATGGAAAATTTAAAAAAAAAAAAACTTATCAAAAATTTCCACACAATTAATTTTTTTTAATTTCTTAAAATCAGATATTTATATAAAATTGGAACAAAATTTGTTCAATAAAATTTTCCACAAGCGGAAATTTGGGTCATAATTGCCATAAAAAGGAAATTTTATAAAAATTCTAAAAAATGGTAAATTTATATAAAATTTAACAA
Organism: Cochliomyia hominivorax; assembly: GCA_004302925.2. NCBI lineage: Eukaryota > Metazoa > Arthropoda > Insecta > Diptera > Calliphoridae > Cochliomyia > Cochliomyia hominivorax. Next base: position 36,152,201 of record PYHX02000495.1, on the reverse strand, counting down.
AAATTATAAAGCAATTGAAAATTTATCAAAAAATTTCTAAAACAGGTATATTTACCAAGAATTTCACAAAATGAGAAATTTTTTTAAAATTTAAAAATTACAATTTTAAAGATAAAACTTTAAAGTGCATTTTTCAAATAGGAAATTTATTGAAGATTTCTTTTAAATGAAAACTTTGAGAAAAAATTTAGTTTGAAATGAAAAATATTCAATTCTAAATTTAAATTGGAAAATTTTAAATTAATTAGAAAAAATTTAAATTTATATAAAATTTTTCAATTTATAAAAAAAATTTTTATTTATAAAAAATTACAATTCAAGCGAAAATGAAAAGGGAAACTTAAAATGAAAAATATTAAATTATGAATTGAAATTGATTAAATTAAGAACGAAAACTAAAAACATCAAAATTGATATAAAAACTTATTTTTGTTTATTCAAAATTTTCAAAAATTCCAAATTAAGAAAAAAAGAATTCTGAAAAAATTGTATCCAAATAAAAGTTAAGTAGGAAGTTTTTAATTCCAATAAATGTTCAGAAATCGTATATATAATTAAAAATCTTATAAAAATTTAAATTTATTAAAACAGGAATTTTTATCGACAACTTTCAAGTGGCAAATTTAAACGAAATTTTTCGAAATATTAATTTTTCAAAGTTTTTCCATATAAAGGATATTATATTGTCCAAATGTCCCTTATAAAGAAAAACTAAAGAATTTATTTTTTTTTTTTAATTTATTTTCGGAAATTTCGAAAAATGCGAATTTATTGAAAAATTTTGTTAAAAAATCACTGACAATGGAAAATTGATATAATATTTTTTTCTTTCATAATAGAAAATTTTAGAAATTTTCAATTTATTAAAAAAAATTCTAATGAAAATTTATCGAAAACTTTCTTATTGGAAATTAATTGAAATTTTCAAACTTGGAATTATATTGAATATTAATTATAAAATAAATAAAAATATAATTTTGAATTTTAGGCAGAAATTGGAGTTGAGGTAAATTTATAAAAAAAAATAAATATTTTTGGAATTTTTTTTTTAATTTTAGGAAATAAATATATTAAATGAATATTCTCACAAACAATTTTAAAAATTTTCGAAATTTTAAAAAATTTTCTACTATAAAAAAAACTTAATTTTTTTAGAAAATATAAATGAATCAGAAAAATATTTAAAATTAAAAAAAAATCCTAAAGTTTCCCAAGAAAATTTGAAATTTCTTAGAAAAGTATATAAAAATTCCTATATTTATGTAGATCTCTAATCGGAATTTCTTATTCGTCTTCCATAATATATCGAAATTTGATTATAGTGGTTTTAGTTTTAATCCCCAGTTAAAAGTAAACTTAAAAAGAATATTTAAAACTTAAAGAAAATATACTTTAAACACAAACATAAAATTAATTAAAACTTAAAACATAAAAATAAAATTAAAAAAACAAAAACAAAAAATAATAATCACCTGAAGGGTTAACTGACGATGACGAAGAAGAGGTACTGACGCCAGACTTCTTTCTACAAGTGGGATAACTGCCACAATCCTTGCCATCACGTTGACTATAACTGCAAGAATCAGTGTTAATCACACACTCCTCATTGGGCAAACAGCCAATGTCATTGCAGCCACGCCCATACTCTAATGCAGCGTTTGCGATTATGTTTAAAATTTTTTTTAAGATTTCATTATTTTGGAGATTTTTTTTTTACAAAAACATTTGTTTATTTTGTTGTTGTTTAAGTTGAATTTGAAGTTTTGAAGTAGTTTTAGTTGTTGTTGGTTGTAGTTTAGTTGTAGTATATTTTGGTGTATTTTATTTTTATTTTAAAATGTTTTAATATTTTTGTTTATTATAAAAAATATATTTTTAATTAATATTTTTATTTTAATGGCAACACAAATACGAAATCGCATGGATTCATTAAACAAATTATTGTGTATTTGATTAAAAATTAAACCAAGTTTTTTTTTCGTTTGAAGGAAAAACATAAAAAGGAAGAGGAGAAAAAGTAATAAAACAATATTAAAATAAAATTAAAATAATTTTCATATATTACAAAAATGATGAATGAGTTTAGTAGATGATTTTGGAAAGACAATTTTAACACAAACAACACTGAGGAAATTACATATTTTGATATTTTTTTAGCTTTTAGATTTTTAAAGAATTTAGTTTAAAAGGATTAAGTGCTTTTGGAATAATTTAAGGATTTCAAAAAATAATAATAATAAAATTAAATAAAAAAATAATAAATTTATAATATACTTTGTGTCATATTTTACAAGCTTTTCTTTAAAAATTTCCCTTTGCTATAAGAGTCCTTTTAAATAAAAATAATAGAAAAATGTGAACTGGAATCAAAATTTTAATCTAAACTAAGATCTGAACTAGAATTTGAACAAGAACTGTACTAGAATCCGAACATGAATCTGACTACAATCTGAACTATAAATGTAATAGAACTGAACTAGAACTGATGCAGAGCTGAAATATAACTGAATTAGAACTGAAGTAGAATCGAAATAGAACAGAACTAGAACTGAACAGGAACTATAACTGAATTAAAACTAAACTAGAAATGAAATACAACTGAACTAGAACTGAATTTGAACTAAACTAAAACTGATCTACAGAAAGTGGTGATAAGATTTGAATTAAGACAATGTCAGAATATTAAGATAACATTTTTTTAAGAATATGATCTTTACTGTAGATAATTTCAAAGGAAAGCTTGTAATTTATGGCATTGAAATGTATCTTCTTAGCCAACAGAAGTATAATAATAAAATAATAAAATAAAATTTTAACTTAAAAATTTACCTCAGAAATACAAAAAATCTTAAAATTAAACAAAAAAAAAAAACTACACTGAGAGAAAAAATCAATAGGAAAAATATGTTTGTGATGTTAAATAACAAAGAACTTCAACACTTGAATTATTTTTTTTTCTGAAACTATTTGTTTATGGAATAAAAAACAAGAAGAAACACAACCAGAAAAAAAGAACGACTAAAAGAAAATATTTTTTTCAACAGTTTTCTTATAGTTTTGTTAAGTTAGTTTTCTCTCTTTGGAAGGAATAAAAAAATAAATGATTTTTTCATGTTCTTGTAGTTGTTATTTAGTTTGTGGGCATATTTGCCCTTTAGCTACATACTTGAATAAGAGTTGACGCTGCTGACAGCACATAACAGTAAAATACCGCAGGCTAACAAGCCTACGCCTCCCATTTTCCTCAACATGTTACTGACGTTTTCTTCAAGTTGTTTCCTTCTTTAGCTGTTTGGTTTTTAGGCAATTTTTTTCTTTAGTTTCCTTTTTTTATAGCTGACTTTAGTCTTAAGTTGTAGTTATTGTTGTTAACGGCTGCTTCCTTGAGTTATTACTGCGGTTTACCCCAAACCTTTACACACACACAAGACAACAAAAATTTTAAACTTTCAGAAGTTATTTCTGTAAATAGAAGAGAGTGAGAGAGAAAAAAACTAAGTATTAAATTAAGAAAACATAAAAATTATAGTTTTTGCTTAGAAATAGATTATAAGAAATATTAGTTTTGCCAACCGTTACTTGCCAAAATAAGAAAAAAAGAGGACGACATTTTTATATTTATCTCAAGTCTTGTTTGTATCTTCCTTCTTGGCTCTTCCTTAGTTTGGTTTCCGTTTTTTGGTTTTTGGTAGTTCTTTATATTTTAAATTAAAATAATAATTTATGACTTTAATAGTGCGGTATAATTAATTTTTCTAGCAGACAAACAACAAAATTCTTTTGCAATGAGGGGAAAAACCTATTTATAATCAAATCTCCCACACAACACAAATTGCTGGAGATAAACTGAAAGGACACCAAGGACAGAAAAAGAAAACGATATAAATCGTTTATTTTATGCTAATAAGGCGGGTGATGTTTTTTCCAACTGCTTTTTTGGAAGTTTATGTAGACTGGCCAAAAAATTAAAAGAGCAAATAATACATAAATTTGTAAGCATTTAGTTTAGAGTTTTTTCATTCTTGGAAATAAGTAAAAACAGTAATAAGGAAGGAAAACGCTAATTTAAATAAGTAACAAAGACAGTGGTTAGAAACTGGCAGTAAAACCTTTAACAGTGCTTCCAAATAAAAAGGATGTAATAATTTAAAATCGACCTGACAAATGATTGGATTCACCTAGAACAGAATTAAAGGAAAGTTCTCTGAACTAGAAGTTGATTTCGTATCTAAGCTGGAAGGTAAACTATAATCTAATATAAAATCTAAACTAGAATTACAACTAGACATTGATCCAGGATCTAAGGTAGCATTTGAATCAGAAACTGAATTTATATATGAACTTGAATCAGACATAGAAATACTATCTAAAGTAGAACTTAACTAACATTCTGAACTAGAACTTAACTGGAATTTGAAAAGAAATCTGAAAAAGAACTGAAGTGGAACTAAACAAAGTGTAGTTCACTTAGAATGTATACTAAAATTCGAAATAAAACCTAAACATGAATCTTTACAAGAAACTAGAAAATTTGTTAGAGTCCGAACTAGAGCTGAACTCTAGTAACAGAACTAGAACTGAACTATAAACTATAACTAAACTGTAGTGGAACTGAAATAGAACTGAAATTGAACTGAAATAGAACTGAACAAGATCTGAAGTAGAACTGAACTAGAGCTGAACTTGAACTGAACTAGAATTGAAACAGAACTGAAAAGAACTGAAATAGAACTGAACTAAAACTGAAATACAACTGAACTAAAACTGTAATCGAACTGAACTAGAACTGAAGCAGAACTGAACTACAACTTGAGTAGAACTTAACTAGAACTGGACTAAAACTGTAAAATGTATGACCATAAAAAGGTTATATTAATGACAAATTGGATATAAAAGTTTAACAAAATTTTGGCCATAAAAATCCTTTCCGCATTAAATATTCTCTATTTAAATTAAGAAAACTTCAATTCAACAACAATTAACACAAAATGTGATAAAAAACATTTTTGTTATAAAACACTTTAAAACAAATTAAAAGAAATGAAATATTTAAATAAATATCAACCCAAAAATCCCTGATCTCGCATATATCAAGTGTTAAATAAATACATACAAAAATATTTATACTTCCACACTCATTACAACTAATTCACATACACAAGCACACAATGTTCTAAATAAATGCCTGAATTTCAACAAAGTTTTTTTTTCCCTTTTTATAATCTAAAACACCTCCCAAAAAAATAAATATTTTAACTGTTCACAAATAAAACAGTTCACAGGACCAAACAAACAGCAGAAACATTAAATTTCAAACAAACTGAAAGAATTATCTGAAAAAAAGCAACAACAACATTGAAATGTGAGTGTGTAGTGAACCCAGTGATTAAGTTGGAAAAAACTTTACGTTCTCCCCGTTTACCCCTTTGAAAACATACCACATTGACAAATGGACAAAGGAATTGGGAAAACAGATTTTTTTCACAAAATAAATAAAGTTTTTTCTTTATATCCTTTTTTTGGCTACAAACACCAACAAATAAAATACTTTATTAGCAACAAACATTTAAAAGAGTTTGTTTAGTATTTTTTGAGAGGGTAAACAGAACAGAACTGTGATAATGATGATGGTATAATGAATGAAAAACTGGGGAAAGAAAAAGGAATTTAAAAAAGGCATTGACATCCGTTAAATAGCAATAAAGGCGTAAATGGCATCCTCAAATATTTAAATATTTGAAGAAGTTTAAAGTGTCCTTTATTTTAACAACAAATTTGAAATTTTATGATAATTGGAAAGGGGTTTTCTGTAATTGAATAAACGTCTAATGACATATTTATATTTGGATATAATTTTTGGAAAAGAATTTAATAAATGTCCGTTTTCTTTCATTTAAGTATATCTAAAACCGACTAGGCACAGTGGAGCAGAATCAAGATTATTGTGGGCGTGGTATGTCGCTAAATTTATAGGTTTTTGCTGTAAGAAGAAAATGATATTTTTATTTGATCAAAAGTGTGGGAAATGTTTTACTTCTAATTACCCAACTTCTTAATAATATGTTAGAGGGGTAATAGACTTTTACAAATTTTATCTTTCATCAATGGAGCTCTTGCCCACGCAGTGTTATTGCTATTTTTTTCATATACTATATTCAACTAAAACTTAAAGTTTAATCGAATGGACTGTTTGAGAATCAAAGTGGTTTGGCAAAATTTTATCACCAGAATAAAGCTTGAGGTGTGTACTTTTATCCGATATATAAAACTGTTTGGAGCCGTTTGTGGAACACATTTTCCGTTCGAATGAAAAAACTTAATTTTTTACATGTTTAAATTATAATGAGTCAACAACTTAGAGTTTTTAAGATTAGAATGAAACAGAGTCGAAACTTATTGAAAGTGGTGATGATCGGCCTATTATTTATTAACCTAAAAACCAAGTAAATGTTCTCCCAGAATGGGGTTAATAACTCACATTAAATAAATAGGAAATTTTGTTGATATGAAGTTTAAAACATTAATAAATCACAAAAATGTCTTAACCAAGATCGGTGCATAAATTCCCATAAGGAAGGATCACTATATTTGTAACGAGAAAGAAGTGAATTTACCGTCACTTCTTGAGTCGATTCAACGATGTGGGGTTTTAGGCTGATGTAACCCGAGAAATAAAAAACAAAATAATAATTAAGTTTGGCATAAAGAAGACATTACTGTGCCATGATGTATCATATAGTCCAACGGACGTACGGACAGAAGGACAAACATCTTTGAGTAAGATATTATTGAGTCAATTAATTCAAAATGTTGACTACTGAACTCTTGTTGCAGGATTTATAAGAAATTACGTTCATATCGCAATTTAGAAAATTACGTTCAAATCGATTGACGGACTCATATTTGGATATCGTTTGGTCATATATCGGTCTATAATTTTTTTCACTGAGTAGCGAACATAAAGAAACAGTAATTCTAAGTGGTAATACTTCAACAGACAAACACCATTGACTAAGATTTTTAAAGGAATACAAGAATATATACACTTTATGGTGTCTTTGTTGGTGTAATATACGGAATACTAAAATATTTGCAGTGATTTTCAGGAAATTTGCCATAAGAATTATTCATGTAATAAGAAACGTCCAAAGAGTTTTTTGTGAAACCTTTTAAATTCCATTAAAATAACTTAAAGATGTCGGTTCCAGAATACTGTACAATAATATAAACTTTTAAATATTAAACATTCACCAAACATAAACGTTTTACAACTCAAACATAAAATTTTGCTGATGCTGATGTTTAACCATGTGAAGGTGTGTTAACTGCAACCTTTATGTGGTTATATTAGTAGAAGGATATTTGGTTAAAAAACTTTCTCTTATGTTTTCAAAAATGGATACTACCACTATGAGAATAAGAGGTATCCAATGGAAGATAAAATTCAAAGTGATAAGGGTTTCAACACACATTTTTACATACCGTATTAACTGTTTTACAATCCTCAAAACCGCAAACAACAAAAATTCAATTAAAAAGTAATAGAAATTACAGCTGATGTTTATGCGAAAAAAATTAATGATTTAGAAAAAAAGAGCAAGAGACTATAACAACTTGTTTAACTAATTAGTAACAAGTTAAGTGTTATTAAAGGTTTTATTATTTGTTTTTGTTTTCGAGCTTTTTATCGGGTTTGGATAATGCAAATTATAATAAAAAAATATGTAATGTTTTTTAAACGAATTATCATTTAATTAATTAATGTATTTGTTATTTATTATTAGTGAGAATTAATAAATTTTAATTAGTGTAGAAAAAAGTAAAGAACAATATTATTTCAAATTAATAAAAAACATTTCAAATGTGATGGGGATAATTGTTTGAAAAATATAAATCAATAATTTGTTATATAAACTAAAAGGCTGAAAATATGGATAAATGTGGAAAGGTTATTTATGTTCTAATTTATAAAAACTATTTTTTTTACAATTCTATTTACTTAATTAATTTGCAACTTTTTCCAAATTACTCTCTAATACACATTATGAGGTGTATGAGTAATATTATTTTCATGTCATATTAAGTATACGCAAACAGTAATATAAAGAAAACTCAAAATTTATTTATTTCTTTAACAGTGAAACTTTCCAGTAATGGTCAGGACCGATTTGCAATTAATTTTGTACTAATTTAAGCAGATTTTTGATGCAATTTAATGTTCAGATCTATCAGAACATGATTCCAACTCATACTAATTATGTTTTTCTTAATACATATGTATTTTTCACTGAAAATGTAGTTTTTAATTTTATTTCACTAAATTAAAAATAAAACAAAGTTTTCACTAAAAATTCCATTTGCTTTAAAAAAGATATTTTTTGCGAAAAATTTAATTTTGCACTTAAAATTCATAACTTAAAGTGGTTAATAATAAACCATTTAGCTTAACAATGTTGTTTCTTACAGAAAAAATTCCATTGTTCTCTAAAAATATTACATTTTATTTATATTAATATTTTCACCAAAAAAATCCTAAAAAACAAAAAATTTGGTAAAAATTTTTTATTGAAAATTCAATTATTTTTAATAAAAAATCAAAATTTTAAAAAATTAAACCTCCAAATTTTCGATGAAAGTTCAAAATTATCAACTTTTTACATTAAACAATTAAATTTTAAATTTAAATTTTCACTAAAAAAATTTGTCACTTCAACTTTAAATTTTCAAAAAAAAAAAAAAAAAAAAAAAAAAAAAAAAATATACATTAAAAGTTAAAAATGCATTAATTAAAATTAGATTTAAAAATTTTTTTAAATTACATAAATTTATTATTAATTTTTTTCACTAAATTAAAACTTTAAATTTATTTTTTCTTATGAAACTTTTAATTCAATTCAATAATTTTTTTTTTATGTAATTTAATTTCAATATGAAACTATAAATTATTTTCTTAATACATTTTTCTGAAAAATTAATTTATTTCACTAAAAAAAATAAAACAAAACAAACCTTTTAAGAACAAAAATTAATTCACTTAAAACATAACAAAAAATAATAAAAAAGTTAAATGAAAAAAACATTGTAAAAATATTACAATTTATATTAATATTTTAAAAATCAATTTTTTTTTTAATGCAAAAGTTCTATTAAATAAAAAAATAAAATTTTTAAGACAACTTTTTTGAAATTAAAGCAAACAACTTTTTATCATTTTTCTAACTAAGTGAAATTTTTATTTAAAATTATAGCTAAAAGATTATTTGCCTTTCAGTTAACTTGTGGCAATGATTTAAGATTTATTGGAAAAAAGTTAATGACTCTACATAAAAGAGGATAATACTAGAATATGTATTTCTAAAACAAGAACTTAATATAATAACTTAAAAAAAGCATTTTTATTATTTGGAGCAAAATGTTCCTTAGAACTTTCCTTTTTATTAAAAAATAAAATGCATTAAAAAACCTTAACAAACCTCTAAATTTTCTTCTCCAAATAAACCAAAAGTTAATTTTTCCTTACAAAATAAATTTATTATCCGAATCTTTTGTTTGTTGACTTTTGAGACTTAACACCCCAATAAATTTACGCTGTTTTCTTAGGAAACAAAATCCTGTAACTTAAAGTTGAACTTTAAGTTTTGCTTACAAATAATAACCGTTTTTACTTGGTTAAACATGATGTTTTAGCTACTGATGCACCTTTAGTTAAAAGAAGCTTTTATTTTTTAAGTTCATATTTTTCAGTTACTTTTTTTCTGAAAAACTAAAAGTTAAAACTCCTTGACAGCATAATTATTTAACTCTAAACTAAATAGTAAAAGAGAAACAGAAACACCTGTTACAACATCTACAAAAACAAAAACTATTAATTCACATTAAAAACAAACAAATATAAAAAAATAATGGAAATGAAAGAAACCAAAGTAGAAGAGAATAATGGAAATATAAGTAAAAAGAGTAACTTTGGCAACCAATCATGATAAAGTAAAGAAGAAGTTGGTTTCTAAGATTTCATTAGCTACTGCGTTTAGAGGAATAAAAGAAATAATAGTTTTGATAAGTTAAAGGATAAGAGTGCTTTTATAAAGACATGGTTTAGAAAACAAATATCATTGCTTTTGGAAGAAAACTCTTAATGCGGGATCTTAACAGGGTCCAAGAATTGTGGTCATATTGCAAACCGTTTCCAAAAATTTATCATGCCCTAACTTTTGGACGAAACAAGATATAATAATATTTTAAAAGGTTATAACTTTGCTTTCTTAACTATTAGGGACCAAACAAATTTTTAACTCGTTTCCAAATTTAAGTGCCAAATTCCCCATGTAGCTTAAAATAATATTGCTTTAAGTGCCACACTAATACGTAATCCATATTTAATAATATTCTTTAACTCTAGTGTCCTATAAAAGTTCCTAATTTTAATTATATATCATTTGTTTCTCTCTATACAACTCATTATTATTTTATTAAAATTTATTCGTACAATTAAACATTCTAAAGGAAATTATTAAATCTCTCTCTAAAGCAACAAATTTTCCTATGAAATACATTCAAATACCTTTCAACAAAACGTTTCTAATACTTTACAGCCTAAAGTGCTTAGCAAGAGTAACAAAGAGTCACTGAAAACAACTAAAAAGAATCCTAGAAAAGTCTCATATGTCCGCAACAAATGTTGGTCTGACATAAGCAATATATCACTTTGTATTTGACATACCGGATGTAAATCTTCTTAATACTATTGTTACAATGAACAGTGGATCCAAATGGATAAATTGAATTTGAATTTATGCCATTTTTAAAGTAGTTAAAAATTAATTAACATCAGAAAAAAAAAAAACAAAAAGATGAAAATCATAAAATCCTGAAAGAATTTCATAACAGCCTTAAATTTCAAATTTAAAATTAAAAATCCTAGACCCACTGTTCCAAACAATGACTATATGGATGAATGCACACCACAATGAATGAATGACTGGTTGTTCGCTTGAATGACGATTTTACCTCAAACGTTTGTTGTTTGGTCTTTGTACAAAATGCACGTGAGAATTTAACAGCAACACCCACACTCACACTTATACACCAACACAAAATATTCAATCTTCACTTCACAAAACTTACGAATACTAACACAACATATTTTGAGTTAAAAAATTTTTGAAGCTGATATATATAATACTGACAAATCAAATAGGAATCGGTGACAATGTTGTTTTATTTTTATTTTTTCCTCAGAAAGATTGAATGACTAGGCAACATTAGCAACTCTCTTGACAAGAGACCTTTATGAATGTGAAAGAGAGTGAAAAGAGGGCAAAAAACAATCAATTAAACGTAGAAATAATAGTAAAAGTAACGAAACAGAAAATATATAAATATAAACTAAAACATGAATATGACATGTGACTAGATGGTTGACTAGTTGAGCACAGAATTTTTGCTGACTTTCGAAATACGAAGAGCACCATTTCCGGAAATAAGAGGAATATGAAGTTATAATATCAATTGTAGATCAAAAGTAATAGTTGATATTTGGCGAAAATTTTGTCCTAATAGAAACTTTTGATCGCTTGAATGGAACTTCATGTAATTTGACATAATGAGTGTAGCATTATAACTATGAGGTTCGAACAATAAGGTTCGATGGACGGAATTATAGGGGAGTAATTTGTACCATGGGCGGAATTATAGAAGTGCCAAATGTAGTACCTTGGACATAGATTTTTGGCCAACTCTTCAAGATGGATTACAACCTTCTCATTTGAAGAAAAACTAATGAATGGAAATTTCTGTCGATTGTCGGACTCTATGACCACGTGCAACATTTTTAAACATTTTAAATAATTTATCTTTGCCTTGATATTAATTTTGCCTTATTCTATAATACTTAAGTTGCAGTGTCACAGTTGCTTCTATTTCCCCTTACAAATGGTGTAAGTGACAAATTTACAAAATTTTTAAAAATATCACATGACAAAAACTATTTTCAAAAATGTTGCATAAAACTGACATTTCATAAGGGGTAAAAAATTTATCTAAAAAAGAACTATAATTTCAACTACCCTGAGCTCTTGCAACACAAGCAGAAAAAGTGCAACATATAAAGAAAAAAACATAAAAAATTGTATACATTTAACAAATATAAACGGAAATGTTACTTCCAGGCTTATGTGATAAAAACTCAAGTGCTAAAAATAAATCTTGCAGCAAAAAAACCTCACACCAACAACTACAAAAAAATACTCAGCTCTTTTTTTGGCTATTAAATATTCCAAACTGAATCAGCAAATAGCTTACATTTGTTGTTCTAAGTTGCCACTATAAACTTTCACATAGATTGCAAGAGCAACAAAATAATGCAACAACTCACACAGAATTTCATATTTTTTCTATCGTTTCTTTTTTTTTTTTTTTGCTGTTGGAGGTGAAAATATAATAAAAACTCAAGTAAAAGCTGATTTGCTGAAAATTTACTTTGCGACTTTAGAGAATTATTGGAGTTAAAATAAAGACGAAAAAATTTGTGGCAAGAGAAATTTGTAAAAAGAAAAAAAACTTTCCAAAAAGTCAGACATCACATTCATGCAACAAAAGTTTATTTTTTATTTTTGTTGTGTGTGTGTGTTAATTTTGTTTTACAAATGAGAAATGTTGCACGTTGCATAAACATATCTATAGTTTGGATAAAATAAAAAAAAAATAATAACAGAAGCAGGTGGTTGCATGCGTGGCATTAAACTATAAGAGCTTCCTTACATGTTGAAAATTGAAATTGAAAATGACATGAAAAGGATGCTACTGATGATGATGATTATTATAAAAGAGGATTTCAGTTGCATTCAGAATTTATTTGTTGAGAAAATAAACATTTGTGTCATTTATACTTATAAAAATCAACAAAAAGTATTTATTTTTGGGTTAAGAAATGAAGAAAATAAACTCTAAATGATTTATGATACTTTAAGAAAAGTATTAAATTTTAAATCATAACTAAAATATAAGAAATTGACTATATAAGGAGTGAGAACGAAAAAATACTTTTTCATTAAAACTTTTAAATTAAGTACAAAAAGTTGGCGAAACATTCAAAAGTCTGACGTCAAACCGCAATCAATGTTAAATAAACCGGGAGAAGGTGTCTGGTGATAGAAGACCTGGTTGAAGTGGAAGCATTGTCCCGCCAAACACACATGGTAGGAATGTATTCCGGTTAGTTTAGTGCTCGGATTTCTTGGTACAACAAGTTAAAGCTAATGCAGTTTAAAAACATACAACGCTCAACAAGTCACTGAATTGAATGCAGCTAAAAATAGGCCAAAAATAAAGCACGAATATTTAAGTTAAGATGGCGAAACGTATGAACTGGCAGATTATTCGCAACTTCCTGGTCAAAAATTTGATGTTGCTAATGCCCAAGGGAATGTTAAAAAATAGTTTAGGACTCAAAAGCAGTAAAAAATTCCCATAAGTTCTTGATGTGGCAATCAATATGCAATTGTGCAAAATGGCGCAAATAGTTTGATACAGCTGGCTCTATAAATACCGAAAATTACATGAAGGGAAAGACAGATTAATTATTTAAATAAGAAAAACTGTGATTTCCAAATACGTTGCTCAGAGATGAAAGCATAACATGGAAGAAACTAATGTGCAAACCCGTGATCAAAAGCAGCGTAAAGAAAATCGTTGAAAATTCGGTCGAAAATACATTAAGTGGGTAGAGGGGTGAGAAAAGGTTATTTTTCTAAAGAAAAAAATTGGATGAACACATGATATTGGAGTGATTTAAGATAAACGATTTTCTGATGTCAAAACGTAATTTCAGCGGAGATAGTATGATGGTTTTGGGTAGCAATTTTGCAGTTGGAGAAGCTTTTGCTCCAACAATAATAAAAAGTATAATTTATAACGAATTGCTGGAAGATGACCTTTTCTCCTGGTGGTTTAAAAAAATGAATGCAGGTGGAATATTTTAGCAATACAATGCCGAAATTCGAATTTCAAAATGGTCTAAGTCATGGCTTAACAAATACAGCGTACGAATAGGGGACTGGCCAGCTTGTAGTCCGAACTCAATCCCAAGGGAGAACTTATGAGGATACGTGGCCTGCAAATATTGTTCAAATAATGATCAAAATTAAAGCATAATAATTTTAAAAGAGCTAAAACTAGTTAAGAAGAAAATTGATTCCGATCATCTTTAGAAATTAGTGGAATCTATCCAGTCCGAACTTTTGTTGCCAATTCCTGTTAACTTCATCGTAAGTGAAACGCATAAAATAAAATATAAAAAAGCTGAAGATGTGGGCTTGTTTAAATTGTTTAAACCGGTCTTGTAACTTGTGACTACCGTTCCGATGATAGAAGATTAGGATTTACAATTCGCAAATTTTTTTCCATGCTCAACTGTTTTATATACTTTTGTTTTCTAAAAAGTTCATAACACAAAATACTCTTCTAATCCCACCAAACACAGAGCATCAAATTATAGTTTCTAAGTTTATTTTTTGATGCGTGTTGTCTGTGTTTCTCTGCCAACAATCGGTTACTTTCAGGTGTAATATTCTTCAAATGCAAAGAGGTTATCAAACTTTCTTTCATTACATATTTTTTGACAAATTATTTAATAATAATTATTGTTATTGGCACAATAATTAATAAAATTTAATGTTTCATACTTCCTTACACTTAAGACTAACGCATTTATTATTCTACTTTAAGATCATGATAATTTTATCAACTGCCGTATCTTGTCTAGATCTCAAAAAAAAAAAAAAAAATTCCATTTCAAAGTAGGAAACAACTGAATTCTATAAATGTCAGTGTAAATGTCCATTCGAAAGTTATGTGTAATATTAGACGTTTTCAACTCATGTCGCTTGCATGCAATAGAAACAACAAACATGTATTGCAACATGCATACAAATAAACTTCAGTGTAATAACTATATTTGGACGAATATTTCGCTCTCTCTCTCTCTCTCTCTCTCTCTCTGTTAAAGCTAAACCATATCTAATATCGGTTTGAAATATAAAAAAAATATGTTTAACCCCGTTTTATCTTATGCAGCATTTTTCTACATTTGACGATACTAGAAAAGTAACTGTAGATAGAGTCTTTCAAAATATTGTTAAAACATTTTCTAAACTCTAACACCGATTCCCAAATAAAAATCTTTGGAAAAACTATTAAAAATGTAACATTTTGAGAAATTAAAAACTATTGGGAATCTCTTTTAGAATACATAGGCTTTTGCCAATATAATTACTAAGTACATGTTGTTGTTTGCTGTTGATACCATCGATGTTTTGTTGCTGTGTCTCTTACTGTCATTTTTGTTGTTTTTCCTAATTGAGTTTTTGACCAAGAGACAATATCGACTTTAACTGCTAGAATGTGTGAGTGTGTATCTAATTAAATGGCCTCTCTTCCTTGTGTATTTCTCTCTTTTCCTTTCATTGTACGCATTTTGTTGATGTCAAGTTTATTATTTTTTGACACTTGCAACATTGGAAGTGATGCAACACATCATTGTACAAATATTAAAACATTTTCAAGTGCTACAACTGTTACTACATATAATAATTATGTCTATAGAGTTGTAAACGTAAGAGAGAAGTAGAGGAAGTACTTTGAAGAATATTACTACTGATGATGACATTAATGATGGTGAAATATTAGCGAAATAAATGAAAAAGTAGGAATATCCTCTACTCCATAATAGAATTCTTTCGAGTTTATGCAGATATAGACCTACACAAATGTTTTCTACTGAACTGTTTAGTTTGCTAAACTTGCTGGCTTAAAATTTCATTGGTTGTGGACTTGACTCAGATTTTGACTTGATATTTACCATGCTGTATTAGAGATTTCTAGGCGTTATTCATGGAGTGATAAAAATCCATAATTTACTGGACTTGTGTTGGAGGGTATAAAAGAACGTAACAAACAGTGAAGTGAAAGCAAGGAAAATTTCCATTAGATACTACAATATTTATATTTTTAAAACTCTTCACTTATTTAATAAAGACAACTAATCGATGAGGAAAAAACTAAACACAAAACAAATCATCAAAAAGATCGGTGATAAGGTGCACCAGTTGTTATTGGAGGAAAATCGCAGTATTTGTAAATTTTAAAATTAAGGGATGAGTTCTAACTGATATGAATTTCAAAGAATTTATTTTGAAAGGCCTTAATCAAACTGGACGATAATGAATGTTTGGTGAAATCAGAAGAGAAAAATCAATTCCCAGAATCTGAATAAATTGTTTCAGAGAAACAATTCTGGAGAATTTTGCCTTTACATTCGTTTCGATAATTACAAAAACCTGTTTGATGAGAAAAATTTAAGAAAACGATGCATTGAAATTCACTTTATCACAGATATTGCACAGGTTTCGTGTTACGAGACTTTAAAAAAAACAGAATATTTCAACACTAAACTTTGCTATTTTTCTATATTCTTTTTTCCATATTCCCATTTAAAATTTTCGAACACCTATACTTATAAAGCCTGACTTATTTAAATATAATATTAATCTTACCACACGTAATTCCAGTAACGTTTAATTTCGAGATCAATTAATAAAGTGAATTTTTCCAATCATTTTGCCTTCACATAATTTGGTGAAATAATCGGCCCTACATTAAATTATACATTTAAGCCACAAATTGAGTGCGATGATTTTTAGCGCCTTTAAAACGACCTTCATATCTATGGCAATGACATAAATTACAACTGGTGACAAGATTTCAATCCACGATTGTGAGCCCGAAACAACGTGTCTGACAACACGATGTTTAATAGAGATCGAATGAGTAGAGATGAGTTTAAGAGAAAAATAAACTTTTACTATTTTGACTTAAATTGGTTATCTTAAAACACTACATATTCATTTGAACTATTTTTGTAAGGCAGATTCAGGAAACAAATTATTCCCGATACACCAAAAAAGTATCGTTCCAAGTCCCTCTACTCGCTTGAGACTCCATTATATAATTTAAAGAGATTTTCGATCCACCTCGTATATTACATATAACAGAAACATGCTTACGCTTGCATTATTCAAAGCAAAATAAATGACAATGTGTGCATAAATGTGAGTAAGTATATGATGTAAACACACACACACACATATATATATGCGTATGAGAGTATGTATGTTAATGTATTCTATTTGGTTATATTTATCTATATATCTTTGCATGTATGCATGAATTGACTCTATCAACTACTTAGACATGAATGTTTATATCTCTGTATTGATGTAATAGTGCTAAGAGTGTCACAGTATTGGTTTTAACATTACAGGATCTAAAAGTCTCTAAGCATTATATGCAGTTACTAAGACAACTACAATTTTATGGAAATTAAACATTCGTTTCCTTTTGTACTTTAAATTTAAATCTCTTTTTAGAATTTAGGACTTTTGAATTCATGTCTTTTAAATAGTTTTGCGCTTTAAATGTTCTATGTTGAGTTGAAGAGTAAAGAGTTTTGTGTTGTATGTGTTGTTGTAGTTGTTGGTAGGTCTTTCATTATGTAAAATCCATATATGACACTTGAGTAGCAGTGATCATTAGGGTTTTTTTGTTTTAGGTTGATATTCATTTTTTTTATTTTTTGTACATTTAGTGTCATTTGCTATTCTAACAAACATGTGTCAATTAATATGCAAAACACTTTTAGATACTACTTACTCATTACACTAACACCAACAACAATAACTACGACAACAACTACTCATTGTACTTCTGTTGTAGTATTAAGTAAGTAGATTTTGACATACTAAACATTTTATATACATTCATATATGGAAGGATGTAAACTAATACATATGTACATAAAATATTTGTTACATTTATAAGAAATGTCTAATGATTTCAAAATAGATTTAGACTGGGAATCTTTGGAAATGTATAAATTTGGAAAAGGAGGATAACAAACTTTGGATTAGATAATAAAGATTTGTTTTGTTGGATTTTTTTTTTTTTTTTTTTGAAATAAGAAATTTAATTAAGGTTCATCCCAAGTGACAGGAGAGAAAAATGGAACATGTTTTATATTAAAGAAGAAAAATTATATTTTGATTAGGTTTTCTTTTACTTTTTTTTAAAGATGAAGTTGTTCTATAAAATGTTAAAGAATTAAGATGGTTAAAGTATTGAAAAATATCAAAAAAGACTTAAATAAAAATTTGTTCAAATATATCACATGAAAATTCATCCCGAATGGTTCGGTATTCTATTACAATTTCCTTAAAAAGCTTAATTGTTATTTGTAAGCCAAAAAGTCCTTAAAAATTTCTGAAACTAGGAAGGGATCATCTAAATCAATGTTAATTTTTCGATGATTCTAGTTAAACTTTTTTATTTCTACAGGTCAATTAAACCCACCTTAAATTATACCGGCTTTTACCTAAGAATTTCACTATGTTTGTCTTGGTGGTTGGCTGGCTGACTGCCTATGTAACATTGTCGAATTTCTGAGATATTTTGATGAAATTTGGTAAAGGTGATTTGGGAAAATGCTGTTCAGTGTGACTTTAGCTGAAAAAATCATTGTTTGATTTCTTTTTTTGTAACAGATATCTTTAACGTTATATTACTTTATTTTTGTGGTTTTAAATATCAATCTGTGTATTAGCTTAATAGAGAATGGACAGAAGGACATATACTTACATTTTAATACAATAAAAAAATATAAATACTTTTAGGTCTTGATGATTCCTTCTTGGCGTTATATACGAAATGGAAAAGTGTATACTCTTGGCTACTTATGGTGATAAAAAGTTTAAAAAATGTTAATTTTGATAATATTCCATCAATTTGAGATTCAAAGAAACAGAAAATACTGAACCAAATTTAACGAAAATAATTTCCTACAGCCATAATATTATCCCTGTTTCCGAAAAACACCTCTAATGTCATAAATCTGTTATAAATATGTGTGATAACATTTTAAATTATGATAATAATTATAATATTTAAATATTTTAAATGGAATGAAAATCTAGGTGGGATGGTGTCATGCAGACAGTCTTAATCGTCTATTACATTCTTACTTAAATAAATTTCATTTATTTCTTCAATTTTCTTTCATCTAATTACCCTCTAATTAAAATTTACACAGTAAATTTACTTAACATATAAATCTATTTTATATTTCATTTTATTCTATTCCTTTTTTTAAAATACAAACATCTAGTTAACATTTTTATTTCCTCGTTTCATTTCTTTTTAGAATTTCCCTTCCGCCTTTTGGAGGAAAATAAAACAACAAAAGGATGTAGAAGATAATAAATTTGTATATTTTTTTCATCTTTCCTTCAACATCATAAACCCACACAAAAATATGATATATGAGAGAAGAGAACGTATCTGGTTTGTTTTATCTCTCAGTTATATCAGATTTCCTTTAAACATGACTCCACTGTTGTTTTCTTTACATCAGTTTTATTTTCTCTAGTTTTTGGTTTTGTCTTTTTTTATCAGAAAATTTTTTACACAATAAAATATAATTTCCGTAAAATTTTAAAATAAAAATAAAAAAAAGACGAGAAGGTCTACAAAACAAGGATCATATGACATGAGACTTGTATGAAATAAAATATATATAATAAACTTGAAATGAATGAAATGGTGATGGAACAGTGGTTTAAAAGGAGGAAAATTAGTTAAAAACAATTTTGAATAAAAAATTTAAAATGGATCTTTTGCTCTTATCCGCTTTTCTTAATGTCATTTGACTATACATGCAAAGTTTGGGAGTCCAAGATTAAGTTCCTCTGGAACATAGGTATTGATTAATAAAAATTATAAGTAAGACATGCGTAAATTGGCCTCACATATTTTGATAAAATCTTTACTTCTTCTAGAATGAAAATTATTTATCCAAGGTGGAAAATGAAAGAATAGTTCTAAAGGGGGATCCTCAACCCTGATATTTTCATAAATTTTTTAATATTTCACAACTATGATTACTTTTTAAAATCATATACTTCATTTATTCTATATACTTCAAATATTCTCTATATTGAGGCTCCGACATCATCTGAACCTATTTGCTACTAATATTGTGTACATTGTCCTTCATTGAATTAATATGACAATACTTTATTCAATTTATTCATATAAGTTTCAAAATCTTTTTATGAAACATCCCACTGTAAACTTCGTTAAGTTTATATTTGTCGCGTTTTACCAGAAAATCCATGACTAAAAACACTGCTGGGCTACAAAGAAAGTTGATGATGTTGAGGACGTTGATATGATATTTATCCGACGTAATGTTACATGTAAAAGGAAATTATTTTGTACTATGGGTCCTACGACTTTTAGTAAGTAAAAAAATATATTACTATTATTCATGCATATGTTGCAACAGAACTGTAAATACTATATTGTTAAAATCTTATTTTTTAATAAAAAATTCAAATCGGTACTAACAATATTAAAATTATTGTAAAAAATCAAATTTTCAATAAAAATCGAACTACAGTAAAATTAACTGGACTGTAGTCAACTGTGTAATTTACTGCAGGTATTTATTTCAATAAAAACAATTCTTTTTAATAAAATGTAGAGCTAAAACATGGTCGTGGTAACTATATTAACTGTAATATTTTGAGATTGACGAAAATAATATGTGTTCGGGACAACAAAAAATGGTTGTACGTTTATCCCACAAAATGTAAAGTATACATTTTCCTACAATCGACGTCAGCATTAAACATGCTAACAAATAAAAACATTCCCACATGGAACTGGTGATAATTTTATGGTTGTTATTATTAATCTATGATCAATAATTTTATTGCAACAACAAATTATTTTCACAATATATGAAATCCATTAATTGCGATAACTATAAAAGTTTGCAAAGAAATTGTAGTGTTGTGACCATAAATATCTTAAACTAAGCATTAGCAAGAGATTCATATTCCTGAGATGATTTTACTGAAAACTGCCTAGATTTATATCAATTTCATTACACCTACACAATTATAGGTGGTTTGGATTTTATGCGTTTATACTGATGTTGGTAGATAAGATGATGCTACAACCACGATCAGGTTATAATTACTTTTTGAATACATTTCGTCCGCCTGGCTGAGTGTAAATTTAAACGTTGAGCAAATTTTGGAAATATATTTATTAAATTTTTAATGTTTTTAATGTCTCTCCGGAATGGGATTTTAAGCTCACTAATATAAAGATATTTAAATTGAATCCTATAATTGATCCCAATACACATGAAAAATTTGAAGACAATCGGTTGACAAATGACTGTAGCTCTCATACAGATCCGATATCAAAAATCACATTTAAGTGTATAAATCTGATATTCTGCATTTTTAATATTAATACAACTAGAACATAATGTACCAAATTTGTATCCGTTTATAATTTCCTATATCTCATAAACGTGAAAAATCGACTTTAAATACTTCTGTAATAAGAAAGAAAATAATTTTGTTTTGTGTTTTTGTTTATAAATTTATTCTTTTAGTTCCCTGGATGGCACTCAAATCCTTATTCAACCAGATGTATTTGTTGTACAATGTATTTAAATAATATTTTAATTTTTTCATCTTTTTTTCTACGTGTCCAACATTTTTTATTTAATAAATTAAAATAAATAAGAAAAATAAAAAATAAAAAACATGAAATTAAAAATGAATATTTATTTTTCCATATGCCACATGATGTGGCCGATCCCACCAACATGTTTGTTGTTTGTTGGCCATTGTTTATTAAGGATAACTTGGTTTTCGTTTTTCTTGATGTTGTTGTTAAAATAGTAAGTTCACCATAGTTTTGTGCGGTCATTGTTGTTGCAACTTGTTTCACACAGAAATTTTCTCATGGAAAAATATGAAATTGAATTTCATTTTATTACATTATTTCACTTTTTAATTTTTCCATTTTTTTTTTGCGGAAAAAAGTGAAATGTCGTTTATTAAACGTTTATTTGTTTTTGTTTTTATTTATAACATAAAATAAAATTTAATTATTTATATTTATTTTCATTATTTTTGTAGGGATTTTAAGATTTTTTTATTTTGTTTTCTTTTGTTATTTGTAAATATTTTTTAAATACTTATTTATGACATTTTATTAATTTGTTTATATTTATTAATGACAATTAATTAAATATAACAAAAAAATAAACTTTTGTATTTTTTTAATTATTTTATTTTGTCATAATGTTGCAAAAATGCTGACCAATTTAAACGCTTTTAATGAAAAATATTATTATTAATTTAATTGAAATTATTAAATGATTGTTTTAATTCGAAAAAAGGAAAATACAAAAAAAGAAGTATTTAATTGTTTAATTAAAAAAATGTTAATTGATATTTCGGGGAAAAACAATAATTTAATTAAATTAAATATTTAATCTTAAAATAAATAATTAATCTTAAAAAAATATCTAAAAATTAAAAAACTGCTATTTTTAGAAATATAAATTAAATATTTAAATAATTTTTGGTTCAGTGAAAAATCTGCTTATTTTTTCGACAATTTTCTTTAGCTTGAAACGTTCGTCATGGTAAATTTTTATTAAAATGAATGACAAAAAACGGAAATACGTGTAATTTTTTAATTTTTATCGGAATCTTTATTGGATTAAAAAAATCCAAATAATTAAAGGTGAACACACAATTAATTAAAATTTTATTAAAGAAGTTCAAAAATTGTGGCAAGTCCACATTTGGTTCGGAAAAGATCGAGAAATTTGAAAACGTTACAGAAATATTCCAAACCAATTTAGGTAGAAAAGTTAAAGATGAGAAAATTCTAATGCACTTTTAAGAAATATACATGAAGTACTGAAATTTGGGTCTATATAGAGTCCACATTTATTGGATATCTGGAAAAATCTTTATTTAACAATTATAAAAACTTTAGGGTTGCCGAAACCAAATTCTGTTTTAAAATTCACGCTTTGAAATTTAAGAATGTCGAGGGTAAATTTATGTGGGCTTTAATTCCTCTGATATATATTTTGAATTTTTCATAATTAAATGTAAGATTTTTAAAGTTTTAGTTATACTTACAGTCTTAATTATAAATTATGATTTTAAATTTTGAAATTTACCTGCAAATAAAAAATTAAAAAAAAAAATATTAATATTTTATTAAAAGAGAATTTAAAAAACAATTATTATAATACTTTAAATGAAAAATTAAGTAATATTTAAAATAAATTCCTAAAAGCTAAAATGATAATTTTTATTTTCGTCAAAGATTATATTTTGTATTTCATTTGAAAAAAAGCATGTCCTTGGGCTTCAATAGTGTCCTTTTAAAAAAAAAAAATAATAATAACTCATTCATTCAACAGCTCTTTATGACTGCAAAGTAATATTTATTAAAAGCCAAATTAAAGTAATTTATTAAGCCTAAATTACACACTTAATAAACTCTCTAGGTTGAGGTTTGCGAAAATTCTTAGCCTTTTTTTCATTTTTTAATTAGCAAAAATGTCATTGTACTTTTATTATTCTCCCTCCGCTACTAAAAATAGCAAATTTCGAAAAATAACTTTTAGCATAAAAAATATGCTTAAATTGTGATACATTTCAGCTATAACTATTTTAACAAATCATATTCTTTTTTTGTTATAACATTTTTTGCTGCTCATAAAAAAATATATTTTTATATACGGAGTGAGATTGAAAAAATCTTAACAAACCTATATGTTAATAAAAAGGAAAGCACGTAAATTATTAAATTATTACAATTTACAACCAAAAATGTGTACAGTATTTAGTTTTAATTACTGGTGTTGAAATTGTGAACCTCTTTCGGAAGTCCTGCAATTAACGTTTTTATAGTGCTTTTACTTCATTTTTAACAAGAGCCAAATATTTTTTCACTGCCCTTATCTCCTTGCAGTTTGGAGGATTTGCCTTTATAAGTACAAATACTAACATATTGTTCTCGTTTCTTAAGCCAAAAATAAGCCAACACATAATATGAAGTCTTATGAATGAAACAGCTTTTTTTGTGTAAATATTACTTGATGTTAATTTTGATATTTCTAGAGCCCATTGTAGCAAATGATTGGCTTCTAATGTCGCTATTGCATATTGCTTGCCATATCAAGATCTTTTTGTGACATTTTTACTGTTTTTGGGTCCTAAACTTTTCTTCAACATTTTCTTTATCAGCAATAAAATTTTAGCTAGAAAGTTGTGAAATAGAACATAAGTTTCGTCATCCAATATGAAGAATATTTTACAGAAAACTTGATTTCAATATCTCTGTTCAGTTTTTGGCCTCTTCAATTTTTTAGCAGCATTCTTGTTTTTGAGCCTTTACCTTGTCGTATTAAATAAATAATAGTCCGAGCACTGAGCTAGGAGGGCTGCTTTTCTACTGGATGTTTTGGGAGCTGTTTAGAAATATAAAATAATACTCGACTTAAAAGTTTTAATAAAAAACGTGGTTTGAGATTTTTTAAATCACACTCCTTACTTATAAGTATGAAATATTTTTTTATGACAACAACCCTCTTTAGTATATAATTTTTGTACTAGAAAAAAAGAAATTCTAACTTTTTTACTTAACCAAAGGCATATTACTCTTCTAACTGCCTCCTTAGTTCCCCCTAATGGCTACTAAATGTGAACATTAAATGTTGCTAGAAAATTTGTTTTGTGATTCCTTCACAAAAAAAAATCCCCAAAAAAAACTTATATTAACATTTTCTGTTTAACTTAAAGTTTTCCCAAAAAAATAAACGAAAATATGAGTTCTATGTCATATGAAAATATTAAGCTGACAACTAAAGTGGACAATGTTGAAAACTCCTAGTTTGACCATCATCCCCAACAAAAACACAAACTCTAGCTTCTCCCTCCTCCCTTACAACTGTCTGGTTACAGATAATAACTATATTTTTTTTCTTTGCGTTTGTCTATTTTGTGGTGCATAACAAAAGGTTCTCCTTGATTGCTTCTAAGATTGCTCTATTCGGCTATGCCGAATCTTTAATACCCTCCACCGCAAATAAGTTACGTTTGATACAAAAACACATTCACACTTACACTCCCAGAAGATAAAGTATACAAAAGTTTTTCTTAAATATAACACAGGAAGGAGTCATAAAATAAGTTATATTATTGACTATAACTACTAAACCGATTTCGATAACTTTTGGAAAAGAAATGAGATACATACAGCTTAGTATTATATCAAAATTTCGGGATTTTAATAGGAAACTTCTAAGGATTATAAGAAATACTCAGGCCATATTTTATTGAGCTCTGTAAATTATTGTGGCTGCAAGCATGCAAAACAGATAGACGAACATGGCTAAATTGACTCAAATCTAGATTTAATGCAAGAATACGGAATGACAAAGTTAATAAACCTTCTTCACCACTTCTGGTGGTGGAGGGTATAAAGTATAAAAACACAATATTTCTATTTAAGTAAAAGATTTTATTTTCGGTTTGATGATTTCTATGGTCAGCATTTGTTGTTGCTGTTGTTTGTGTTGGTGGTTTTCGAGGTTTCCATAGACTTTTGGAATATTAGAATGTTATTTTTTGTATTTTGTCTACTTTTCTATTTTTTGCTGTTGTTTTTGTTGTTGTTAATAAAAATATATGTATTTTAATAAATATAAAATATGATTTAATAAAAAAAATGTACATATTTGCAGCCTTTCACTAACTTTTGACAATGGTCAGAATAGGAAAAGTTGAGGAATAAAAATATAATAATGACCAAAAATAATAAATATAGAAATTTTTGCAAAAAGGAGAATAATAACAATATATCATATTAATAAAATAAAATAGCATAAACAATAGTTTAATATATTTATTGCTTTAAAAGATATGAAAACGAAACAAATTTAAGGACGTTTTATAGGAAAAAACAAAAATTTAAATTAGGGCAACATTGGACGATAATTTTTTAAATATAAAAAATTTAAAGAAAATTTTTTGGAAATACAATATTAAAGAAAATTTTTCAAAATATAAAAAAAATTATTAACTTTGCCTTTTAATCGAAAATGTTATGAAAATTTCTTATAATTATATAGTTAACAAAATTTTTCTTTAAAAATTTATTTCTAAAATCCGAAAATTTTATATAAATGAAATACATATTTAACGAAAGTTTAACAAACATTTTTGTTAGGTGAAATTTTGACGAACGATTCTTATACATTGCAAATGAGAAGTTCTTTTGTTTAAATGGAAAATTTAATGAAAATTTTTTTAATATAATTAATGAAATTTTTTATTAAATGAAAATTAAATGAATCGAAAAATCAAAATTTTAAAGAAAATTTTTCATAAATTTTAATTAAACGAAAATTTTCTATAAATTACAAATTTGTATTTTTTTAAAAATTTGTAATTATAAAGAAAATTTATCGAAAATTTCCTCTAAAGAGAAAATTTATCGAAAATTTCCTCTAAAGAGAAAATTTATCGAAAATTTCCTCTAAAGAGAAAATTTATCGAAAATTTCCTCTAAAGAGAAAATTTATCGAAAATTTCCTCTAAAGAGAAAATTTATCGAAAATTTTCTCCAAAGAGAAAATTTATCGAAAATTTTCTCCAAAGAGAAAATTTATCGAAAATTTTCTCCAAAGAGAAAATTTTTCAAAAATTTTCACCAAAAGAGAAAATTTATCGAAAACTTCCTCTAAAAAGAGAAAATTTATAAAAAATTTCCTCTAAAAAGAGAAAATTTATCGAAAATTTCCTCTAAAAAGAGAAATTTATCGAAAAATTCCTCTAAAAAGAGAAATTTATCGAAAATTTCCTCTAAAAAGAGAAAATTTATCGAAAATTTTCTCCAAAGAGAAAATTTATCGAAAAATTTCTCTTAAAAGAAAATTATCGAAAATTTCCACTAAAAAGAAAATTTATCGAAAATTTCCACTAAAGAGAAAATTTATCGAAAATTTCCACTAAAGAGAAAATATATCGAAAATTTCCTCTAAAGAGAAAATATATCGAAATTTTCCTCTAATGGGAAAATTTATCGAAAATCTCCCCTAAAAGAAAGTTTATCGAATCATTTCTCCAAAATAAAATTTATGGAAAATTTCTTCAAAAAGAAAATTTACTAAAAAAAAAAAGTAAATTTATGGTAAATTTATGAAAAAATTCTTTGAATAGAAAACTCTGACCTCAACTATTTTAATAGAATCTTCCACATTATTCTTCAAACATATTTATTATTTATTTTTATATTTTATTATTCTGCTCTTGTTTTTTGTTGTTTTTGCTTTTGTCATCCTCAAGTTTTGCTAATAAATTAACTTTTGCGTACAATTTTTTTATTTTGGCCCAAGTTTTTTTCGGTCATATTTTGTAAAAAAATGTCATGTTTAAAACAAAAAAATGAAATTTGGTATCTTTTTTATGCACGAATGTGTGTGTTCTTTTATGCATGTGTGTTGTAGTTGGCTTTCATGTTTTCGTATGAGTTAATTAATTGTACATGTGTTTTTGTACTAGAAGTGTATATATAATTCATTTCTATATCAAGTATGTGACATCAAATGAGATTTTTGTCGTTTGTTTGTTTTTATGAAAACAAAAGTGGAAATGATTAATTTATTACATAAATAATAATTATGTGAATATAAAAAAATATTAAAAAAAAATATTATATTTTTGAGATTAAAATTATATTTAAAAATTACTACAAAATTAATTATATGAACAAGTGATTTATTTTGTCATAAATATCAAAAAAGATAATAAATTAATTTTAAAATATTAAAAATTTTGAGAATTTAATAGAATATTTTAAATATATGAACAAGTCGATTACGCGGTGAATAACTGTATTTTCAATTGTTCCAAAATTTAAAGAGAAAAATATAAATAATATAATACGATTATCAAAGAATATATAAGACTATCGCGATGTATCAGTATTATTTAGTCGTATCATTCAGGAAAATAATACTCAAAATGGCTTTAATACGTTTGCAAATTATAAATATTTTTAATGAAATTTCAGAAAATTTTCTATATTTTGAAAATGTCTTTAAGTGTTTATAGAAAATCTGAACAGTTCAATTTATTTTTCCATCTTTCCGTGCCAAAGGAAACAACTTCTGCGATTTTGCGCTAAGGAATAAGTTATAAATTTTTGCGCTTAGAATTTACTCTCCGCATTAACTTTTGTAGGGAACAACATCCTTTTCGCTATGACAAATCTCTTTTCGATTTTATTGGTTTCATTTTTTTTAAATGGCTTCATCGAACGTCAGTGACAGTTCTTCTTGCGTTTGACAACATTCATGGTCGAGTAATCTACGAACAAAAAATGTCATCTATTTACAAAAAGTTTTTTTGTGATTTTTGTTTTTGTAATTTTTCTTTTCTAATTGAACACTTCAAGGAAATAACATATTTCAAATATCTCGAAATATTATATTTTAAACATTTTCTATCAAAAACTAAAATTTAAACTTTATTAAAATCAAAACTAAACTCTCAATCTATTAATTTATTTATTAAATTATATTACATTTATTTCTTACTGCAGAACATCTGAATTATCTTGTATTTATTTTCTATAATTTTATAAATTTTATTATAATTTTACCTTAAATAATTTTACAAAATATTTAATAACCACAAACATAAATTGTTTACTCCTGAATAAAACTTTTAACAAAATAAAATTTTCAATTCTAAAGAATTAAAGCCATAATAGCAAAAACAACAACAATAATAATAAAATGCTACAATTTCCATTACTAACAACATAATAAAAGCAACATTATTTTAAAATGATTAAATTACAAGCACAATTAAACATCAATTAATCTAATACTTAAATTGTAAAGAAGAGAATGAAAAAATAACAAAAAAAATACCAAAGAGCAAATACTCATAGAGGAAAAAAAAACCAAACTAAACTTAAACTACGAATAACAATTGGCTTAAATGTGCTCAAAAATATAACAGCAACAACAACAACATAATAACAACAAAATACGATTAAAATAGACTTAAGGCTAGAAGAAGAGGAAGAGCAAAAATCCAACAACTACAAAACGAGAAAATGAAATGGAAACATGTTTTTTTTTACAGACCGACTAAACAAGAATGATTTTGAAAAGGAGGAGAAAGGGGAGGGGAAGAGGAGGAGGGAAAGAAATCCCTTAGAAAAACTATAGTGTTAAAGCAAAAATGCCACAAGTTGTTAAATACGAATATTTTACAAAATATTTAAACACATACATATAGGAAAAAATATATATATAAAATAAACATATATACCTACAAACATATACATTAAAATATTATATATGTATATGTAGAAATTCTTCAATCTCAACAATAATACAAACATATTTTATGAATATTTTGTAAATATGAAAATGTAATAGACGTCGGTTGTCGTATTATTCAAAAAGGTACGATATATCTTTTTTGAAATATTTTCTAAGATATAGTTTGTATACCCTGCACCACCTTAAGTGGTTGGAATATTATGTGATGTTTTTAAAGGAAACCAAAAATAGTGTTACAAAAGTAACACGATGTACAGAACTACACGAAGAACGCCTAACAATTTCTGGCATAAAATATTATTATTTTGTGGTCCCGCAAAAAGTTGGCCAAGCATTCAAAAGTCTGCCTCCAAACTATTTCTCAGTGCCGGGAGAACTTGTCCGTTGATAGAAAACCAGGTTCAAGTGAAAGGAATAGTGAACTTGATGTTTCTAAGCCAAAAAATACAAAGTATTTTCAAAAGAGTTCTCAACAAATCCGGGTAGTCAGACTGTTTGGTATGAAAAGTTAAAGCTTGTGCAGGAAACACTTCCAAAAGAAGAGCAAGTTGTCTAAAAAATATTTTTTTGCTGCATAAAGGATGACGAAACGTATATTTTGGCAGATGTTTCGTAATTTCCTAATCAAAACTTTTAAGTAGCCGATGCTATTGCTAATGCTGAATAAAAAGATAAGGACTCAAAAGCAGTGAAAATTCCTAATAGTCAGCAATGTACATTTGATCCAGCGTGCTCTAAAAATACCGAAATTTACATCAATGAATGTTTACAAAAAAAGGTTGCTTACATTCATAAGATTTCATAATACTGTCTGACTTGGCATCCAGTCAATATGATTAACAAGCCCTTGAGTGGTATAAGAACAATAATGTGGTATTTGTTCCAAGAAAGACAAATCCTCAAAGTGGAGGGACATTAGGTTCTTGTTAAGAGCGACAGGAAGCGCTATTAAAGCGATAATGGAAGGGTTTCCGGCAAAGGTTCAAAATAATCACTATCAAATCACAAGATTAGTAGTATAGTTTTCATAAATATATATGTACGGTAAAAATCAGATCTCACTGCTTATATTCTAACACCATAACAAAATCTGAATCGATTTGTCTGTTTACTGTTGAAAACACTCTCACGAACAATAAAATGATCCGATTTCAAGTTATTGCACATATATATATGCATGTGGTGCAAGATATTACAGATTTCGAACAGCCGATTGTAGCATTCAAATTTGTTTTTATTTAAAATAGTTAAAAGTTAAATTTTATATTCCCTCCTTTTTACGCACCTCTGCATTATAGACAGAGACTAAACAAATATTTTCTAACAGTTTTGTTGATTATGACAAAATCTAACAGTATTAAGAGATTATTTTCCCATAATTTAATAATTTGATCTATAGTAATGTGAATATTAAAAAAAAAATATTTTTTATTTTAATTGTAACAAAATATGCCAAAAATATGCTAAGATATATTTTATAGGCCAAACGATTTTTATTTTTTTATTTAAATAGAATTGGAAATATAACAAATTTTCATTATGACATAACTTTTAAATACGGTTCTATCGATTGGTACTTGGAACTTAAAATGTGTTAAATTGGTATCCAAGTAAAATTAAAAGGTGAATTTTCATTTCGGAAATGATGCTTGAAAGTTAGGAACAGTTACTACAGCAAATTTTTGTTACTGGTCTTAGAATATAAGTACATTGAGATAACCCCAATTACAAAAAAGTCACAAACAACCAGCCAAATCAACGCTGACGAAATGTTCTATTTGAAAAGTCTTCGATACACCATTTTAATGAAACATTTCTTGCCTTTTATGAAAGCCAGTTATTGCGATCCATGCATAAGGCCATTATTGACATAAAAACCTCTTCAGAACAGAGTATTAAAATATGATTGATTTAATATTTACTTTAGAACTGTATAAAATGTTCTCCAGAAAGATTTGTAACTGTATAATCTTTATTAAATAATTAAATTTAATTAGTTAAACTTAAGATAAACAAAAAATGCCGTTATCGTGAACATGGATGCGTATGAGTTCTACTATCTTAATCATATTAATTCAATTAAGTATACGTCAGTGTATGATCGAGTTATATCAAATCCCTAAATGTTCGTGCAGTTTAATAGCTGTAAATTTAAGAACGAACATTAATAATATTATTTGAAATCATGCAAAAGGTGAAAGAAATTATTGATTTACTCGCGCATATCTTTTTTTTTGTATTTTAAAAAGTACCATTTTATTCTAAAGTCACCATTATTCGTAATGAAAAATATCTATATTTATGTCACTTTAACTAATAATTTTTATCTTTCGTACATTTTCGTCCCTTAAAAGTAAATAATTTTCAAATAGTATCAAGAATTTATATTTTGACAAATTTCGAATGTGACAAATAGGAAATACAACATAACATAATATAAAAAATCGGAAAAAATTAGATCCATGTGTACATAGATTGTGTATTGATAAGCCCGGTTATTTTTTCAAACGTATAACAGTTTATTTTTTAATTGAGTTTTAATTTCCTTAGCGATTATGCTCTAGAAATCATTTTTCCTATTACACTTCCTTACAAAACTTCTAAAATATTTATTGCAACGAAACGAAAGTCAGTTTATTATTTCTTTAAAATACATTTACTCTTTATATATTTCTTAACTTTATTACTTTAAGTGTTTACAATCATTTAAGTTGTTTACATGCAGTATCAATATAAAATAACACACAAACACAAACACACACACACACACACTGAGACAGCCACATAAACAAATATTTTTACAAATTTTAATACATATATATTATATGCAAAAAATGCATTGTATATATCCTCCAAATAATACTAAAACATAAAAGCATTTTAAAGAAGAAACTTACCAAAAAGAGTATAGAAGGAGGAAAATAAGAAACAGCAAAAAAAAAGTTGTCAAAACAACTCTATTATTCCATAAAATATCTTGACTGCAGTATTGATAAACAGAAAACTTAAGAAGCCAATGAACTTGATGTCTAAAATACAAAATTGTACTCTATTCCACTCTAGTCTTGTCGAGCACTTGTAAAAAGGAAGGCAAACAGACATAAGCTAACAAATATACAAAGAAATACTGAGAAGGATATGAAGGATTTTATGGAATAAGAAACGCCTTCTTTTACATAAGATGAGCAGTAGAGGAAAAAAGACTAAAAAACAAGACGAAGATGATTATGTACATCTAAGAGAGGCAGAAGACAAGACAAGACATGACAAGATAGACAAAAAATAGGTAAATATTATATTTGGAGGCAAATAGTGGAGGCGATTTAATAAGCAGATTTTGTAAAAATTGTTATTTAAAAACTATAACAAAAAAGTGCTCTTTTTCTCACCATTACTTTAAATCAGAATCCAATACTAAT
This sequence comes from Cochliomyia hominivorax, assembly GCA_004302925.2. Lineage (NCBI taxonomy): Eukaryota > Metazoa > Arthropoda > Insecta > Diptera > Calliphoridae > Cochliomyia > Cochliomyia hominivorax. Next base: position 36,119,483 of record PYHX02000495.1, on the reverse strand, counting down.
GCATTAAATACAACTTTATTACTTAAAAATGTCAATAATAACAATAACAACAACTATTGTTGTTTAATAAATTTGTTGCATTTATTAAAGTGTTAGTACTTTAGTTAAGGCAATATTTACCATTTATTCTAAGTGTGTGTTAGTGACAGGATATAACAATTTACTTATAGTAACTGTTACTATCAAATGCAACATTAGTAACAAATACAAAATCCTTGTCTTCAGTAATAAAGCCAACTTGGTAAATCTGTTGCTTTCTCCCTAATACGGATAAAAAACATTATTTGTGGTTGTATTAGTATATTTAACTTCATTTTTATTCTCTCTTTAGCAAAAAAGAGCTTAAATGTAGATACATTTTGTTATTGATACACAAGTTTATCAAAAAGTCCTTGAGGTTATTTTACGGATTTTATTGAAGAAACTTTTTCTTCGGATTATTAATACAATTGATGGCAAGTTGCAAGTATAAAAACAGGACAAACATTAAAATGGAAGTGATTTTAAAGGATATTTTATGTGAAAACTTATTAAAATTATTCCGAAGGAACAAATAAAATTAACATAATAATTTTAAACTTAGAACTGCGCTAAAAGTGAACAAGAACTGAACTAGAACTGAACTAGAAATAAACTAAAATTTAACTAGAACTGAACTAGAACTGAACATGATTCTGAACTAGAACTGAACTGGAACTGAACTAGAACTGAACTTGATCTTGAACTATAATCTGAACTAGATCTGAACTAGAACTAAACAAGATCCGAACTAGAACTGAAAAAAAGTTGAACTGAAACTGAACTAGAAATTAACTAGAACTAGACTAGAAGTAAAATTGATCCTGAACTAGAATCTAAACTAGAATTGGATCAGAACTAAACTAGAACTGAAAAAGAATTGAACTAGAACTGAATCAGAACTGAACTTAAATCTGATCTAGAACTAAACTGGAAATGATCTTGATCCTGAACTAGAAATGAACTTGAAGTAAAATTTAGTAAAAACAAAATTTTTTACTCACCTGAAAAATATGATTTAAAAACAGAAGAATTACGTAAATTTTTTCTTGTGCACATCCTTTTCTTAAGTTTAATATTTAATTACATATTTTCACATATAAATAGTCAACGCTTAAGCTGACGGTAAAGATGATAATGTTGTTGAAATTTTAATCAACTTTAGTGTAAAAAACGCTAATAAACACTACAAAAAAATGGAAACCAACAAAAACTGTAAAATAACTACTAAGAGTAAATGCAAAAGGCAAAAAACTGTATTCCAGCTACAGCAAATAAAAAGGAAAAAAACACTTTTAGAATAGAACAAGAACAAGAGTTAAAGTAGCAGCAACAAGGCAACAAGAGGCAGCCACAAAAAATGCAAAAATAAAAACGGTTACTTAAAACTTCATTTTGTTGTGGAAAATTCCGTTTTTCATATGCCACTTTACTACACTAAAAGCAGCAGAGTAGTGGCAACAACAAGTAAAGAAAGAGTTATTTAAGGTGGTAAAGGAAACATAAAGTTGCACCATCTATTACTTATATGAGTAGAAGATGATGGTCTCATGTGTTAACTTTAACATAACAACAGTCAACTCAAAATAAAAAAGTACATTATTTGAAAAAAGGAAATTTAACATTATATGGAAAATTGTATACACACATACACATATGAACAAAATAAGGAAAGATGTTACAAGTAAGAATGTATGTGTGTTGTTTTGAAAACTTAAGTAAAAGTTTTTGTATAAAAAAGTTGCATGTGTTGAAAGTGCACCGTGGAAATTAAGATGATATAGCAACATCTCGTTGCAACTTAAGTTTAAGTTTAACATTGTTAAAATAAGCTTCTGAGAGCCACAAAAAAAAAAAAATAAATAAAATAAAATGATGCCAAACAACAACTCATTTCAGCTCAACTCGTTCATCACTCTATAAGAGAAAGAAAAAACAACAACAATAAATAATACTTTTGTTAAGAAAACTCTAATGGGAACTTATCAAGCTGAAGTTGCAGCAAAATCTATCTAAAGTTGATTATTTGGTAACAAAAAACACCAAAACGAAATTCTTTATGAAAGTCATATGAGTTTTTGTTTAGAGTTAGAGGAAACTGTCGAAAGTTTCTTTTGTGCGAAATATGTATTTTCCACAAATTTTCTTGTTTACAAGAGTTTGTGATAAAATTAAAATTGTTTTCAAGTGCAATTTGTTGGAATATGTGAAGTGTTTAGAAGGAAATTTATGTTCATTCAAACAATAAATTAAGAGACTTTCAAAACCACAAAATCATATAAATTCTGATGTGTTCGGTTATCTTTAGAAATAAAATATGAGAGGAAGAAAGTTATGGAGTAAAATTGCTTTACAATAATTTTAAGTAAATTTTTTTTTTTTTTTTGAAGAGAATTTTTTTTTTAAATTTTCCCTTTAAGGGAAAATTGTTTTTTTAAGAAAAATTTTTCAAGATTTTCCTTTAAGATGAATAATAAAGATTTTTTAAAGAACAGTTTCCAGATTTTCTTTATTAAAATAAAATTTCGAGATTTTCCTTCAAGAGTAAATTCTGGAGATTTTCTTTCAAATAGAAAATTTTTTAGGTTTTCTTTTTAAATTTTTTTCAAAAAATTTTTTAAAGAAAATTTAAATTTTAGAAGAAAATTTTTCTATTAAGATTAAATTTTTAATAATTTAGTTACTTAGAGAAAACGTTTAATATATATTCTATTAAGAAAATGTGTTAACTGTTTATTTATTAGAGAAAATTTACATTAACGAAAATTTTTCGATAAAGTTTAAATTAAGAAAATATCGTCGCTACATTTTAGGGAAACTCTTTGATTAGTTTTTTATTATAGACATTTTTCGATAATTTTTCTATTAATATAAAATATATTATCATTATTCTATTATAGAAAATTCTCTAATAATTTTCTATTAAGAGAAAATCTTCAAATTATCAAATTATCTATTTAGAGAAAAGCATTTTTTATAAATTTCTATAAAGAGAAAGTTCTCAATTTAAAGAGATTTTTTTTAATTTTCCTTAACTATATTTTAAAAATTTTAAATTAAAAGATTTTCTCTTAAATTTCGTTTCAAAGAAATCTTCTAGTTAATTTAGATTTTCAGAAAATTTTATGAAAAAATTTCATTAACAGAAATTTTTGGAAGAAATTCCATTAAAAAAAAATGTGAAAAAAAGTCTTTTTTAATTAAACACTTTTTTGTTTTCTTGCTTTTATTCTTTATGTACAATGTTATTAATGACATCATTATTTTATAATCTTTACAAAAATGTCAATGAAACCCTAAATCCCTTAACTCTTTACAGTAACATTATTATTACTACCAACTCGAAAATATTCTCCAAAAACCAGCATTATTTTTTTAATTTTATCTTTATTCATTTCATTATCGTCAATATGCTGAACTATATGACAATTTTTTTAGGAAACTAAAACAGTTTTTTTCTCCAAAACTCTTTTTTTTTTGTCTTCTTTTGGAACAATATCCGTTTTTTTTTTTTGCATTATTTTCATTTATCTTCTTTTTTATTTGTGTTGCAGTTTAAATTCCTTTTAGTTTTAGTTAATAAAAAAACAAAGAAGAATTTTAATTAAAACCCAAAAGGATTACACAAACACATACACACACAGATACTCATAAGCATACATATTTTTTAATATTTACTCTCTTTTGTGTGTGTGTCCCTGTGTGTATGGTGAAATCTCAGAGGAAGTAATATACAATGGGATTATAAGAAATAATAATGTTGTGTTGCAATTTATTTATAAATTTATACATGTTTATTAGTGTATGTATTGTTGGTATATGTTTGTGTGAGTGTTTAAGTGCATTTAAATGATTTAATTAATTTCAAGTTTTATGCTTTTTATTCAAATAAATAAGAGATAAGTTCAATTTTAAGAAAAAAGAATGGATTTTTTTTCAAAAATCAAATAATACTGAAGCCTTTTATATCTCTCATTTGCTGCAAGATTGTCATAACTCAAAATTCGTAAGTTTTGCTTATAATATATAATAGTTAATAATATATTTTTCTATCTGGCAAAAGTTTGTGAATGCACCATTTATATATCAAATAAGATTTTAACAGAGATATATTATGCAAATTATATAGCTTTTGAATTATTTGCAAGAAATAAAGTATTATTCCGGTCGCGCATCGGTTGTTGTTAAGTATACATTCCAAAAAATGGTTTTCGTTTATGAATTCCAAAAAATTAAAAAATACATCTGCTGCCAAAATTGATTTTTTGAGTTATGTCTATTTTACAGCAAATGACTGTTATATAAAATATTATTCTTTTAAACTATAAAATATAGATTTCTTTTATTTCTTATTTTATTATCAAATATTTACATATGACAGACGAATAATAAAATTTTAGTTGAAATATAAATAATGCAGACAATACAAAATAATGTCTCATGTATTTAGTTCGATAAAAGAAAAAGGTTAAAATTCAGGCTGAGAAAAATATTTTTCGGGAAAATGACTTTAATTATTGCTATACAGCAAATTTTTCTATAAGAAGGAAGTGAAACGAAAAAAGTTTGATGAAAAGTAAATTTTTTTCAGATAAATAAAATATATTCTAAATCTTCTATATAAAAAATTTAAATCAACATTTTCTATATAAAGAAAATTTATTAAAAATTATCTGAAAAAAATCTTAAAAATCTATATATATGTGCGAATGTGTTGGTTTGTATGAATGTATGTATATTTGTTTGTACATTAAAGACGGCTAAACGAGATAATCAAATGGAAACAGCATGCATATGCGATAAAAGGAGCCAATCTTTTTTACAATGGGCTCTATAAATACCGAAATTTACGTCAAGTAACCTTTAAAAAAACATTCACAAGACTTCACCCAGTGTTTTCACTTGGACTGACTTGGCATCCTGTTACTATGGTTAACAAGTTGTTGAGTGTTATTTGAGAATTGAGGAGCACTCAGATGAACTACCTGAAATTGCTATATTAACGTTAATGGTAGGGTTTCTGAAAAAAAGTTTAAAATTTCATCACTAGTGATTAAAACAATTAAAATAGTCTTTTTTGCAAGTGGTTGTAATTTGAATTAATTAAAAAAAACATAAAAAACTCTTATATATGCAAGTTAAGAATTTTTCGTTTTCACTTCTTATAATCATATTGAAAGTGAATATTTCTTTAATTTAAATATACATTACACTTTATCTGTAGAGTACATTTTAATATTTCTAGACTAAATCAAAAGCTTTTAGTGAAGTGCAATATTAGATTATAATTTTATTGTTATAGCTTCCATTTCAATACACACACAACATAACTAACACACACAAATTATATACACGTTCATATATACACATTAAATTCGTACTCCTTCACATAATAGAACAATTCTATAGAATTAGTCCTTTGAAATTTAGTTAATTCAAGCTACAATACACGTGTGTAAATGTTTTGTATTTGCTCATCTCTATTTTACAAAATATTCGGTATTTATGCTGTAAATTTATGCTACTAAATGTTGGAGTTTTTTCTATCATTCTATATCATTGCTGCCTTTCGCATACAAAACAATTTTCTCTAGAGGCTTTTAAAGCAGCAATAATAAAAGTAGCAATAGTTGTGACGGCAGCAGTAGTAGATATATAGTAAAAAACAGTGGCAGCAATGTCATCATGTACTGCACAAATATAAGAACAACAAAAAGGGATACAAAACATTGTATATTCACTATTATGCCTGAAGCACTTTTGTGACAAGTACTGTTTTGTAAAATACTTGACAAAAAACAAAAAACAAAAAAGGAAGAGTTAAAGCAATAATAACAACAACTTTTTAAACACATATATAATCAAGCTTATACATACTCCTACATATCCTTTATCCTTTTTTTGTATTCACTTACATATATATAATTTGTATTGACTGTATGTGTGACTATGTTTTACAACATTTAGTTTTTCAAAAATTTATATCATACAAAATGCATGAATGTGTGTGTTCTGCATTTTTAGAATTTGTTAATGTGTATATGTGAGTGTGTAAAATAACTGCATAAAATTATGCTTGAGTAAATTTCAAAAACAAGCGCGCTCTTGTTGCCATTTTATATGCACTTCAAAGTGGCTCATAAGTTTACACTCACACTGTCACACACACACACATTCATGCACTTATACATATGTGTTAATACACCCATATTTAAATAAGAAAACAAAAAACATATAAAATATTCGTGTAGGGATGGGCGTAAACCTGAATTTTAATATACATATGAAAATGTATATGTAAGTAATCGCATATATATGTATGTAATGTAGTGTGTCTTGAATTTCTTATAAAGATGTTGAATTTATTCATTCAACATTCAAGTTTGTTGAACGTTTGAAAAATATCTTACTTGAATAAAATGAAATAAAAGCAACAATAAAGTGTTTTAGGAATTTTATTTGAATAATAATCATTGTTGGCAAAAAAGTTTAATGACAAAATTGTTTTAACAACAAAAAGGACATACTGCAGCATATACACACACACATTTATGTATAAAATATTACTCATACTTATCGTACACTTGAATTGTCGTAAAATATATAAAAAAGGAAAAAATAATAATTAGAAATACAATAGAGACATGATATGCGTCTCTTTTGTTATATAAAACAGAAATTTATTTAAATGGAAATTTAATACCAGGAAATGAAAGAGACAGATTTAAATGAGACCATATAAATTTAAGAGATATTAATTTACCGGATATTTAAACATTTTTAAGGAAAAATTAAAAATTTTCAGAAAATTTCCAAAATATATTAGAGGGAAAATTGAAATAAAAAATTAATAAAAAATTTTAAACATTTTCTACCAAGAAAAATTTCTTTTCAATTATTTTAGTTTTTTATTTCTATTAAGAGAAAATTTCTGTAAAATTGTTTATTAAGAAAAATTTTCCATTAAGAAATTTATAAAGATAAACTTTCTTTCAAAATTTAAATAAAGAGGAAATTTCTTTAAAATTTGCTAAGGAGAGAAATTTTTTTAAATTTTCTATAAGAGTAAAATTATTCAATATATTCTATAGAGAAAATGTAATTCCAAGATAATTTCAATCCTAAGAGATAATTTATTCAAAATTTCCTCTAAAGAGAAAATTTATTCAAAATTTCCTCTAAAGAGAAAATTTATTCAAAATTTCCACTATAGAGATATTTTTTCAAAATTTCCTCTAAAGAGAAAATTTATTCAAAATTTCCTCTAAAGAGAAAATTTATTCAAAATTTCCTCTAAGAGAAAATTTATTCAAAATTTCCTCTAAAAAAAATTATTCAAAATTCTCTTTAAAAAAATTATTCAAAATTTCCTCTAAAAAAATGTGTTCAAAATTTCCTTTAAAAAATGTATTCAAAATTCCTCTAAAAAAATTATTCAAAATTTCCTCTAAAAAATTATTAAAAATTTCCTCTAAAAGAAAATTTTTTCAACATTTCCTCTAAACAGAAAATTTTCTATAAGAAAATATACATATAAAAAATACAAAAAATTTCATAAAAAGAAAATTTATCAAAAAAGTTCCCTGGAGAGAGAATAAATATTAAAAATAAAAATTATGTGAAATGTTCTACTAAGATAATATTAAAAAATTATCATTGTTTCATATATTACATATAATAAAATTAATTTTTTCTGTAAATTTTCTAAAAAAAATGAAAGTTTTTTTTCTAAAGTTTTCCCTATAAAATACTTTTTTCTTCATTCAAAATCTACTTAACAAAAAATAAAAATGTTCTCTATAAAAAGATTATCTGATTTTATAAATCAAAGATTATCTCTAAGTGGCAAATTTATTTTAAAGGACAAACAATTTCCAAAGGAAAAATCCTCTTAAACAAAAATTTAATTAAAAAATTCTATTTACCGAAAGTTTTTTTCAAAATAACCTGTAAAAAGAATATTTATGCAAAAATTTTTTTCACATGAAAATTTTTTCAAAATAAAGTTTTAAATTCAATTCGCTCTTTTTTCATATTTCTATTATTTGTTAATCATACGCACTGTTGTTTCCAATACAAAATCATAATAAACCTAAAACAAATCAAACATTTTGAATTATTATTGTCAAATACTAAACTTTCCATTGCGATTTCTTCACCGAAAATTTTATTTGTGAGTTTTTCATTTCATAGATTATTCATTTCCTCTATTGTGGTTTTCTCTTTCACAGAAAACTTTACACAAAAGTCAGTAAAATTTCTCAATTTATTTTTATGTTTATTTGTGTTGAACTTTATAAAACAAAAAAGTCAAAAACTACAATAAAAAAGAAAATTATAATATTTAACAATGTATTTTTTTTTTTTTTTTTGTTTTTTATTTCTTTATGAAATTTTTCTGAATTTCTATTTGTGCCATTTTGTAGGGCAATCGATAGTGCAACGACTGTGGGAAAATAAACTCAGCCAAGGGCAAATACGAAAAATAAAAACAGTAAAAACCAAAAAATCATTTATAATGTAAATAATTTAAAAACGAAAGTGAAAAAGGACTTAAAAGGTGATAAGCGTTTTAATGATTATTTTAAAGGTATGTGTACTGGAATCTGGGCTGGAATCTAGCCATCGACACAAATGACAAACTATCGTTTTCTGTGATTGAGATTTAAAAATTGTAAGAAGAATTTAAATGCTCTTTGCATATAACGGTTGATAACTCATTTTTCCGTTAAACTGTACGAGAACGAATTTAAACCAAATGCCATTATAAATTGTATACAATTTTTTCCTCTCTGTATAAATTTAAATACAATTGCATATAGAAACAAGTAAGATTGCTTTATTCGGCTATGCAGAATCTTTTATACCCTAAAATAATAATATGCTACGTACACATTCAAACATACACTCACACGCGTATACGTTATATTAAAGTTTTTCTTAAATATAACACGAAACACTTGATGAATCATTAAATAAGTTATATTTTTGGTTATAACTTTATTTCTACTGAACCGGTTTTGATTTGTAATTGACAATATTATGAAAGTTTTTTGTTCGAACTTAGAGGTTGCCTTAGATATCGGTCTATATCTTTTAATATATATGAACGGATATTGCTGAGTTTAAGTAAGAAACTTCTCAGGACAATAACAAATACTCAGGCCAAATTTCATTGAGATCTTTCAATTATTATGGATGTAAGCGTGCCAACAATAGACAGATGTGGGGACGAACAGATAGATAGACAGGCGGAAAAGCAGATGGACGGACAGACAGACAGAGATAAATCGACTCAGATTTTGAATTGAGACATTTTGGGATTTGAGATGATTCCTTCTTAGCGAAGGAATGACCATCTTCACTACTTGTGGTGGTGGAGGGTATAATAAAAATATAATAAATTTTACATGAATGTGTATGTATGAGTGTGTGTGTGTATATATTACCATCTAGGGTTCAATTATTTTGCATATGAACTATTTTTGAGGTCAAAAGGTAAACAAAAACCAACAAAAGCTACAAAATAAAAGTAAAACATAATAAAAACTTTCTCTATAATATATAGTCCCCAGAATGTAAGTATTAGTGTGTGTGTGTGTGATTGCAAAATTTTATTTATGCATGAGTGTGTGTGAATACCATAATCAACAATGAATTTATAAAAATTCGAAAACTACGAAAAACATACAAAATATTACAAAAAAAAGAGATTAAAGAACAAAAGAAGAATAAAATAATAAAAAAATAAATATTTCTTTTATTTAAGTACTTTTCTATGAACTTTTATGTCTTGCAATTAGTTTTTGATTGTTTTAATCTTTATTTAAATTACACTTTAGTAAAATGCAATTTAATCTTTGAAAATAAATTCTCTATTAAAAAAGCCACATTGTATCAATAAAAGCTTTGGCCAGAGCTTAAGTAAATATTATTTGTTGTATTTAATTAATCCTCTTACAAATAAAATAGACAATTGATGGACAATTGTCCATCATTCATTCAACTATTATTTGTTTATTTATTGTTTGAATGACATTCATTCGTTCATCAGCATACGTATTAAAAGAGCTTAAAAAGGGGTTATAATGTTTTGTTTAGTTGTATGAGTTTCAGCGAGACAGACATTAAATCATATTGTTGTAAGGATATATCATCATCATGTGCTGCTGTGTTTGCCTTTATTATTGTTTTCAGATCAATAAACTTTTCATGTTGGTTTTCTTTTATTTTTGGAAGAACAATAATTTTTATTGTCTAAAATTTATTACACTGGAGCCTTGAAATATAAAGCGAGAAAAAAATATACAAAAATTTCTCTTAATAAGAAATTCAAAGACATTTTTAGTTATTATATTTTATTACGTGAAAATTTTCTCTTAATGCAAATTTCAAAGAAAATTTCCTCTTAAAGAAAATTTGCTTTTAATTTTTAATAGGAAGTTTATTAAAATTTTGTTTTAATACATAATTCACCCATAGAAAAGAAAATAGAAAAGTAATGCAAATAAGTCATCTAACATTTTTTCTTTGCAGAAAATTTTACGAAAAGCTCATCAAAAATTTTATAAAAAAGAAGTTTATCGAAATTTCTCTATAAGAAAATTTATCGAAAATTTTCTCTATAAGAAAATTTATCGAAAATTTTCTCTATAAGAATGAAATTTAATTCGAAAATTTTCTCTATAAGAAAATTTATCGAAAATTTTCTCTATAAGAAAATTTATCGAAAATTTTCTCTATAAGAAAATTTATCGAAAATTTTCTCTATAAGAAAATTTATCGAAAATTTTCTCTATAAGAAAATTTATCGAAAATTTTCTCTATAAGAAAATTTATCGAAAATTTTCTCTATAAGAAAATTTATCGAAAATTTTCTCTATAAGAAAATTTATCGAAAATTTTCTCTATAAGAAAATTTATCGAAAATTTTCTCTATAAGAAAATTTATCGAAAATTTTCTCTATAAGAAAATTTATCGAAAATTTTCTCTATAAGAAAATTTATCGAAAATTTTCTCTATAAGAAATTTATCGAAAATTTTCTCTATAAGAAAATTTATCGAAAATTTTCTCTATAAGAAAATTTATCGAAAATTTTCTTTATAAGAAAATTTATCGAAAATTTTCTCTATAAGAAAATTTATCGAAAATTTTCTTTATAAGAAAATTTATCGAAAATTTTCTCTATAAGAAAATTTATCGAAAATTTTCTCTATAAGAAAATTTAAAGAAAATTTATCGAAAATTTTGTCTAAATATAAATCTTTTGAAAAATTTTCTAAAAAAGAAATTTATCGAAAATTTGCTCTCATAAGTAAATTTATTGAAAATTTGCTCTAAAAAGGAAATTTAATTTATAGAAAATTTGATCTCATAAGTAATTTGCTCAGAAAAAATTATCGAATTTTTTTTAATATTATCAAAAATTTTCTCTAAAAAGGAAATTTATCGAAATTTCTTCTAAAGAGGAAATTTATTGAAAATTTTCTATAAAAAGGAAATTTATATAAATTTTACTCTTTAAAGAAAATAAATAAAATTTCAGTTAAAAGAAACTTATCGACGATTTTCTTTAAGTAGAAAATTTATTGGACATTTTTTCTAATATGTAATTAATCTGAAAACTTCTTTAAATAGGAAACATACAGAAAATTTCCTCGAAATAGATTTTCTTTAAATAGAACATTTACTAAAGATTTCTATAAATAGAAAATATATAGAAAATCGAACATTTTCTATATTCTATTTAAATATTTTTCTTAATTAAACTTTAGTTTTGTACTCTTACCTATTTATATTTAAGAATCCTTGTTTAAGTCCTTTATATAATTTTAATAAATTTTAATTTATTATCCTTTAACTTACCTAAAAATAGAAAAAATTAAAAATGACATTATTTATTGAAAATGTATTATAATTATACTTCTATAAACCAATGAATTTTATGGAACCTTTTCAGGATTTTATCCGTAATTTTTATCTAAAGTGTATTTTATTGTTTTACGCATTTACGACCTCTGTAAACAAACATTAAGAGAAAATTACACGTATGTGACAATATTCACATTTAATATAATTTTGTTGGCTGGATCAAAATATTTTTTCCAATGGAAATTAATTTGTTCATTATTATTTATAGGTTTTCGGTATCATAGCATATGCAAACATGAATATGCACACATACACAAATGAATATTTAACAAAACCCAGCAAACAACAATATATGAATAATACAATTTATAGTTTAAGACAACTTAGACAAGTTTAAAATAAATTGTCTCAAAGGTTGATCTATAACGTGTTAAAAACTGAAACGATTTTAGTTTTAAACAAATATAACTTTGTCTCAGATATAACTTTTGACAACTTTAACAGGTCGCAATTTTAAATATATTTGGGGGGAGTTTATGTAAATTGGAACTATTTAAGGGTTCGAGTATTATGCTACCATGCAGATGTTATAACGGACAGAACGCATAAGAATACCTTTCGGCTCAGAATCGCTTCTTGGTTCGGTTTAACTAAGTCCGCACGTGGTATTATTTTGGTCCAAGGACGATGCCTTGAATGATAAATTATATTTTATAAGTCCGATACAAATTCACCCCCATCTCCGGAATGGGTTACAATAAAAAATGAACTCCTATAGAATTTCATTTCTGAATGTATTTAATTATCACCAAACTACTGGTATTGTGACAATATTTAGTCCATTAAGAAAATCAACTCATATGAAACAAATCCCACATAAATGTATCAGATAATCTAAATTATGGAACCAAAACATGGGAGGTTCGGAATGTCATTTTTCAAGACTGTTTTAAGTTTTAAATTATCAACTTTTGTTTGTTGGTTTTTATTTGTGTGTATTTTGTCTATGTGTATCTGAATGTCTATGATATACATACGCTCATGTATACAGGTATGTATGTTCGATATGTTCAATACATTATTATATGAATTTTTGTCACCAGAAAATGCTTAAAAATACAATAGAAGATATTTAAGTTCTCTTTTTTACAATTTACAGAACAACCGATGAGCTTGTAATCAATACAGGGATTCTTTATATTACAGGCTTTTGTTTTTAAATGTATGGGTTAAAATATGGAAATTCAAAGGTATTAAAAAATCACGATTCATAACGCAGATTTTTATTAATGGTTTATTATTCTGCTGATAATTTTATACAATTGTCAGTTCTAACGCCCCTTTTGATATTTTTTAAAGGACTTTAATCTTTTTTTCGCCCATACCTTGTAACAGACAATTGTTTATTGTCTTAATGTCTTTGTTCATTTATTTAATTTTTTCTCTTTTTTTGTTTTATTCATTCAAAAATGTAAATTAAAAATGAAAATAAAACAAAACAAAAAATATTACGAAAGAATAATACAGATATCGTTATATACAAAACTTGTTATTGATATACAGTTGCCTAAAGAATATAAATAATAATGTTTCTGACGAAAACAACAGCAGAAAAAGGATATTCATTTATTTACACATATAAATTCACAAATACACACACATATACATATGAAATCATTTTCATTTCATTTTTTAATAAGTTTGATGATGTTGGTTTTCAATTTTCTCTTAACATTTTTGATTATTTGTTTGTATATGTATGAGTGTGTATGTAATGATTGTTTTCATTCTCTGCCTGCACAGTGTGTCCAAATTGATTTTTTTGGAATAATTCGGTAAATGGTCTGTGGAAGCGTTAGAGATACCTAAATGAAATGTTACATATTCATAGCTGAGGTGAATTTGTATTGATTTGGGAGAATAAAGGTACCTATAAGGTCAGGAACGCAGTCAGTGATCCTCCAAATTTGAACACATCGGGAATGTTGATTTTTGAAAAATTCCCCAAAAATCCATTTATGTCATTTGATGTACAATATTTTATGATAAACTTAAATTTAATTTCTTTCTCATCTCTCTTGAAAAATAAAATTCCCACTTTTCTATACAGAAAAGTCCAAAATCTCAATCCCTTTAAATCATGTTGAAAACTTTGTATTTTTCACTTAAATTATTATTTTGTCACAACAAGGGCCGTAAAAAATATTTTTTGTGTGTTTAAAAAAAAAATTACACAATTATTTCCAAAATTGACCAAGTCTGGAAAGGACTTGTGGGCACGTCTTTGCCCTAATGGTGTCCGGAATTAATTTACTCGTATTCCCATTAATAATTCTTTGTAAAATAAAAAAAGTTATAAAGCAAAAAACAAGAAAAATATTTTATGAGCGAATAAATATTGCCACCTTTTTGTAAAAAATCCCAAAAAATCTAAGTTTTTTAAGTTCTAACTTCAGGTTAATATAAATTTTGAACGGATCCAAATAATTATTACATCAATATCTTTTAAGAATTTTATAAGAAATCTGACACATATTTATAAAAGATTGTAGAACCTACAGTAAGTCCGCTACCTTAAAAAACTAAAACAGGGTTAAAATTTTTTTCGACTTCAATATCTCCGAAACGTATTTCTTAACCCTAACATATACGAGTATTTTTATAGATATTTACAAGGACAATCTATATGTACAATTTATTTTCTCTCAATTTATAAATGGATTTTTGGCGAATTTTTTTCAAAAATTAACATACACGGGGTGGTCGATTTTATACGGTTACTCATTACGCCCCTGACCATATAGGTGCTTGTGTTCCTCCAGATCGACTCAAAAAAACCTCAGCTATAAATATGTGAAATTAAGATAAGATCATTAAGATAAAGATTCAAAAGTTATCTAATTATTATCCATTTGGACACACTGTACCCTGTTGTTACATTATTTAAACACATTAAGGGCTGATCATTAAGTGCAAAAAGCCAGAAATAAACATTAAAACATATAAAATATTCAATAATGGTTCAACAATACTTTATTGTCATTGAAATGATTACGGAAAAAATCAAAATTTATTTCGAATTTTAAAGGTAATTAAAGACTTTTAGTAGCTCTACAATAAAAAGGAAATGTAATAAATATTGAGGGTTATTCTGGAATAACAGAGGCATTCAAGGAAGACAAATAAAATAAAGTTTTTATTGAGAGAAATTTAGGAGAAGAATTTAAATTTTATTTTATGATTCTTTTACAATATTTTGAACTAATATTATTTAAAATTTAATGGTAGGGTGTAAAAACAAATACACAAAAAAGTCATTAACAGAGTGTGATAAGTTAACACTTAATTTATGGAAACAATAAAGTATTAAAGTTTTTTCCGAGTATTTTGAACAATACAGAAAATTGTTAACAGAAATATACAAATTAACAATTTAAATGAATTCTTTCTGAAAAGTTTACTTTCAACTTAAATGCACAAAATTTTGATAATTATATTTTTAAGAATGTAAATAAAAAGGTAAAGATAATATATCGTTTGATTTAGACGATTATCTTGAACTAGTCATCTTATAGTCCAAAAGGGAGGACCAATATATGCTTTACTAGGCTTCCGACATGTCATTTTGAGATGGATTTGTCCTAGAAGTTAACCTTTTGCCTCATCTATAATCTCCTTACGAGAAATAATAGAAACTGTTGTATGCACTGTGTCCTTACGATACACCAAGTAGCGGCGAAGTTGTTTAACGTATTGAGTTGTGTCATTTGAAAGTAACCAAAAGGTGCTTAATTATCTTTTTAGAGTCATTTGACTCCTAATAAACAAGAGATCATCATTGTAGGTGATATGAACATCGACATAAAAAAGAAAGACCTTGATTTGTTATTGTCGAACGGACTGCAATGTATGATAAACGAAAGCACAAGAGAAGAACCAAACAAAAACAATAGCTAACACTCAGTCATATGATCATATTATAACAACAACAATATCAGATCACTAGTCACTAGTCTGCGCTATATAAATAAACAAGAAGAAAATCTGAGTAGAGAAACCCGCACACCTCAGGGGCCACAAATATGTAATTGTAAATTGAAGTGATTATGCTTTATGAAATTTATAATAAAATATATAATAAATTCTGTGATATTTAAAATAATTCATATAAAACATTAAAACCATCTAAAAAGAGATCTTCAAATCCATGGATTACTGAAGAACTTATAAAACACTTTGACATCCACGATGAACTTTTTAAAAAATGGCGAAACAAAAAAAAATTGAAACTGAATATAAACAATTTAGAAACCATTTAAATAAGAAAATCTATCAGTCAAAAAATAATTATTACCGCGAACAATTTATTGAAAATAGAAGTGATATCAGCATATCACATGGTTAATAATAAACGAAAATATTAGGAAAAAAACGAATAATATTGATGAAACTGTAATAAACATTTTAAAACCGAGAATATTACTAAAATATCAAATTCTTTTACAAATCAGTTTAGCAAAAATTTAGTGGAAATCATACATAAATTTAATATACAAACATTACAATCATCGCAACAAATAAAACTCAATCAATATGAAAAAAAAAACTTAAAAAAAGTGCTGGAAAAGATTCAATTCGACCAAAAGGCTTAAAGATAAATGGCATCACTTATGATGGTGTGGGAACTTTTGAGACGACAAATTATTTTTATGAAAATGAAAAAAAAAGAAATAAAAATAATAAAACGATGTTCTATATTTTGGATTCGTAGATCTAAATTTCATCTCCTTTTATAATTTTATAATAATCGGAGGAAATAATATTTATTGTTTCCTCCGCTTCTGCGCAATATTGTGTTTTATGAAAAATTTTTTTTTTAATCATAGAGATTTTATTTTGTAATCGTGTCTCTAAAACAATAATGGATAATTTAATATATATTTTTTATAAATAAGTCTAATACAACGAAGTACGTTTCATTTAGTTTAAATGAAAATATTTTTTTAATTTATTTTTCTGAACCAGCTTTTTCGCCTTAAGTTTTCTACGAATTTTATTTAATATATTTTCCGCTATTTTTGTACTTTTATTTATATGTTTTAACTTTGCTGACAAGTTGACAATTTTTAAAGCTGCAAGCATCTTATTTTAATGAAAAATGTTGCAAACAAAGTTTATTTGTTGCATTTTATTGTAACTGCCAAAAGAATGTAAACTTTAGTAGAACCTTGTCTTTTAATTTTTCGGAATTTTCCTTTACATGACAAACTAAATTAAAGACTTAATATATATTTTTGTTAAAAGTGTTAAAATAAATAGTGAGACATTTTAATGCCAAAAAAATATTCAAAAACGTATGATTAATGTGTTTAAGATGAATTATTGAATATTAATCATACGCACATTAAATGAAATTTTTTTTGACTTTATTATAATCATAATAATGGTTTCAAAATGAACATGAGGTCCATGGTTAAAATTGAGAGCCTTTTGGCACGGATGTCAAAACGTTTGATGTCCAAAATACCTTTATTTAAGGTCTCATAATTAGGACCATGAATATCTATGTAGTCCTCAATTTCAAAGTCAGGAAACTACACTATTTTGCTTTAAATATGTGAATTTTTTAATTTCTTTAATATACAATCAGCCAATACAAAAACATCATATTTACTACCGTAAGAAGTCGACTTCGCACCACTGTGGAACGTGAAATTGTATAGAATTTTTTCGATTGATGTTACGTAGATATATATTATTTCTTAACTTGATTAATTTAAAATTCAGACAGTAAAACAATTTCAGATGAAAACAGCAAACCCGCTCTTTTCAAAAAAAAATCTTTTGAATTTTTAATAAAATGACACATACTTTTTATTTGATTGCTTTAAACTATTAAAGCTAAAAGAGCTTAAAATTTACAGTACAAAAAATAGCGGTAAACAAACCACTTCAAACAAAACTGCAAAGAAAAGGGGGAACCCAAATGGCAAAGAGAAACATTGCAAACGAGCAACTAAATAGACAGTCAGACAAGTAGACACTTAAAGTGACAATAAGTTCAAATCAACAAATTGCCTCTAAACTACAGAAATACACACAACTCACCCACATATAACCAGTGTTACATAGAAAACCCTCATAAAAGTTGATTACATTCTCACACAACCATAAAACCAAAGCAACTGATATATGGATACCCATAGTGCAAAATAGAAGAAAAAAAACACAGGGATTGTCATTCTTGCTAAGTTTTTATTCTTTATATCAATACTCTCCAGTCCCTCAATCTATCTCATTCTAACACTTCAATGAAATCTAAAACCAGTAAACAGTTAACCCTTTTTAAACAAAATTCTGTTCAAATGATAACGATATTGTATTTCCTCTCTATCATGCTATGAAAGGTCTTTCTGTATTTTTTCATATAAACTTTTTACAACTTGTTTGAGGTTTTATGCGTTTTGAATTGATTTAAATGGTTGCTGAACTATTACAGATCTTCCTAAAGTGGAATAAAATACAAAAAAAAATACAGATTTTATTCGATACACAAGGGATTAAGTAAAAAAATATAAAAAAGAGATAAATAAAAGTTATAAAAAACGAGGGTTTATAAATTGGATTTAAACAAGTTGAATTTAGAACTTTTAAATTATTATCTGGTCTTCCTTTCATTTACACTTTAATAAGATTTGAAATTGAAAGCTTTATAAGACCGTTATAAAGTTATTTAAATAAAAACGACTTTAATTTAAGCTAATTGAATAAATTATTATGAAGAAGTTGCTTTATATAAATGGAATATAAAATAAATTTTTAAGAGAGAAAATTATACGTTTTCCAAAGTATTTCTGAAAAAGAAAGAAAACTTCAAGAAAATATTTCAAATGCAGTTGAATTTGGAAGATGACTTTTTCATTGGGAATCAATTTTATGACGTGTTTTTCTTTCAAAGAATAAATTGCTGTAAAAATTTTTATTTTCTCTTTCATAATTTTTTCAATTGAAGTTTTTCTTTTTGAATACAAAATTCTTCTGTAGAAAAAAGTAAAAATTTTTCTACAGGAATTTTCTCTTAAAAGACAAATTTTTATCGAAATTTTCTCTTAAAAGACAAAATTTTTCTATCGAAATTTTCTCTTAAAAGACAAAATTTTTCTATAGAAATTTTCTCTTAAAAGACAAAATTTTTCTATAGAAATTTTCTCTTAAAAGACAAAATTTTTCTATAGAAATTTTCTCTTAAAAGACAAAATTTTTCTATCGAAATTTTCTCTTAAAAGACAAAATTTTTCTATCGAAATTTTCTCTTAAAAGACAAAATTTTTCTATAGAAATTTTCTCTTAAAAGACAAAATTTTTCTATAGAAATTTTCTCTTAAAAGACAAAATTTTTCTATAGAAATTTTCTCTTAAAAGACAAAATTTTTCTATAGAAATTTTCTCTTAAAAGACAAAATTTTTCTATAGAAATTTTCTCTTAAAAGACAAAATTTTTCTATAGAAATTTTCTCTTAAAAGACAAAATTTTTCTATAGAAATTTTCTCTTAAAAGACAAAATTTTTCTATAGAAATTTTCTCTTAAAAGACAAAATTTTTCTATGGAAATTTTCTCTTAAAAGACAAAATTTTTCTATAGAAATTTTCTCTTAAAAGACAAATTTTTTCTATAGAAATTTTCTCTTAAGAGACAAAATTCTTATATAGAAATTTTCTCTTAAAGACAAAATTGTTCTACATAAATTTTCTCTTAAAAGAAAAAAAATTCTATAGAAATTTTCCCTTAAGAAAACAAAATTTTTTTATAGAAATTTGTCGTAAAAAAAAATAATATTTCTATAGAAATTTTCCCTTAAGAAAACAAAATTTTTTTATAGAAATTTGTCGTAAAAGAAATAATATTTCTATAGAAATTTGTCTTAAAAGTAAAAATTTTTCTTCAGAATTTTTTTAATAAAAATGTTTTGGTTTAGAAACATTTATTATATATTTTAAGAAAATTTTTATTAAAAATTATTTATTTAAGTTGCTTTTTAAAGAATATCTTTCCGCACAAAGTTTGCGATTACTAAATTTAAACAGAAATTTTTAATAACTCGGAAGTTTTTCTCTTTAAAAATTAAATATAAAATTTTTGAAAGCTAAAATTTTTCTTTTCAAATAAATTTTCTATATACATTTTTCTAATATTAAATTAAATATAAGTTTTTAATGGAAAATTTCATAATCATTATATGTGTCAGTAGCATTTCCCTAATAACATTTTAATTTATAAATAATAAATGTTAATTGTCCCAATAAAATTTTCCATTATTTACACCAAAAATACACAAAAACAAATTGTTTTGTTGATTGTGAATGAAGTCTTTCATCAAAAATTGTTGTTGGTCTACATTTGTCCACATTCATAATAAATAATAATGTTATAGTCGGCCAAGACTGACTATTTAATATCCTACACCACAATTTTGTTTATAAATGCTAGTTACGATAATGAACGACCCTCGTTTAGTGATATTTTCTGAACGACCCTTGTATAATATTTCACGTTGAGTTTTGCTTATACTTATCATAATTTGACGAATTATTTTTACAATACCAGCCTATATGTTAGATTTATTTGGAAGCAGGCTTGTAGGGGACCTATGAGAAGAATTAAACTTACAATCGCAAAATTTCAAATTTCGTAAAAATTGATTTAAGAATTTTCAATTTTTTTCTTAAAACCTCTTTCGGGAAGGGCCAATTTCAATAGGCTTTGTTTTTAAAAAATAAAAATTTATGCTTAATAATATATACAAAGTTTCATCAAGATATCATTAAAATATCGACCTATAGAGTGTTTTCAACGTTTGAATGGACATGCGGCCGAACAGACATAGACATACGAACGGACGGACATCGTTAAATCGACTCAGAAAGCGATTCTGAGTCGAACTTAAAGGTGGCAGTAACACCATTTTTACCTCATGTAACAAACATCAGCACAAATGCATAATACCCCAACCACTTACAGTGGTGTAGGGTATAACAACAACATAAATATAATTCTCAGTTTAATTAAAATTTATTTAGATTTCTATTATTTATTACTAAAAATGAATGAATATCAGTCAAATGAATTTAAAATAAATCTTTTAACTTCTACACACATACATACGTACAAATACATAGAGAGAAAATAATTAAATTATAATTAAATAGAGAGTTTCTATAGACATTTTCAAGCACACACACACACATACATTGATATTTTTACATGTACATAATATATAAATAATATATGTTAAATTATTTATATATATGTATATGTAAATAATGTTATGTAGAGGTTTTGATGTGTAGAATTTTGAAAATAATAAATTTTGAATGGAAACAAAAAAATATTCAAATGAAATTTTATATTCAGTGTTGCGTAAATTATTTGTTAACATGATTATAAATGCATCAGAGAATTAAGGGCTATTTTACCATGCATAATGCCAATGTATGCATATATTAGCATGTAAAATTTGTAAGTATGTATGTATGCATTTAACAGACACACACACAATACAAATGTATGAAAACATTGGAATCATATTATTAGGATAGTGAAACGAAATGTATATATTTTGGGAAAATTTGCATACACTCGAATTTAATTGTGGCGAAATATCAAAAAAAATCGAATTTGTTATTAAAAATGGTTTCGAAAGAATGTTCATCAGTGGAGATACGAACTGAGTTAGGCCTAAATGGTTTCGTTTTGATATAACCATTCAACTTGAAAGATATTTGAGTTCAGTGATCCTCTATCGCTAAATTTTAAATCTATTCTCTGAGAGAGAGAGAGAGAGAGAGGGAGAGAAAGTCAATGATCCTGTAATGGAAAACTCATTGGGTTACTTCTGGTTAAAGACAGACTATATCTTCTTGACTACTCTGCTTATAACGCTTCTAATGTTTTATTAACATTTATTGTTGTTCCTTTAAAATGTGTTCCCATATAAATATTATAGTAAAATATTTTTTGAAAGGGAAGTTTGATGGAGACATTTTACTAAATATAGATTTTCATATAAAATACTCTAATTTTCTAAGGAAATTATCTCTAGAAACACTATAAATTTTCTTAAGAATACGTCTCTTAAAACATAAACAATTTTTCATAAAAAATGTTTTTAGAATAAAAAAACTTTTTATATAGAAAATTTCTATTAAAAGGAAACTTGGTTTTTATTAAATTAACCTTTAAAGAATTTTTCTCTTCAAGGCAACAAATTCTTTAAGAAATGTCCACTTTAAACACAACAACTTTACTTTAGAGTTGATTGGACTCTTATGACATAAAAATCGTTTAAGGAAATTTTAGACATTGTTTCGTAAGAGATTACAAATTTTCGCCAGAAAATGTCTTTAAATGCTAAAAACGAAAAGAAAAAATCTAAAAAAATGTTCTCTTAAAAGACGATAGAGATAACAAATTTTCTATAGAAATTTTATATTAAAATACGGAAAATTTTCATCAAAAATCTCTTCTCTTAAAAGTAAGAAAAATATTATTATGTCAACAAAATTTCTATTAAAAAATTTAAAATCAACAAATTTTAGATTTCTTTTAAAAATCAACGATTTTTTTTATAAAAAATTCAATTTTGCAGTAAAAATTTCTTTAAAAAGTAAGCGAATGTTGTTATAGAAAATTCTTCTTTAAAGTCAAACAATGTTCTCTAGAAATTTTGCTTAAAAGTCAAAAAAATTTCAACAGAAAATTTCTCGTAAAAGTCAACAAATTTTTTGTAAAATTTTCTTTACAGTAAAAAATTTTTTGTACAGAAATTCAAGAGAAATTCATTTTCGTTAAAGAGCGAGTTTTTATAGAAAAAAAGAGTCTATTTTTTCATTAGATTTTTTTCTCTTTATTTATTGATTGAATTTCCTATAGATTTTTTCTTTTCCCTTAAAATGAAAATTTTCATATAAACATCTTTTTTTAAAAGAGCTACTTTTCAATAGAAAAAAGGAGTAAATTTTTCATTCACATTTTTTTCCTTTTCTTTAAAGATTAAATATTCTGTAGAAAAAAAAATATTGAAACATTTTTCTCATTCTTTTTTTTCGTCTTTTCTCTTTAAAAAAAAAACAAACTTTTTATAGAAAATTTCTCTAAAAAGAACAAGTTTTCTATGGAAAACACAATTTGAGGAGAAAATTTTATATAGACATTTTCTGCTAAGTTTAAAAACTTACAAAAATATTTCCTCGAGTGTATTTCTATGTATAATTTGTTTGTATCAACATCGACTTATAATTGAATGCATGTGTTGCATGTTTATGTGTATAGTTGGATATATATAATTTTGATATAGTTGTAGCTCTTATTGTTGTTGTTGTTTTTCTAGTATTAGTTTAAAGCAGCAACAAAAACTAGAAATAAATAAATTCCTAGAAAATAACTTAATTTCTAAGTGTTGAAATGTTTTTAGCCATAAACAAATTTCATAGTTAAATGTGTGTTTCAATGTGTTTGTGTTTAATTCGGTTAAAAGGGAAAATGTATATTGGCCAAATAAATACACTTACACAAATACACAGACACATATATCTCTTTGGATATCCAGTTATAACTATGTAATACAAGTATCTACACATTAGTTTATATGTTTTTTATTGAAAAAACAAAATTTAAATATAATTTGAAAATGTTATTAAAGTCTTTTTGGTCAAATTAATGGTCATGTGGTTTTTATAAACTTAACAAAGTGTTTTTCTATATACAAAAGTATAAAAAAGAAATATTTTGAAACAGGATAAAAATATTTATTTGGATTATAATTAAAAACCCGGATATTCACTTCACAAAGACTTTTTAATACAATTTTTAATTTTGTATTTTTTATTAGTTTTATTTCCGGCAAAATATATATATTTTGTGAGTGAGTAAGTAAATATTTTTGTAATACAGTTAAAATTTGTTTTGTAACTAAAATCTAGACACTATATTTGTAAAAATAAGCTTTATTTTCTAATTATTTGAAATAAATTTATTTTAATTGCTTTCAGTCAAAGATTTTAGATTTGTAAGGCATTTCATAAATGCTTTGAGTCTGTTAGAGGTTTTTGGGTTTTAACTCTGGGCTGAAGAAAAATTATTTAAATATTGTAATAAAAGTAGGAAAATTTGCAATATTAAACAGAGTATGGAAAAACTTGGAGCAAAATCTCGGTTTTCAAATGACTTTTATTTTTTACTTTTCTTTAAGGAGATAAAAAAATAAAACTGTTTTTCGTTTCAATTAAAATTTTAATCATTATTTTTTCTATTATGCTCTGTGCAAATTTGAAAAAAAAAATATTTTATTCTACTCTTAGCGAAGAGCAAAAAAAAAAAAATAATTTTTATTTTTTTTACTCCTCAAATCTGCGAAATGGTTGCAAAGAAAAAATAATAAAAAATATTTTTCACTGCTTCATTAATTTTTTTTTTTTTTCGATTTTGCTCTTTTTTAATTTTTATCTTTTTAATTTTTATCATTTTTCAAAGAGCGATAAAAAATAAAACTCTTTTTTACAAAATTCAAATTAAGCACTTTCAACGATTCGATGGTTTGAAGAGTAGAACAAGAGTAAACAATCGTACCTTTCTATCAAAGAGAAGAGCAGAGAATTTGCCTTAAATCTTACAGTGATTTACAATTTCGCTTTGCTTGCATATAAGACTCACTTTTCAGAAACATGTATATAATTTGGAAGGTTTGATTGAGTACGGAGGAACAAAATCTATTGGTTTATAAGACAAGTTTGGGTAATTTTTTTAAAGTCGAATCACTAGTCGGTGATCCTAATATACAGAACACAAAACTCAGCTTAATCAATTCACAATTATCATAGCTCAAGTTATATAGGTTATACGCTTTTTAACTTTGTGCTATTGTCGGTCAGCATACTTATATGCAAAGTTATTGTCGGAACTTACTTTGATAAGGTTATTTGTCTTTTAAACAAAAAAAAATGGAAGGATATATTGAATTTGATACCTGAAATCGCTGATCTCTGGGTGATAGGCAAAAATGTCGCTTGACTATAAAATTTTTGCTTACTACGGTGAAATGGTTTAGGACGATAAGATATTTCACCTTCTTTGCAAATATCTATCTCTAGCAAGCAAAAGGACCTAATAAAATAACTAAAATCATCAGGATGAATCTAGCTTTATACGACCGCCGATTCTTTGAATGTGTTGGTAAAAACGGTGTGCCACAGAGCCGATATATTGAAACGAAAAATCTTCCTCTTTTACACAAAAATTCATCTGTGTCTATTTCTTGGACCTCTAGATTGTTCACAACAGCACATGAAGCGACAACCAGTTAATTAGTGAGACGGCCAGACAGAAGGACCGACAGACGGACGGAGTATCCTGAAGCGCTATTTAGACTCGAAAAGATATTCTGCATACTTTGAAATGGGATGGTATAATTTTTCTTGTACGTTACAAACTTTGTGGAGCAGAATATCGCAAAAACGATAAAAATCATATTTTCTTTTACGTAAGAGATATAAAAAAATCGATCCTCGTAGGAATTTTTTATAATTTTGAAACAAAATTTTCTATTTTCAATTTGTTGCGAAAATTTTCGATAAATTAATTATTAAGAGAATTTTTTTCGAAAACTTTGCTAAAGAAAATTTGCGATAAATTTTCTAATAAGAGAAAATTTGCGATAAATTTTCTAATAAGAGAAAATTTTCGATAAATTTTCTACCAAAAGATAATTTTCGATTAATTTTCTACCAAAAGATAATTTTCGATTAATTTGGTTTTTGGAGTAAATTTTCTTTTTAGATAAAATTTCCTTTACGACCGATGCTCGTACATGAAATTTGAACAGGAGATCAAGTGATTTCGGGGAATTTTCATTGTAATGTGGCTATAAGAAATTATTAGCCGATAATTATAAAATTAAAATGGTTTTATATCTGGTACCTTTTTGAATCCTACAGCGGTAAAATTATGAACTGAATATTCATTTCTACAGTCTTCTTATCTGCAAAGCTGGACCGACTTCATTAAATCGATAGAGAAAGAAATTCCGCCGATCATTACAAAAAATGGTTGCGGAATTTTGGTTTTACACAAAGAAAAACTTTGTTCGGAAAATACATACCTGACGTACTGTTATTTATTTAACATTTGATAATTTCAGTAACAATTGTTTTTCATCAAAAATCATGCGGTCAACAGTTAAATACTTTAATTATTCAATTTTGTTTTTGCTGTTTTATTTATTTGTAAAGTGTAAATTGTTTAAATTTTACACAATTTAGGTGTAAAAAATCACTAAGAGCTTAGCAAATTGTATTTGGCGAAACAAACGCCACCAAAAATAAACAAAATAAAAACCACTATTGAATCTAAATAAATTTTAATGAAAAGGAAAAAGGATCCATTAGATTGTTACCAAAAAAAAAGAGAGTGAAACTGATGGGAGACCAACAATAGAAAAACCAACAAAACTAGAACCACATTAAAGGTGGTTGCTGGCACTTATCGGACGAAATGCTGCGTATACCTGATTTGAAAGGTCAACAACGAATTAAAAAACTACGAGGGATATTTTGTAATTGTTTTTTTTCTCGATAACTTTTACAAAAATTTAATTTTATTTGTCAATAAATTCTCGTTTTACCCTCGCAAATAATTTTAAAATTTTAGTCAGATTTTTGTTTTTATTTTTTGTTTGTGTCTTTTGTTATTTATTTTGATGTTCGATTTATATTTGGCTTTCAATTTACTGTCATAAAATACAAATTTAGTCATGTTTAACAATAATTTTGCAATTTACAAAATTACTCAAATAAACCAACAAAACAAAAAACCAAATCCCCAAAAAGTGACATAAAACACAGCTTATGCCTATAATTTTTACAAACACATATCAACAATATTATTGAGGTTCTACATAAAGAATCAAATTGAAGTAACCATATTAAGGACTAAAATACAAATACAAAAACACACTCACACACTTATACTAAAATACCAATTCATTTCATTTCTCCGCTTAAACACATACAGAACACATACACACATATATACCATTAATCTGTCTCTATACATTTACACTTGCAGTAATTTTAAAATTGTATATAAACATTGAGTACATAACAAAGAGAGAGAGATAGAGAAGGAGAGAGAAATAAGTTTAAGAAATATTATTGACTTAAAACTGATTTGAATTTTCAATTTAAAAGCGCTGAAACGTAATGAAATGAATTGTACGATTGAATGAAAGAGTCAATGAACTGGAAATTTACAACAACAAAATATAAAAAGAGACTTTTATCACATTCAAACCTCATAATCATTCTTTTCATTTAAAGTACAAAAAGTTGTTATTTTTGTTAAAAAGTAGTTGCATGTAAGAGAAATTATGTGAACTTTTTGGAGCAAGAGTGACCAGCTTAGGATTGAGAACAAGGAAGAGAGATCTAAATCGAATTTACTTTGATGTTCGTGAAAATAACTCACTTTTTACAAAAGTAACCATAATTTGTGATGAGTTTTGAGTTTACAAATCAAATTTTCGACAAAATACCTTCTTAGAAAAAATTGTTAACAAATTGTCTATTTAGAGAAAATATTTATTTATTTTCTTATTAGAGACATTTTTAAATAAATTTCCTATTCAAAGAATACTTTCAACATATTTTATTTTCATAGAAAATTGTCGATAAAAAAACATATATGTTGACATATTTTCTTTAAAGAGAAAAATTATGAAAAACCCTATTAAGAGAAAAATTTCAATAAACTTAAAACTTAAAAAACACCGATCAATTTTTCAAAAACAGACAATTTTCAATAAATTCTATATAAGATAAAATTTCCGATTAATTTTATATAAATTTTCTATTGCAAAGAATTTTTCTGTTAAGAGAAAATGTCCTTCAAATTTTATATTCAGAAAATTTTCGATAATTTGTTTTATTTAAAAAAATTGTCGATAAATTTAAAAGTTTCAATTTGAGAAAATTTAAGAGATCATTTTATATTGAGAGGAAATACGCGATAAATTTCCAATTTATAGAAAATTTTCGATAAATTTCCAATTTATAGAAAATTTTCGAGAAATTTTCAATTTATAGAAAATTTTCGAGAAATTTCCAATTTATAGAAAATTTTCGAGAAATTTCCAATTTATAGAAAATTTTCGAGAAATTTCCAATTTATAGAAAATTTTCGAGAAATTTCCAATTTATAGAAAATTTTCGATAAATTTTCCAATTTATAGAAAATTTTCGAGAAATTTCCAATTTATAGAAAATTTTCGAGAAATTTCCAATTTATAGAAAATTTTCGAGAAATTTCCAATTTATAGAAAATTTTCGAGAAATTTCCAATTTATAGAAAATTTTCGAGAAATTTCCAATTTATAGAAAATTTTCGATAAATTTTCCAATTTATAGAAAATTTTCGATAAATTTTCCAATTTATAGAAAATTTTCGATAAATTTTCCAATTTATAGAAAATTTTCGATAAATTTTCCAATTTATAGAAAATTTTCGATAAATTTTCCAATTTATAGAAAATTTTCGATAAATTTCCAATTTATAGAAAATTTTCGATAAATTTTCCAATTTATAGAAAATTTTCGATAAATTTTCCAATTTATAGAAAATTTTCGATAAATTTTCCAATTTATAGAAAATTTTCGATAGATTTTCCCATTTATAGAAAATTTTCGATAAATTTTCCCATTTATAGAAAATTTTCGATAAATTTTCCAATTTATAGAAAATTTTCGATAAATTTTCCAATTTATAGAAAATTTTCGATAAATTTTCTAATTTATAGAAAATTTTCGATAAATTTTCCAGTTTATAGATAAATTTTCCAATTTATAGAAAATTTTCGATAAATTTTCCAATTTATAGAAAATTTTCGATAAATTTTCCAATTTATAGAGAATTTTCAATAAATTTTCCAATTTATAGAAAATTTACGATAAATTTTCCAATTTATTGAAAATTTTCGATAAATTTACCAATTTATAGAAAATTTTCGATAAATTTTCCAATTTATAGAAAATTTTCGATAAATTTTCCAATTTATAGAAAATTTTCGATAAATTTTCCAATTAATAGAAAATTTTTGATAAATTTCCAATTTATAGAAAATTTTCGATAAATTTCCAATTTCTAATTTATAGAAAATTCTCGATAAATTTCCAATTTATAGAAAATTCTCGATAAATTTCCAATTTCTAGTTTGTAGAAAATTCTAGATAAATTTCCAATTTCTAATTTATAGAAAATTCTCGATAAATTTCCAATTTCTAATTTATAGAAAATTCTCGATAAATTTCCAATTTCTAATTTATAGAAAATTCTCGATAATTTTCCAATTTATAGAAAATTCTCGATAAATTTCCAATTTATAGAAAATTCTCGATAAATTTCCAGTTTCTAATTTATAGAAAATTCTCGATAAATTTCCAATTTATTGAAAATTCTCGGTAAATTTCCAATTTATAGGAAATGTTCGATAAATATCCAAATTTTAACGAAATTTTCGATAAATTTCCGATTAAGAAATTTTTTCGATAAATACACAAAGATGAAATTTGTATTAAAATTTCCATTAAGAAAAAGACTTTGACAAATTTCCTATTGGAGATGATTTTTCAAAAATATATATTTATGGCTTCTGCCCCATTGTGCAATTGTCATTTAAAACGACAGTAGTGTGAATATAAATATTAAAAATCATGATTAAAAAAAGAACAAGAATTAATTTAAGTAATTGAAGCGTTAAATTTGATCTTCTATTTTACTTATTTTTGTAAAAAGACCATGACAATATGAAGAATGAGTATTGAAAAGGGAATTAGTGGGCAATGAAAAATATATATACAAATATATATTCATTTACCCCTTACAAGACCAGATGAGAGAAGAAAAAATACACATTTACACTTCTCAGTTTCTTTTTGCAACAAGAAAAAAATAAATAAAATAAATTCAGCGTTTTTACTCATTTTCCTCGGTTTGTCTTTTATACATAATTTATGACTTACAAAATGAAAAAAGAAGAAAGCACGAGGTGGAGTTTTGCGAAAAATAAAAAAAACTCTTCAACAGGAAATATGAAATTTTAAACCATTTTCCAATTAATTAAGTAACAATAAATTACGAAAATGATGAGTTCCTCTTCATGAAAAAGAACTTTTGGGGTATAAAAGTATATAAAAAGCTTAAAATCAAACGTGCTGATGATAGAAAAATGCCTCAAAATTTTTTAGTAAACGTGATAATATTTTGCCACAAATCGAGGGGCATTTAAAACTCATTCAACTTTTTGTTAAAAATATTTTCATATGTTTTTTTTTATTACAATTTTTCTTATTACGGCAGCAATTAATATTTGAAATTTAGCAATTTGTTTCACAAAAAAATGAAAGAACATTCGCATAAAGAAAAACTTTTTCATTATTTATCTTGGATATTTTTTTCTCTGCTTCGCAAGGAGTAGGTGGCATTTGAGGCAGTATCTTTGCCATTTGATGCTGTCGGTGATTGCTTCACTTAAAAAGTGCAATTTTTGTTAATTAGTTCAGGAAAAAAGGCGTTGGTTTGCAAACAAACAGAGAAAATTACAAGAGAAGAGAAAAAATTAATTTTCGTAATGAAAAATGCCTTTAATGCAATAGACGAGCTGAATTGGTGACGATGGTAATGACGATGACATAAACTAATGATTTCATTTTTCCTAAGTGCAGTTTGTAAACTGGGAAACTTGAAAACAAATAAAGAGTTTTAAGTTTTTTTTTTTAATTTATGTTATTTATTCTGAAACGCATAAACACACATACAGATATAGACACTTAAGAATAATAATTAAATGGAAAGCACAGTGTCATTGTGGATTTTATAAATAGAACTGATAATATTGCAATATGCTTGTTCCTGTTCGTGCAGCCACAAAATATTGAGACAAGATCGAAAATTTCAGTATGATAAGTAAAAATTTTCATTAATAATTGAAATCTTTAGAACAGAAACAGAACTGAACTAGAATTGAAATATAATTGTACAAGAACTGAACTAGAACTGAACAAGAACTGAACTAGAACTGAACTAGAACTGAACAAGAACTGAACTACAACTGAACAAGAACTGAACTACAACTTAACTAGAACTGAGCAAGAACTGAACTACAACTGAACTACAACTGAACCAGAACTGAACTACAACTGAACAAGAACTGAACTACAATTGAACTAGAACTGAACTACAACTGAACAAGAACTGAACTACAACTGAACAAGAACTGAACTAGAACTGAGCAAGAACTGAACTACAACTGAACAAGAACTGAACTACAACTGAACAAGAACTGAACTACAACTGAACTAGAACTGAACAAGAACTGAACTACAACTGAACTAGAACTGAACAAGAACTGAACTACAACTGAACTAGAACTGAACAAGAACTGAACTACAACTGAACAACAACTGAACTAGACTTAAACTAGAACTGAACTTAAACTGAACTGGAATTTAACTTGAACTAGAACTGAACTTAAACTGAACTGGAATTAAACTTGAACTAGAACTGAACTTAAACTTAACAGGAATTAAACTTGAACTAGAACTGAACTTAAACTGAACTGGAATTAAACATGAACAAGAACGGAACTTAAACTGAACTGGAATTAAACTTGAACTAGAACTGAACTTAAACTGAACTGGAATTAAACTTAAACTAGAACTGAACTGGAATTAAACTTGAACTAGAACTGAACTTAAAATGAACACTTAACAAAAAATTAATATAAAATTTGAGTTAAATGATCATTTTAATTATGGTCTATTCTTTTTTTTACAAAGAATAAAACGGTATTTGGAATATCGTATTTTAAGCATGTGAACTAATTTTCGAAGAAATCTAAAATTCATTGCGAATACAAAACCTTTTAGAATGTCACGACATTTGAAAAAAATCCTATCTTTCACATTTATATTTAAATTTGATTACTTTATTTTAACAAACTTTCCATCCCTGTATCTATTACATTTTAATAAAATTCCATAAAAGTTATTTTCCCACTTGATTTCGCAGTTGAAAATTGGAAGATAAAGTTTTAATTGTAGTTAGTTATAAATTTAAAGTTTACTAATATTTTTTTTTATTTTTTATTTTTTTTTATTTCATACTTTTTCTATGTATTTATTTCATTTGTTATCCTTTTTTAAACTAAACTAACAAAAAAACCTTAACAGGATGGAAATAACTTTTTTGTAACAAGTTCCTGTTTGTGTGTGTATGTGTGAGAACAATAATGTAAGTATATGTATATGTGTGATCAGTAAAAAAAGTGTGTAATTTAGTATGATGTTTGTTCGTTTATTCATTCGTCTATTTATATCATCCGTTGTTAACACTTGAATACTATTTTGGTATTGTTGTTGCTGCTACTGTATGTCGGTGTTTGTGTTAATATTAATGTATGGGTGAGTATTTGTTACGCACAGCTGTTGGTGTCATTATAGTCAAAACTGCATATTATAATAGAGTATATCCTCTTTTTTTACCACTAATACATTGATATGTTTTCATCCATACATATAAATAAACTATATCATTGTGCTGGTAGATTTGGTAAATTTTAACACCAACAACAACATCAACAACCAAATGTTTTGAACAAAAACAACTGAAAACAACAAGAAACTTTATATTTTTGTTTTATCATGTAATTTTTTGTTTTTATTACTGCTTTTGTTGCTGGTGCTTGCTGTCATCGTTGTTGTAGCAGTAACTCCTGCTGTTGCTGTTGTTGTTGTTATTATAACACTGACAATTTGTAATGTTTTATAATTAGTATGATGGCAAATTTTTTCCCTACCGATTGTTCATTAAACTTTTGTTTTATTGTTGGTGTTGTTTTTGTTGTTCTCAAAATATGAGAGTTTAATTTTATGTTGCAAAAGTTGTATGCGTTTTTCTGTATGTATATGTGAGAGTGTTTATTTTTATTACAGATAAGCCGTATTAATGTCAGGTGTTATGATAAGAAATAAAACAAAAAAATGTTGTTTCACAAATACATACAAAACCATTGTTTATGAGTTGTGTTATATAATTTATGATAATAAATTTTGCTGCTTTATTATCATGACTAATTGGTGAAACTTTTTACTTTAAATTTGTTGATTGTGAAATTTGTAGCATTTTTTATAAAATTAAAAAAGATAATTACTTACAGTTTAAAACAGGTTTAACAAGATTTTTAAACGTACCTGGAAATAGAGAAAGAGAATACAGTTAAATTGTTGATCTTGAAAGAAATACTTTTAAATTTTTTGCAAATAAATTTCTAATATCTAATTAAGCTGAGTCCTAGTTCAGTTTTAGTTTAGTCCTAGTTCAGTTCTAGTGCAGTGCTAGTGCAGTTCTTGTTTAGTTCTAGCTCAGTTCTAGTTCAAGTTCAGTTCTAGTTCAATTCCAGTTCAGTTCTACTTCAGCTCTAGTTCAGTTCTATTTCAATTCTAGTTCAGTTTTAGTTCAGCTCTAGTTCAGTTTATTTCTAATTCAGTTTTAGTTCAGTTTTAGTTCAGTTTTAATTCAGTTCTAATTTAGTTCTAGTTCAGTTCTAATTTAGTTCTAGTTCAGTTCTATATTAGTTCTAGTTTTAATTTGGATTCAAGCTGAGTTCTTTTTTAGAAATACAATTTCAAATATGAACATCTGCCTTTTCATTATAATATTTATGCATTTTTTCCTTTTAAATTCAAAAATCTTTTGTTACAGCTCAATAAAATTGATAATCAATATCTTATACATTGAAATTCCATTGGACAAATGCAATTTATATTGCAACTAATGATAAATTATTTCTGTCTACAAGATTTGTCTCTTTTCAAACAAAAAAAATCTATAAAATACAATTGGCAACCTTTGACCAAATAGTGTTTGAGTTCGAATTCAGACAGAGAAGTATAAAAACAAAAAATTGTCAAATAAATAGACGACAATTTCAACATCAATAACGTTGACATGAGCTTGACTTCTTGAAAAGTGGAAACGTTTATACATAAAACAACAAAAGTCAATTTGTATTTAAACTGCTATTTACAACTAAAAGAGCTTTTGTAAACCCAAAAACAACACAAAATTGTCTACAAAAATCGTAATAAAAATAAAAAGAAAGAAAAATATTTTTGAATATAAAAAAAATATAATTGCAAATAAAAATTTTTTAACTTAAATTTGAATTACATTTTTTTCTTTTATTTGAAGAATTTCGTTCAGTTTTATTTATTTTTAGCTGCCAAAAAAGTGCTAAAATTAATTAAAGTCAATTGCCATTTGACTCCTTCTATTTCTGTTTAATCATCAACGATAATTCATTTTCATTTCCTTTGTTTTTTCTTTATGTTTTGTTCTCTTTTAGCGAACATTGTCATCGTCTTCATGAGTGCAAAAGGAAAAGATGTTTTTTTGTTACTCTTTGAAATTTAACGTTACAGAATCGAGTTAAAAATGAGAATTAAACGTAACGAAATGAAATGAATGAAAATCTTACGACATTTGTAACTGAGTTATAAATCAATGACATCGAAATTAATTAAAGTGAAATTCTTTTTCATGAATCTAGGTTATATACAATATATACCTTGTAGTTTTGAAAAATGAAATCTATTTGGCCCAAGCTTAGATTTGTAGTTGAGTTCTAGTCCGGATTTAAATTCTGGTTTAGATTATAGTTCAAATTCTAGTTCTATAGTTCATATTGTAGTTCAGGTTTTAGTTCAGATTCTTATTCAGATTCTAATTCAGTTTCTTGTTTGTAGTTTAGTTTTAGTTTAGATTCAAGTTCAGATTTATATTCTAGTTCACATTCAAGCTTAAGTTGTAGCTCAGATTTTAGTTCAGGCTCTAGTTAAGATTCTAGTTCATATTCATATTTTAGTTCAGATTCTAGTTTTGGTTCCAGTTCAGATTCTAGTTCAGGCTCCATTTCAGGTTCAATCTCAGATTCTAGTTCAGATTCTATTTCAGATCCTAGTTCTGATTTTAGGTCAGTTTATAATTCAGGTTACAGTTCAAATTGTAGTTCAGGTTCTAGTTCAGATTTAAGTTCAGATTCTAAATTAAATAATTGTACAGATCTAGTTCGGACTCTGGTTCAGATTCTAAATAAGATTCTAGTCCAGATCTTAATGTTCATTCGGATTTAGATTCCAATTCAATTTCTAGATTACTTCGCTTCTTCCAGAAATGGGGGGTTTTGCTATAATCTCTTTTTTAAACTTCAACACTCCTACTATCTATCCCTTTCTCTATCTCTATCACATCCTGACTGCAATAAAACTTATTTATATTGCCGAATATTACATTTTGTTGCTTGTGTAAATTTGCGCCAACGTTTTCATCTTTGATGGTTTTTATATGTATTTTTTTATTCGTTTATATTTATTCTTTGTTTTTCTCGCTTTTGTCTGTTATTGGGTCCTTGTTGTCGTTGTCGTCATAGTCATTGCAATTTTTCTTTAAAGGATTTTTTGCTTTTGCTCTGACATGAATAATGATACTGCATTTGCTTTTTCGTAGTTTTTTTTTGCGATCTCCACCAAAAAGTCTTTGGAAGATATTTGGGTAATTTCTTATATCGGGGGAACGTTTAAGGGTGTGCCCTTAAAGAAGTTTGAGATAGCAAAATTGTACATTATAAAAATCATTGTATTAAAATATAAAATATTAATCACAATACCCGTAACCCAGGGTTACGTCCTACAAATTAATAATGAAAAACGTCTTTAAAGAATTCTTTTCTTAAATTTAATTTAAAATCGTATCGTTTTCCTAAACCTAGAGAAAGTTAGTCCTTTGTGGGCTCATCCTATTATTAAGCTTGTTGCATTTTTTTGCTATTTTCTTTTATCAATTGATACTTTTTATCATTTTCTTTTACTTTTCTGCCATTTACAACATAAGATAACTTATTTTCTTTGAAGAGCGCAAAGTGCAAGTTTTTTTTTTACTCCAGGACTCCGTTATAAAGTTAAAAAGGGAAATCTAATGGAAAAAATAATCATTGATATTCTTACTTTGACAATGTTTAATGAAATAAAAACTTATATATTATTTTTTTTTGCATTAAACTCTATTTCACTTGCTGAAACTTGAATTTAAATTATACTTTTTCATGAATATTTTACGCATATTTTTAGTATAATTTTAGGGGCAAAACTATAATTAACATTACATATATTTAGGCATTTTTAAAATTAACTTTAAACTTGAAATGACACATTCATGTTTTAGCACACAAGAAATACAATAAAATTAACTATAATTAAACTCAAATTTTGTAAAAAAAATTAAAAAAAAAAAAACTTGTTGTATTTTCCCCTAACTTTTTGCTCTCTATAAAACTATAATTAAAATTTCATAGCATATGTTAAGGATTGCACTTAAATTGTAAATGAAGTACTCATTCACTCGCTCACAGTCACACAATTCATCTCAAAAAGTTAATGTTGGATGAGCTACAAGTACATGAGAGTACGAACGACTTAAATGAAATTTTTAGCAATTAACTATTTTTACAACATCTGAAAGAACAAGTTTTTAATTTTAGTTGAAAGCGAATCCAACAAAAAAATAAAAAATTGTAATTTATAAAATTTAGAAAAATTGTTAGATTTATTTTCTTATTTAAGTCATTTTGCCGGGAAGCACTTAATTTTTATTAAAACAACGAACAAGTGAATGTGTTTAGAGAACATTAATAAAAATGTAATTAGGTTTTTTCTATATTTTTTCTTTAGTTTTTCTGTCTCAATTTTCTTGGTAATTTCATCGTGAACACTATCAAAAGTTTCATTCATTAAATTCTTCATTTCACTCACACTTCCCTTCCTCTCTTGTCTATAGTTTTTTCTTCTTATACTTTTTTGTTTATCGTTTTTTTCCATGATATTGCCTGTATCCTTTTGGTTTTTTGTCTTCTCTTTTTCTCCGCTTTAAGTCAGGGAATTTTATTACGATTTTTTTAACATGATATTTTGCTTCCTTTTTTCCCTCTCTCTTTTTTTTTTTTTTTTTTTTTTGCTGCTTCCTTTTTTATACGTTTGCTGCCAATTAATTAAGTCTGTAATCAGACAATAAGTAACACATCTGTTACATACCACCACATACATATTTGCCAATGCTGCCGTTATTTATAACGTTGGCTTTAAGAGTATGTATGTGTGCGAGTAAGAAGGAGGCTTGTGTAAGTAGTGAAAATGAGGAAAGTATTTCGAAGTTCCGGGAATTATTGAAAAAAGCCATAAATAACTTTCATTTGTAAAATATCAATCAAAATATCAGAAAATAAAAAAAAAAAATTGTAACAACGATCCTAAAGTGTTTTTTGAAATATTGTTTATGATCAATTTTAATAATTTTGAAATAAAGAACTATTTTATGTATCTGATTTTTAAAGAATTTATTTTCTATGTTTGATTTTAGTGGAGAATACTGTATATTAACTTTGTCATTCCGTTTATAACGCCAACAAAAAATCTATGACCCTATAAAGTTTAAAAATTAATTTTTTAAACTTTACTTTCTTTGCAAAAACTATACTTTTTATTAAAAATTTTAATAGTTGATTTTAAATAAATTTTTTGATGAAAAAATTATTATTATTATTATTTTTTAAATTTTGGTGAAAAAGAATTTTTGAAGAAATTTACTCTTTTAATTCTTTTAATTCTTTAAATATTTTTATTAAATTTACAATTGAAAAAAACTGGTGTTTAATAATAAAAAATATTCAAAAATTTATGTTTCGAAAAACAAAAAAAAAAAAAAAATAAATTTTATAAAAAAATCTTCCAATGAAAAATATAATATCGCTCATTTCATTTCAGCAAGATTGTCATAACAAAAAATTCTCAGGTTTCGATTTAACATCAGAAGAGGATACTAAATATTGTATTTAAATATCTGGCAAGTTCTTGCGAATAAAACATTCATATTTCAGACCAGGTTGCAACAAAAACGTTTTATCCCAATTATATAGTTTATTGATTTTTGTCAAAAATAAAGCGTAACTACGGTTCCGCATTGCAAGTTTTTTTAGTTAACATGGCAGATTTTTTGCAGACGTTTAAAAAATTATCCACATATAAAGTTTTCATTTTTGAACTTCAAAAAATATGATTCTGTCAAAAAATATTAAAATTACGTCTACTGAAAAAAATTAGTTTTTGAGTTATGTTTACCTTGCAGCCAGTGTTACCGTTGGTGCGACTTAAGTCGCAAAATGCGACTAATTACGAAATATGCAAATTCATAATTTAAAATTATTTAATAAAAATCGACTTTTGTTCCACAAACAACCTTTTTGAATGCAACTTTATTTTCCAAAAAACTCTTTTTGTGCGACTTTTCGAAAAAAAAACTCAAAGGTAACGCTGCTTGCAACAAATGAGCGATATTTGAATTAAACACAAATTTTACTTTTAAGCAATTAACTTAAAATGGGCTTAAGATTTAAAAAAAATTTTATAGTCTTACTTTTAAATGGAATGGTTTTAGAACCACTGAAGCATTTTGAAACCACCCTCCTATATATACATAAATTTTCAGTTCTTTGTAAATTATTAGAGTTTTTGTTTCAACAAAAATATCAAAAAAAAAACTTGATAAAAAATACTGAACAAATTCCCTACTTTTTGTTGTTGTTATTGTTTGTAACACAAAGATAACAAAAGCCCAAGAATGAAGCCAACAAGAAAATAATCAACACATTTTTTGTTTTAAAAATTTCCCAAATGTTGGGTCTAAAAAAATAATCTATACTCCCGGAAATGGGAGGGAAGGAAAAAAGATATGAAATCAAAAAGAAAAAACAAGAAAAAAACAAAAACCCCAACACGATTTAGCGGAAGTTTTACAGATTTATTTAAGACAAATTAAGTGCTATAAAATGTTTCAGATTTCTTGTTTTTTTTTTTTTTGCTTTATCCTCTTTTTCCTTTCACTGCTTTCACACTTTTCAAAAGCCCCACTTAAGGCCAGAGAACAAAGACAACAGTTAATTTTGATTTAATAAAACTATAAATGTTGTTTTATTTTTTGTTGCATTTTGTTTTTCTCAAAAAGATTTTTGGTTAAATAAAATTTATTCAGACATTCATTCATTTCGTCATTCTCTCATTCAGTCATCTTTAACTATTTAAATGCAAAAAAAAAAACGAAAAAAAACTCTTGTAAAATCTTTAACAATTTTTCTGAAGCCTCCTTGTGAATGGGATACTTCAATAACAAAAGGCAACAATTAGGACAAGTGCATCATGAAAACTGAGAGGAGCAATGAAATGAAAAAAAAAGAAAATCTCTGACACATACACACACACATTAAAACTACAGCAATGAGATGAGAAAAAGAAGGTATTAAAATTTATGAAATGAAAGAAAAAGTGTTGTATAGTTGTAGCTTTAACTGTAAATGTATGTGTATATATGTGTGTGTGTTTAAGTGAGATTGTATGTGAGCAAAGAATTTAAAAAATTGTATAATATTGCACATTGCTTAAAGGTAATAGCAAAATTTTTGTGCACAGGATTTGCTCGACTCAAACAAAAAAACAAAAAAAAAAAAAACTAGAAAAAAAGAAGAGGAAAAAACGTTTGCAGGATAATTAAGGACATGCCTGATTAAGCATTCTATGAAAATTGCAAACGAATCTCTAAATAAAGTGAACGAGTGTAAAAGTGAAAGGTATTTTAATTAGATTTTATATTAAAAGCAAAAAGAAAAAAAAAAGAATTTGCTTTATCTAAGCGAAAGTATTCAGGACGGGGAAATAAAACAAAAACCATAGTTTATACAGGATTTAAAAAGAAT
Organism: Cochliomyia hominivorax; assembly: GCA_004302925.2. Classification (NCBI taxonomy): domain Eukaryota; kingdom Metazoa; phylum Arthropoda; class Insecta; order Diptera; family Calliphoridae; genus Cochliomyia; species Cochliomyia hominivorax. Next base: position 36,079,692 of record PYHX02000495.1, on the reverse strand, counting down.
TTAGTGAAGAAAAAAAACACAAACATTTTGAATTTAGCTGTATTAGATTTTAAATAATCACGTTTAAATACGCTTTAAAAATAGTTAAAGGAATAATATACTTTATAAGGAACAAAAACATTCGACAGCTTTCAAAAAATGAAATTATATCATATAATATTGCCTTTTGCACGGAACCTATTTTCCTGCTTAAAAATTTCAGTATATAACAGACTGTTTCACTATCATTGTTCTACTTATGCATTGACACAACTTTGGCAACGTAATTGTTAAGTTGTGTTAAAGTTCCTGTTATGATCAACAGTAATAATTCCCATTTAGTTCATAATAATGACTTAATAAGTACTATAAGAAACCACAATTTAAATCCAGGGACCATTGCTCATTGAAGGCAATGAACAGAATTTTTAGCGCTCTTTAATGTAGTTCTGACATAACTGCAAACGAGATGTAGCAATAGGTCCAATTTCTATTATCGTACTGACCATGTGCCCACATTATACACGACAGTTTGTTTAACTGCAAACCCAATATTTTTTCTTTACGTCCTGAAGACTTTTGGACCCAGCCAATAGGGGTTGCCCAATTGAAGAAATAAATTGGGAATTAAAACAAAGCACAAACTAATATATCTTTCAAACTTTTTTTCTTTGCATCCTTTACAACAACAACTATGTTTGCACTGCGGCTTAGGTTTACTGCATGATTTTCTCACAAAATACATGGAGATCAGCAGAAACATTAAGAATTGAAGACAAATCTCCTCATTGTCAATCACAAGAAGAACTTCTTAACTTCAAACGGAGCATTAATTTCGCGTTACATATATGCTACTTGAAAGATAGAACAGTAGTGGCCCATAGTGAAATTTTTTATAAGTCGATTTTCGTGTCCTTTTCAGAATATATTATTTTATGTAAAATTTTAACTTTATTCATATGATTATTTTATATAAACGTAAACATGTTTTAACAGACATTTTTTCTGTTTGTTTTATTAATAAAAATTTAAACAATTTATTGTTGCGAATATAAAAAATCCAAAGGACACACCCAACCACATGTGTAAATATTTACCTACAATTTAAGTAAAATTTTATTGTTTTAATAAACACAAGAACTTTTTTCAATGTCTATTGTTTTATAAATCTCCACACATACATATAAAGATACCCAGCAGTTTTTGTTCCTGAACTACTTATTAGACAGTCTGAAAAAGGACATCTTTATTCACTTTACTTAGCTCTCGATTAGTCATTTTGACATGGACTTATCCTATGGGGAAACCTATTGTCTCACACTGTCTCTAATGATAGTACTTGAGTGATTGAACGCATCGTATATTATCATTTTTTGAGGTCGTAAAGTGACGATTGCATGCGTTCTTTATTGTCTCCATTTTTACTGTCTCTATTTGATATTATTTAATCTTGTCCTTTCATAGTGTATTTTCACCTAAAAAACTGTAGGTTTCATAAACCTAGACATTTACATATAAATCTTATAAACACACATACACAATCTCCTACATTTTCATATACACATAAACATTTTCCTATATATTTTTTCATAAATTTTATAAAAAAATCTTTTTTTATAAACCTACAACCAACAAATTTAATAACCGGATGTATTTTTTTAATACATTTTGCAAATGGTGATGACGATCATATCTATGGCAGCCGTTTTGTTAGCTTGTAAGTGTATATATATGTGTGTGTGTTGAATTTACCTATAGAGATATATAGTTGATTTTACAATATTTTCCATATTTTTATATTTTTGATTTCTGTTATTTTTCCTTTTTTATCTGCTCGTTTTGCCAATTTTGATTTACAACTGAGTTCAGTACAAATCATTTAAACTAATATGTTTTATTTTTGTTGTACTTTCATACCCTCCTCTACCACAAGTGGTGTAGAGGGTATATTAAATTTGTCATTACGTGTGTAACGTTAAGAAGGAATCATCTTAGACCTCATAATGCATGCATAATCTGGCATCAAATCAAAGTCGATTTTAAGCTATGTCCATGTATCTGTCTGTGTGTTTGACTGTGTGTCTGTCCGATGTTGGCATATTCACATCTCAATGAAATTAAGTCTGGATATTTCTTATTGTCCTGAGAATTTTCCTCAGCAAAATCCGTTCAGTATATTAAAAGATATAGACCGATATCTAAAACAACCTCTAAGTCCAAGCATAAAACTTTCGTAAAATTGTCAATTATATATCGACAAATTTAAATGAAATTATGTCATTAAATTGAACTATATGTACTTAATTACCGTTATCAAGACCAATTTATTAGAAAAAAATTGTAACTAATTTTATAACTCATTCAGTGTTCCGTGTTATATTTAAGAAAAACATTTACACAGTACACATGTACGTATGTGAGTGTAAAAGTACAAAACATAACATATTTACCTCACATGCATTTGTGGTGAAGGGTAGTGACGATTCGCATAGCCGAATATAACATTCTTATTTGTTTTTATTCATTTATTTCTGTTTTTTGTGTTTGTGTTAATATTCGTTCATGAATTGATTAATGGTTTCAATTTTTAAATCGTTTTTAAATACAGACAGAAATATTATTATGAATCCGGACAGTAATAATAAACATGAGAGAGAAATATGAAAAAAAAACATGGAAATCAAATTTGTTTATAGTTAAAAAATATGTTAAGGACTAAACGATGGATTTGTTAGCTATCAAAAATGAAATATGATAGAAAAAATAATATTGTTTCTAGTGTATTCAAAACCCGAAACCGGAAATCGGTTAACCGGTTTTTTGTATTTCAGAAAACCGACCGATTTCGAATATTTTATTTTTTCGGTTAAATGGTTTTTAATGCAAAGCACTTTTAAGCTTTTCATTAAAATATTCCACTCTTATCTCTGTTATTTTGCCATGTGTGATTTAATATAACATTTTTCGTTCCGTGTGTATTCAGGATCGATTTTGGTATAATCATCTGCTTTAAACATAATCACGTCAATAGAAATTATTAAATGAGAGATAAAGACCTATAATTTAGACAAAATCAGAAATAAATGAAAGAGAAGGAAAACGACAAGAGGAAAATTATGGAACCATGGTATCTAGACACATTATAGGCTTTTGAAAAACGAAAGAAAAAAACTTTTAAAAACCGATTGACCGGTTTTTTACTATAAAACCATATTCGAAAACGGTTTTTTGAGGAGCCCATAACACGAAAACTGATTTTCTGAAAATGCCATTTGGCGGTATATGTTTTTTATCGGTTAAACTCTAAATTTCTAATGAGTAATTATGTTTTCTATAAATATATAATAATCAAAGAAAAACCGGTAAACCGGTTTTTTGAAGTGAAAACGTATTCGAAAACGGTTTTTTTGAAGCCAATTTTTCGCATACCCGTTTTCTGAAGATGTCGTTTTTTGAATACACTAATTGTTACATTCACATTAAAAAAGTAATGTTTTTTTTTCATTTTTTAAACAAAATTCGTAATAAAATATTTAAAAATAATGTTTATCAGAGAATTAGTTTCAATGACAAAATAAAATAATCAAATAATTAGAAAAATAACAAAAAACATATATTTTTTTTTAAATTTTAGAAAATTAAAGTTTTCCAGTCAGACACAATTTAGCTGAGGAACAGCATTCTTGGAACACTATTTATTTTAAACCTCTACTTCAACACAAAAATAAAAGTCTGCATGGTATTTTCAATTTGTTTTCAAAGAATAGAAGTCCCTATCTGGTCTGTGGCGTACACGGTGACCCTTCAAAGTTGACCATCTTGTTTTTTTTTTAATTCGTTTATGAATTGAGATTTACAAGTGTATGATATAGGATTTGTCTTTTATTATTGTGGTTAAAATATTACAGCTCTTCTTAAAATATTTATCTATCAAGTTCTTCATAATATTGAAATAACGATAAGGTGAACAAACAAAATTGATCACCTCGATTATGACATTTTTTAGAAATCTTCACGAATTAGTAAGGGGAAATGCTTTAGTTAAAATATAATAAAAAATACATTGATAAAAAATATATTTCTCTTTCCCGAATGTAGAGAAATATAATAATCTTAATACCAAGTTTAGTCAAGTTTGGAGTTATATTCCCGGTCCACAGGTCCAGCTAAGAATTTATACTTGAAATTTTATAAAAAGTATTCAGTAGTTTCAAAGTTAAAGAGTTGTCGATCTAAACTAATCTGGACGCACTTTATTTTCAAACAACACCAACTGCTCCTCTTCTAAATGCCTTCACATAAAAGCGGTCTAAAAATAATGGCTGAAATAAAAAAAACACTACAGTATAAAATATCAATATGAAATAAACGCATAAAAACCTCATGACAAATGCGAAATAATACAAATACAAATAGAGTAAAATAAAAAAGGACAACAACAACATCAACAACAAGAAAATCAGGAAACTAAATTGGGATAAACAGGACGGAAGGGAAATGAAATGAAAAATGGAAGAGAAAAATAAAAACAGAAGCGAATGGGAAGGAAAAAAATATGCCATAAATGCAAAACGCAAAATACTCAACATAAATTGTATTTTCCGTTACAAAACAAGAGAAGAGAAAGAAGAAAAAAGCGAAAAAGAAAAAACAAAACTGTATGAATAAAATGAGGCTATAAAAATATGCCAGGACAATTTCTAAACTGCGTTTGTGTGTTTGTGTCCTCGCAAAGTATTTGTGCGTGTAAATGTACAAAAAAATTATATGAATATGTATGAGTGTGAGGAACAATTTTTTTTGTATTTGTATTAACATTGAATTGGCCAGATTTTTATATGTTTACAAGAGTATGTTTTAAATGTGTGTGTGTGTGTGTGTAGCGTATTTTTATTACACACAAATTCAATTGGAAAAACCTGTGGTTCATATAAGTTTTACCACAACAAAGCACAACATCAGCAGCCAAAAGCAATTCAGAAAAAAATTGGAGAAAAACAGCAGCAGCATGTTGTCGCTTACTATAACATAAACGTGAATATATTTTCACTTCGACTGCAGTCAACAGCAGCAGCAGCAACATTTTTTCTTTCGGAGAACAAAAACATCATAATCGCTTGAAATGTTTTGTAAACAAAATTTAAACTTAAGCTACAGTTGGGATAAGAAAATTAGCATAGCTTGTGGAAGAAAATAACGCTTCTTCTCTTCGTATTTTAAAATATTTGCTTCAAGTAAGATACTTTATTTTATTTTACTGTTAAATGGAAACTTTTCAACATGTATATATTTTTAGACCTATCGGGGACCATATCGGAACACTAATATTTTTTGGTATTTTAACTGTTAAAATTTATCAGTTTTTGTCTCTTGAAAAGGTTAAATATAGAAATATTTTACAATTTACCGATCTACCTAAAAATTATGAGGTAGATCGGTCAACAATGGACCATAACACCCACAAAAATGAGAAAACTTGAATGCAATAAGTCTTAAATCGGTGTTAGTATTCTTATAATATTTGATATAATGTTTTATTAAATTATAAAACACTATTCCAAATTTTCTAGGAATCGACCTATGATGAAAATAATCTCTAAAAGTATCTTGGAATTAAATTATAAGAGGAAAAGTCAACAATCCAATGGTGTAGAGAATAAATTATTAAAAATTACTAAAATATCATTTCCTTGCATTTTTTAGAGCCCTAAAGTAGAGTCTTATTCAAAAATTGACATACCTTGTTTGGTCTTAGATGAGCTCTATACAGTGGTTTCAAAAAGTTTTTTTTAAGAATTCTACATATTGATTTCTTGAAGATTCTCAAAAATATATTTTAACCTTCTTTAAGTCAGAGGGCTTAATATATTTCCTCATTTTTAATGAGTTTACCTTAATCTGAAGAACTTTGAAAACATAAAATTTTTTGAGATTTTTTTTTTTCGAAAAAAGGTGGTAACATTTATTCACAGATAAAATTATTATTTTATTCCAGAACTTATAATTATTTTTAATGATTTTGAAAAATAATTTTTACAGAAAATTTATGTTAAGTTTGTAATCATCTTTATACATAAAAAGTTCCTTATCAATTCAATGACTTTCTTAATTGAAATGATCATCTTATAATTATATTTGTAAAAATGATTTATACAGATCGATTACGATTTATATTTGATTTAAGAACATGTATAACATTTGTGCTTTAACATGATTATTTCCATTCAGACACTTCAACAATAGTTGTGCTATTTCTTTAATCCCTGCTGTAAATATGTTTATTTCCCTAAAAGTATGTTCATAAGTGTTTTCCCATACAACAGCACTTGGTTCATTCAAATATATATTTACTACAATAAATAGTTGTGACTCACACACACACCAGATACAGGCTCACACATTTAAACATCCATATGAAAACATTTCATTTTTGTTAAAGTTTTAGTTGATATGTTTTCAATGTGTTGGTGAATGTAAGAGTTTTAAGACCAGACCAGGTGTTTTATTGTAAAGTTTTGCAAAATATTGTGTCTGCCTAAAAATGTTGCAACTTTAGTTGAAATATTTGTTTATCCGTCGCTTTGTCTGTCTCTCTGTCCGCAACAAAAGGACTAGTAACCGTTTCTCTATTGTTTATTTGAATTTGAATATTGTTTTTTTTTTTACAAGAATCGCTTTTTTACCTTTATTTTCAATGTTTTCAATTGTCATTTTATTTCTCTTTTTATTCTCTCAATAAATGAAAAATAAAGGAAAACAAGAAACAAATAAATGTATTCGGATGAGATTGAGGGAAATAATGAAAAGGTTTAAATTTGTTTCCTTTTTTTGTCTTCGGATTTATATGCTAAATTGGAAAACATTTATATGTTTCATACTGTTGACTACATGATTGGTTTTCCTTTATTATTTTATTTTGTTTACAGTGAAAATGCTACATTTTAGAAGGTATTTTGGGATGTGAAGATAATTTAGTTGAAGAAGTGAATTTTAATAAAATATTATTATTAAAATGAAATTGTAAATATTATTTAAAAATTTAGGTTTGATTGTATTTAAATTCTAAAATCTTATTTCATGTTATACAAAAATTTACTTGGACATGATTCTGTAACTCATGAACGGTAAGAGATATTTTAATAGACATTTTTACATCGTTATATCTGAGGTATTTATAGGTTAAATGCAATCTAAAGCTTGTTAGAAGGACAGTTCTAAAGTTGCAACTCCAAACTTCCGCTCATGGGCCAATATGAAGTCCTTCTTGCAACATTATAATGATACACAAATCGACTCAGATTTTGATGCAAGAATATTTATACAATATGGGGTCTGAGATGACTCCTCCTTAGAGTTACACTCTAAGTCAATATACTCTTTTCAACACTTGCGGTGGTAGAGGATATAAAAAATATATCTTTATATATAATAGTTTGAACTATGTGGGTTTGACAAAATGCTCCGCCTACAATAATCAAAATTTTGATCTTATTTTTTGCCCTCTTTAATCTCGATATGTTTGCTACTAAAGAGTTTTAGTTTTGGCCAGAGAAAATTATGAATCAGTTTAAGTAATTAACATTGTTTCGCCCTTAGAATTAGAATATATGGAGAATATTTGACATATGAATTTAGATTAAAGACTCAAGTGCTAAAGCCTATTGGTTCCATCATTTTGATTTTCCCTTAAAGGTTTTCACAATTCTACTTTTACCAAATTTCCAAAACTTTTATTTTGGAAAACCACAGAACTTTGCATATTCAAAAAATTCCACAGATAAATTCAATACAAAATAAAATTAAAAGAAAGTTTTTGTTTGAATAAAAAGTTGAATTTTAATTATTTAAATTTTCATGTATCATAACGTTTTGGGGCACAATTACAACAAAAAAACATCTGCTAAAAAACTACAATATGAAAGTAGCCAAAAATATCAATAAATCCAGGCAGTTTAACAACTGGTACCCGATATTTCCAAAAAAAAAAAAAACAAGGTAAATATATATGAAAAAATACAGTCTGTCAAAACAAAATCATTATTTATAGGAACTTCAAAAATGCCCTCTCACACTTATGAATTAAAAATAAATTTTGTTAAAGAATTTCAAGACAATTTAATCGATTTTCTAATAAAATTTATTACGTTTATTTCCAACACTTTGTTATGAACCTTTTTTGTGACCCACTATCTCAACCCATGCACCCTGGTATTTAAGTAATATTTATTGTTGTAGTTTATTTATGTTTTCAGAGATACACCAAAATTAAACTATGAAATCAATTGTATGTCGTCTGTTCTGTTCTTTTTTTTTCAAAATTGCATGATTCTATCTGAGACCGAAAGAAGAAAAAAAATGATTGTAATAAAATACACAAAACAGATTCATGCAAATATCAGTTGTATTGGAATGAAGGAATGAATAAATCTATAAATTGTAGTCTTATTAAAAACACCAAAACAAAAAAAGGATAAAAGAAAAAAGGACAATATTGTAGCCAAAACTTTTAATACAAAACTTAAATCGTATTTATGTTTAGGAAAATTTACTAAAACTTCTAATACGAAGGAAACTTTATTTATAGTTAAATATATTGACTACCGATGGGAAATATAGGGATAATTAAGATAACTTAATGTTATTAGAAATATTGCAAATCTTTTGTCACTTTTTGCCGCCTTTCCAGTAACCTGTAAATTCTACACTAATTTGTGTTAGAAAATGAATCAGACCAAGTTCCCATAAAACTTTCTGAAGTGAAGTGTATTTCAGTAAGGGTGTTCTGCATCAATCGAAGAAAACGTTACTAAGAAAAAGCGAAGTTATGGGTATAAGATGGGTGAACCGAAACTTAATATTTATTATTTTCAAATAGAAAAATTAAATTCTTTTGTCTAATTGAATATTCTAGTCATTTTCAAAAACCAACAACTATAGCGTATCACCAACAACGCCCCTCACCACATATGCACTTGCAAATGTTCAAATCGACTCACGGACAATTTAGCTTTAATCATGTGGAATTTAATTAAGATATTTAAAGGTTTCAGAATTTCTTACAAAAGATCAATTTGGACACACTGTTTATTTTGAAATTCATTAAGGGATGCTTCTACAGAGACAGATCGGAGAGTTCTTAACATACATATGTTAATTAAAACTACTAAACCTAAAGTTTTTTTCTTTGATTAAAATTATTATTATATTATAGTTAAAAAATCATTATGTGATGAAATTTTGAATCTTTTTCGGAAATCCTTCCACTAGCGGACATCTTCCCTTTTGAACAATATATCTCCACTGGCCTTAGCTTCTGGCAGTACAAATACCACATTATTGTTCTTGTACCACACAAGGGCTTGTTTAACATAGTGACAGGATGCCAAGTCAGGCCAAAAATATATGTGAGACATTATGAAATCTAATGAAAGGAAGTAGCCTTTTTTGGAAATATTCCTTGATGTAAATTTCGATATTTATAGAGACTGTTCTATCGAGCCTATTCTTCATTTGCCGCAGCTGTCTAATGCTTGCAATATCAAGAACTTTTTACAAAATTTTACTGTTTTGGATCTTAAACCTTTAGCTTTAAGTTTTCGAACCAAATAGTCCGATTACTAAGCTAAGCGGTTGGCTTTCTTACCGGATGTGATGGGAGCTTCTTTTAAAAATTTTCTTTTTCGACTTTAGAAATATCATGTGGACCATTCCTTCTATCTGAAACAAGTTTTCAATCAACGGACAAGTGCTACCGGTACTGTTCAACAACATTTGAAACGGCAGACCTTTGAATGATTGGCATAACTTTGTAGGACCAAGTTGGGTTTTGTTGAAAAAAAAAAAATAAATAATTTTAGTACGCACTTTATTCTGATTACTAATTTTAATCAGATTAAATACTTCATTTATAACTTGATCAAATAATACTGGGATTAAAAGTTTTAATGAAAAAAACTTGTGTTAAGAATTTTTGGATCTCATACCTTAACTCCTTTTCTTTAAACTTTTTTTGAGAGACAAAGTTTCTCCTTTACCAAAGAGCTTTAATTACCACTTTTGAATTCCGAAAAGTTTGTTCAAAATTTATTTTAACAAATTCAAAATCTCTATTTTGTAATACAAAATTCATTTCGAATTTTCTATTGGGTCTCATTTTTTATATTCTTGATTTGTTTACTTCTCACAAAAAAACTACACATGTGTTAAAAAGAGTTGGTATGTGTTAGATTTCCCATAAACTAGTTTTGTCTTAAAAAAGAAACTTTTTTTTAAATTATTTAATATTTATGGTAAATTAGATTTTCTGACAAAAAAGAATAAAAGAATAAAGATTAACAAAAGTTTTAAATGCTTGAAGTTATTTATTTAGTAGCAATATTTTATAATGATTCATTTTTTTATAGAAATAAAGTTCCTAAATGGATTTTTAATATATTTGCAATGCTACAACAATAAAAAAGATTATTTATATTATATATAATACAAACAGATGTATATATATATACACACATCTGCAAAATACATATTACACAGAAAATAAAGTTAATAAATAAATTTTCAAAATGAATATTTGTATTTTTGCTTTACACTTAAAAAGAATATACATTCTGATTATTAACTGGAATGCTAAGGATAATACAGGGAATAGTATCCTAGAATTTCCGAGTCAAGGTCCAAAGTCAGAAAGAACAAGAGCGGGTTTTTTTTAGCGCATTTTTGTACAACTATAAAAAAATTCTTTTGTGAGAAAAATTTAATTTTTTTTTGAATTTAAGAATTATGCAGCTCAAAGTTTCTTTTGGAAAACTCAAAAAAAATTCTGAAGTTAAATTTTGAAATTTTATTCGTTACCACAGAAATTAAATTTAATTATTAAAATTCTAAAACTTTAAAAAGATATCAAGAAAATTTTAATTGTTATAATTTTTGTGACTTTTGTTTACAATTATATACGAATTTCCAGGGAAATTAAATGTTTATCGAAAGTTTTGATTTTTTAGTAAAATATTTGAATTTAAAATTTTTCGAATCTTTAATTAATTTTTAGTGAATTTTTTTGTTCGAAAATTTGATTTTAGTAAATATTTTAATTATTAATTAATTTTTTGAATTTTAGTAACTAATAAAATGTTTAATGAACTTTTTAACTTTTACTTAAAATTTATTTTTAGTGAACATTTGAAATTTTAGTGAAAATTTGAATTTTTTTATTTTATTTTAGCGAGAATTTAAAATTTTAATAAAAATTTCCAAATTTTAGTGAAAGTTTCTATTGAAAATTTGCATATATAGTGAAAATTTGCATTTTTAGTGAAAATTTGCAATTTTAGTGAAAATTTGCAATTTTAGTAAAATTTGCAATTTTAGTGAAAATTTGCAATTTTAGTGAAAATTTACAATTTTAGTGAAAATTTGCAATTGTAGTGAAAATTTGCAATTTTAGTGAAAATTTGCAATTTTAGTGAAAATTTGCAATTTTAGTGAAAATTTGCAATTTTAGTGAAAATTTGCAATTTTAGTGAAAATTTGCAATTTTAGTGAAAATTTGCAATTTTAGTGAAAATTTGCAATTTTAGTGAAAATTTGCAATTTTAGTGAAAGTTTTGAATTTTTAATGAAAATTTGCAATTTTAGTGAAAATTTGAAATTTTAGCGAAAATTTGAAATTTTAGTGAAAATTTGAAATTTTAGTGAAAATTTGAAATTTTAGTGAAAATTTGAAATTTTAGTGAAAATTTGAAATTTTAGTGAAATTTGAAATTTTAGTGAAAATTTGAAATTTTAGTGAAAATTTGAAATTTTAGTGAAAATTTGAAATTTTAGTGAAAATTTGAAATTTTAGTGAAAATTTGAAATTTTAGTGAAAATTTGAAATTTTAGTGAAAATTTGAAATTTTAGTGAAAATTTGAAATTTTAGTGAAAATTTGAAATTTTAGTGAAAATTTGAAATTTTAGTGAAAATTTGAAATTTTAGTGAAAATTTGAAATTTTAGTGAAAATTTGAAATTTTAGTGAAAATTTGAAATTTTAGTGAAAATTTGAAATTTTAGTGAAAATTTGAAATTTTAGTGAAAATTTGAAATTTTAGTGAAAATTTGAAATTTTAGTGAAAATTTGAAATTTTAGTGAAAATTTGAAATTTTAGTGAAAATTTGAAATTTTAGTGAAAATTTGAAATTTTAGTGAAAATTTGAAATTTTAGTGAAAATTTGAAATTTTAGTGAAAATTTGAAATTTTAGTGAAAATTTGAAATTTTAGTGAAAATTTGAAATTTTAGTAAAAATTTTGAATTTCTGGTGAAAATTTTGAATTTTTGGTGAAAATTTTGAATTTTTGGTGAAAATTTTGAATTTTTGGTGAAAAATTTAATATTTGCAATATTGCATGAAAAATTGCCAGTAAAATTTAAATTTTTGATGATTATTCCGATAAAGTATTGAATTTCCCTTGCGAATTTCCGTTGAAAAACGAAAATTCTAAATGTTAATGAAATATTCTGCGAAAAATAACACTTTTTCGAAATAAACATTCGGAAAAAGTTTTAAATATCGGTAAATCAAGTGTTTCAATAATTTCTAAAAACCGGTTTTCGAGTATTTCGAAAAATGGGCTTTTCACACAAATCGTTTTCGAATACGGTTTTATGTCCAAAATCCGGTTATCTTCCTTAATGGATGGAAACTTTTCAAAATATCATTTAATTACTTTTATCGACGAGATTATTTTTAAAATTCTTGTAACACACGGAATGAAAAATATTTTCAGTTTCCACTAAAAACCGGTTAAGAATTTGGCCAAATTTTATTGAATACGGATTATTAATGGACATGGTAAACTCGAATCTATATTACTATGATTGAAGAACATATCTACTTTATGGGATTTTGGATGATATTTACATGTCGTTACACGCGCAGTGAAAAACTTGTGATGGTGGAGTGTAAACAAAATAATAAAAAAAAAAACAAAATAAAAACAAAACAAAAAAAATTTCGTAGACAAATTTCAGTTTGAATGGAATTTCAATTAAAAAAAATAAGCTCCGGGTTATAATAAAATTCTTAAAATTTGTTTTGTTTCCGGTAAAATATTATTTGAAACATCCGGTGAAATATCTACAAAAATAAAAATGAAATAAATTAAAATGGAAGGTTTTTACACATTTTCTATAGAATTTACAATATTCAGGTTTTGCTAAAAACTGTATTAAATCTGATTTGGAAATATTTTGGTTTATCAAAAAAACTCAAATGTTCTCAACCTGATGTTAAGTAACATAAAGATAAATATATAAATGGAAACATGTACGTCACACAATACTGACTTTGCAACTTTTTCACCGAACTTATTTAAACGTCTAAAATACTTTCCAAAGTTAATTAAAATCTTAACACATTTTCCCTCAAATCCCTCCAAAAACACTAAAAACATTGTCATCTTAATTTTCTGGTACAAATTATACAATACGTATTATTAATATTTATTATGGCAGTAAACAATATCAATTATACGCCTCCGTTAAATTAAAAGAAAACATGAAAAACCACTTTTGCCTAATTTATTCCAAACACTAATTAATTTCTTAATTAACTCTCACTCGACTATTAAAAGTGAAATGCGGTTGTGGTTTCTTCTTATTCGCATCTTCACTCCTGTAAACACATTTACTACCACTAAGACACGAAAGAGCTTTATTAAACGTGTATGGAATTTAAAGGGAAAAACAACACAAAATATTTGGAAATCACTTGAAAAGTTTTTGATTGATAAAAATACAAAAAAGTTTTTTTTTCTTCAAAACAAAAAAATTTCAATTAATATTAAAAGTTAAGTAAAAATGAAAAAAATCAATCAATAAATAACAAATAAAAATTTTATAGTCGATCAAACTCGACTATGTAATACACTACACCACAATCTTTGTAAACGACAATATGAAAAATGTATGAACGATCTTTATATATAATTTACTTCTTTGATTTATGATAAAGTGTGAAGTACAATAGTATGATACATACATTCATGAAAAATGTATGCGTTTAAAATAATTTTGTCAAGGGTTTTATATTGGATCTAGAAGAAATGATGTACCAACACTCGTATCATCGACTTATGATTGTATTTATCTTAATTTGACCAGCTGTTATTACAAAACCAACGTACATGTGACATTTATGGCCTTCAAAATGGTATTTGGAGTTTCTATGGGACCTCAATTTGGCACAACGATTTAGTATAATACAAAACTCGTTTGTGTTGAATTTCGTTGAAATTGCTTTATATTTAGGATTTTTATAACCTTAAACCCAGTTCCGAGAAGAGGGTGGCTACCTGAAATATTGCACTGCATTAAACCAATCAACTCAGAAAGTGTTTCTGAGTCGGACGGTATTTTCCAACGATTTTTCTGTCTGTTACAAACTTCAGCGCAAAACCGCACCTGGTGTAGGGTATAAAAACAATCAATGATATCAAACGTTAAACAAACAAACGAACGAAAGTAAATAAATAAGGGAGTAAATACGTATATGTGTAAGAAAATACTTATGTAATATACATAAACAACATTTAAAGATTTTATTTATTAAAAAACATCAAGTATCCCAAAAGGAAACAGGAAGTCATTAAAGTTTATTGGCATTTCATGTGTGAGAGGAAATTATTTTCCTTCTTTTTTACTTCTTTTATTTCTTTAAGATTATTTATGAAATAATTCTGTTGGTATGTAAAGGAATTGTAAGAACTGTATGTAAGAATGTTTGTTATCGTATTTATTTGTTGGCATATAAATTCATATATAAAAATAAATACTCTTGTATTATACTCATGTGTATATGTATAAACGATACCTTTAAGTATTCATATATTAATGCCAATAATGTGTATGTAGTTTATATATATATATATATGTATAATTGTATATGTGTGCTTACACATAAATATAAATTTTTCCCAAAATACCACTTAAGTGCGTAAAAGAAAATTGAGGTCAGTTGGAAAATCTATGGCAGACAAATTGTAGGTTATGGTCACAGATATTAAACAGAAATTGGATTAAAAGTTCAAAACGATTTTTTATTTTTAAGTTGGTTTTAGAGAATAATAAAAAAGGAAGAAAATTACTTCAAAGGAGTCTTTGCAAATTTTTGTGACTTTTCTAGTTAAAATGAGGAAATTGTTTAAATAGAATCTTTTAGACGACTCAGATCATCAAGCTCAGGATCATGATACTTAATATATGTATCACTAAATCCTTTTAAAAAGAAGAGTATGGTACATGTGTTACTCTGTACATTACACTTAAAGTTACGAAAGAATCGACAGATTGTACGGAACCGATTAACATTCAATCCAACATTTCTCAGAAATTTAATAAAAGAATTTCATTTATAAGAAAATTATCCTAAAAAACAGTTTGATGAAGATTAAATAAACCGCCTAACTAGTAATAATCGATGTTTAAATTTTAAGTTTTAAGAGGTTTCAATAAGATATCGGTCAATAATTTTACTGAACCAATTTTGTAAATTTTAAACAGGGACCTTTTTAGGACAGTAATAAATATTCAAGCCAAATTTCATTAAGCTCCTTCAATTATTGTAGATGTGAGCGTGCCAACAACCGAAGGACATAGCTAAATCGATTCAGATTTTAAATTGATGCAAGAATAAATATATTTTATGGTGTCTTGGCATTACAGACAGAATCACAATGTTAATATACTTGTAGTGGTGAAGGAAAACTTCTCAAGGTTAAAATTGTTAAAATTTGACTTAATTCACATTGCGGGAATGAATAGAATTAAAGTGTAACTTAAAACTGAGAAAAAGAATGTAACTTCCGCTAAAAACATAAAAATTAAACATAAATTGAGAAATAAAATTTCCGGCAAAATATCATATTTGCCGATAATTATGAAGGGAAACAAAAATGTCAGTTTTAACGAAAAAATATATCTTCCAGAGAATAATCAAATTAATGAAAATTTTATTAAAAGTTTAAACCAACATTCGAAATGTAACATCCGGTAAATTATATTTCCGTAATATAATAAAACTTAGTGAGACAAATCAAACTTCTGGAAGCAGAACTGAGGAGAATATAAAGAGAAATAAAAATTCCGTTAAAATACAATAAATATTAAAACTTCCGCTGGTAAATTTAGCTTTTTATTTACCTTAATAAAGTTCATCTAAGATGGTAGATGTTATATAGTTTAAAAGTCAAAAATTAATAAAATTTGATTGAATGAAAACTTCTATCGGAACTGCATGTTATCTGAGAAATAATTATATATACTATCAACCGCTCAGGTCCACCCTACCAAAGTCTTTATTCAGCATATCAGAATCCGATAAAAGTCTGTCCAAAGAAGGTCACTAGAGATAATATTTATGTTACTTTCAAAATGGTACAAAACCTCTTAACATGTCTTTAAAGAAGCTATTGGTAATAATGTAATTAATATTAAAACCTAATCCTTCAGAACATTTTGGATGTTGATAAACTTGGTCATTCAATGGACCATTGAAATTCTCACCCTCATCAGCGAAGTGAATTTTGAATAAAGATTTGAATTTCACTTAAAATATTCAATTGAGGCAAAAGCTAAAACCAATAATAATTCAAGTGTCAACAGTATGAATCTGGCATTTTCATCATTCGACTCTGTAGCATAACAAACTATAGCGGTGGGCCTTCAACTTAATAACATGGTACTAATAGAAAAACTCGGATATTTACTATGGGAAAACTTAGTAAGTAATTCTTCCAACGAAACGGGTAATGAATTTGATTAATCGCAATAACGACTTTTAATTTATAAGACAATATTTCTCTTAATAATCAAATAGTTCATAACGATGGCTGTTATCGCACAGTAGGGCGGAATCTTAGTTTTTTAATAAATTTGTGTCAATTTTTTGAATTTTCAACCTTCATATTTTTGCAAGATCTGGATGCTCTGATCTTATTCATTTTTTTGTTTAAATTTTCCTCTTGAAAAATAAACAGTTTTCAATTTGAATTTGTGTTTGCAATTATTGAAAAAAATTGAAATCAATAGACCAAAAACCAAAAATCCCAATTTTAAGACTTTTTTCCCACATTCTTCTGTCAAATAGAAGAAATTTAAATCGCAAAATCCAAATTTCCAGGTTCCACCTTGACGAATCTTTTCATCCACCATCTGAACTCTTTTGATCTTTACTTTCTCATTTAATTTTCTTTGTTTGAATGATATATTTTCCAACGAGTTTCGAATTTTCTATACAAAACTACATTCTAAAATTTCCCATTGTCCTTGATATATTTTCTTGGCTCCATTTAAACATTACAAATATGAAAATCAAGCAATCACTTTTAACTAAACTCCTTAAGGAGCTTATTTATTTATACTCGTTCATATCTCTCTTTATATTTACTAAACATTGATTTTATTTCACTTCCGTTTTCCCTTATGTCATGCACAACACACATTCATACACACACTCACTAGAATTCTCATACACTCGTTACTCATAATGTCCTTGTGTTTAACAACTAACAGTCGTTTAAAAAAGGATGTGTATTGTTGTTGTTTTTTTTTTTGTTAGGAAATGTCTGCCATCATTTATAAAAGTAAATACATATTGACAGTGGACGTTGCTATTTTATACACATATACATACACATATAAAGATTTTTTTTATTATATTACAGTTCTATTACTTTTACAAGAATTTTTTTGTTAACAGAAAAAATAATAAAAAACTGAATTCTTTACAAATTCTAAAGAATATTTTTTTAAGAAGACGGAAAAAATTGAAAGAATTTTTTTTTAATTTATTTTCATTTTATTCTTATATTTTCAAGTGCTGTTACAACAAATAACAATTGTTGCTGTTGTTGTTGTTATTGTTTAATATAGGCTGAGGGGAAATGTTGTTATTGTTATAAATTTGTATACATGTGATTTTATGAGTAAATTTAATATAGAAAAACGGGGGAGAGAGTCTAATTGGTGTAATACTCTTTTATGACATCTACTTCTCCTCCTCCTCCTCTCCTCCTGCTTTTCACTCTATACTCTGGTGATAATATCAAAAGCAATAAGAATTTTCTTTCTTTCACTTTATATCCGTTCAAGGAGGTTTGTTTATATTTTTTGTTGTTATTGTTATTGTTATTTTTGTTACTATTAAGAGTACATATACTAAAGCAATAATTTGTTGTTGTTATAGCTTAATATTGTTTGGGGATTTTTAGTGCTCTAGTGTCGTTGTAGTTGTTGCTGCTGTACAAGTATTAGCCCCCATAAGTAAAGTCATAACAATTAATTTGTTACCCCAACACTTGTTACAAAAAAAATAGTTCATATTGTTCTGATGATTCGATATTATTCCCTGATAAACCATGGTTAAAGTTATTGAAGCCTAAAATCGAAACAGTGGGACAAAGTTTGTTAGAAAGAAAACTTCAAAACTTAATTGGTTGGATGAATATCCGTGTTTTTTCGATTACCCAAAGAATTAAAAAAAAACACAAAAAATAACTTCTTATATGTTGGCACTCAGAGTTAATCGAAATTTTTTACACAAATACCAAACTACTCTCTTATGATTATATAAATACAAATACATCCAGATGTGGAGCCCATGGAGTCTGCATTTGGGCCATTGTTACCAAACAGTTGACTCATGTTCCCACTATCTGAAAAATGGAACTAAGACTCCACTTTATTAAAGAATTTAAGAAGTAATTACAAATTAAATTTACGAATTAAAAGAAAAAACAATTTCTCATCTTAGTTTACAAATATGAAGTTTTTGAAGGGCTTTGACCTATGGAATATGGAAAAATTCTATTGTACTTTTAAGTTTTAATAAGAAATTACACTCCAGACTTTATGCATTTAACTTGAGACAAAAGGTTTTTACCGATTTTTTAAAATGCCTGAATTGATTTTGTTACCACCATATGAAAACCAAACACTTCTTAAGATGGAGGAACCCTAATTTGAATATCGAATTTTTCCTTTACTGAAGTTAAAGCATTTGTCCAGTTTGAAATACATTTTTTGGTGGTTCCATAACCCGTTAACATTTAATCAATAACAAATTTACTCCTATAAAACATTAACTCTGCCCACTGTGTAGAAATTTGTAAAGAATAACAAGTGTTTTCGAAAAATTGTTAACATTTTCTATAATTTATTCAAATGTTAAGTAACAAAAGAATGTTCTTCAAGTATTTCTAATATTAAAGACCATTGGACATTATTGGATGATGTCATAAATTATTTAAATTGTTGGAAAGAATGTATACACAAAAATATTTTGAGACAAAACCAATAAATTTTTATGACAAACTTTCCTTTCTATTTAATGTCTTAATGAGGTCACTGGCAATTGAATTTTGTTAGGGGAAATTTTAAATTTAATTAAAATTGGAATACAGAGAGGATGGAGGCTTCTCTTACTTTATCTGCTTGAAAGATTTAAGGCAAATGATTATAATATTTAATACTAGAACAAGTAATTGTTCTTAAAAAATCAAATAATCGGTACTTGGCTTGTTTAGTTTAATGACTCATTTGGGTCAGACAAGTAACATGTTCAAAAAGATTTAAGAATCTCGTTGATTTTATAAAACAGTGCTATTGAG
The DNA here is from genome assembly GCA_004302925.2 of Cochliomyia hominivorax. Lineage (NCBI taxonomy): Eukaryota > Metazoa > Arthropoda > Insecta > Diptera > Calliphoridae > Cochliomyia > Cochliomyia hominivorax. Next base: position 36,060,067 of record PYHX02000495.1, on the reverse strand, counting down.
AAGGATATTTTAATCATGGCAAAAGGCTTTGAGAAAATAAACTTTTTCAAAATCTTATTGATGCTAAATTCCATCCTCTTTCATTTTCAAGGTCTTCTCCAGGTTATTACCCACCCTGGAAAAGCCCATGAAGTTGAAAAAGAGTGAATTTTAGATGATTAAATGAAGAACCGTAAACATCCTATAAATAGACATTTAAAGATGACAAATAACATGTATGAAACATCTCTTATAGCTTAAGAGATATTCGGATCAAAGTGAAATATTGTTTCATTTTCGAAAATGCCTTTTTTAGATTTTCAATTTCGTTGGCCCAATTTGGGGCTAAAAAATCGGAAATATTATCTGAATTATATACAAAATTTTTAAAATTTGTTGAAACTGAAAAAAATAGAAATAGAAATTTTTAAAGGAAAAAATTCTATTTTCTAAAATTTTTTCCAAAAAAGAAAGTAAAAATATATTTGCTTCTATATCCACTATTTTCCTCTGAGATCAAATGTTTTCTTCATAAGAAAATCCAAGGACATGGGTGAAAAATACCTTCTTCGTTATACCTATAAATCCCTACATCAAGAAATACATAAAGGGCCTCTTATAACGCGTGTCCTACTATTTTAAAAAGGTTAACTTTTATTATAAATTTTCCTCCAATTGGATATTTGAGAATTTTGGTGTCAATCATATTATATCCCTGTATTAGGGACAAACTTATCTATTTTGTGCTAAAATCTCTTTGTAATATAAAGTCTAATGCTCAGAATCTTCTCTCGCAAAATACACCGAAACGGAAATCAAACAATAATATTCAATAAGGCACAACAGAGCAAAACTCTGAAGAAAATTATTAGGAAAACGATAGATGGAAGGCTTTGTCACAATTGCCATACTACACACAATATTGTTCTTCTTTTTGCTATTTATTTCTTCTATACAGAAAGCTCTTATTGCATTACGCACATTATTTTGAAAACGGTTGATGAGTCGCTTTTACTCAACTTATGCCCTTTCGTATTGTTTGAATAGATATGACAACCACGCTTTTGCTGCCACATCTCTAACTTTAGAACAAAGTACCTCAAAACTAAAGCAGTTCATTTGGCGTGAAATCCATATGCTGCCGGAAAGTTCACTAAATGTGATAGCAATATTTGGTAAAGTGTGTCAACTCATTTTGTGTCGAAATGTAACACATGTACATTTTGAATGAAAAATATTAAATTTTTAAATTTTAATCACGAAATAAATTTCTTCAACATTCATGCACACAAGAAGTGTGTTAAAAATTAATATCGTTTTTTAATTTATTAACCAAAAATTTACAAATTTATTGATCATAATACGCACCACTAAATAAATTTACATAAATTATTAACACACAACAACTCACCTGGAAATAAACAAGAAAAAAAATAACAAATTTTTGCTATTAAATTAACATGTGTGAAATTATAATAAATAAATTTAAATCATAAATTTAAGGCAAAAGTATTAAATAGAAAAAATTAATAATATTATTTTTTAAAAAATTACATAAATTAATATTTATTTAGATTTTAAGCCGGCAGCAAAATAAAATAATAAAATATATTATTCTTGCGATCCCTTTCTGAATCTGATGACAAAAAATTAAAAATAATCTAAAACATTTTTCGCTCAAAAAAAATCCATAACAAAAATATGATTACAGCAACTATTTGCCCAACTCTTCACTAAACTCCAGCATATAAATAAATACAAAAGTTGACATCTGCCAGTAGTCCCTTCTGCGAATGTCTCTTTAAACAATTATTAAGGAACAAAGTTTTGAAGTTTACTTCTTTTTCCTTATTTAACTAAAATTGTATGTTCAAGACAAGTAAAAGAAGAAAAAATATATATTGTTGAACAGACAATTTAAAAAATACGAGTAAATAAAAAAATAACAACAAGAAAGACACAAAATAACAAAAACTGCTGACAATGACATATGACAACATATCCAATTTAAGTGCATCGTATGCCAAAAAGGAAAAAAAAGATCCTGTTCCTTTTTTGTAATAAAAAAATATAATAAATAAAAAGTATAAAAGATATAAATTAATATTTAAATAAAGGCAGTCGGAAAAGGAAGATGGATTAGAGCATTCGTTAACAGTAGTTGAAACTATCGACTAAACTATGCTTTAAATAATAGTCTTAGTTATAATCTTAACGCTTTAAATAATAGTCTTAGTTATAATCTTAACTATGGTTTAAACCATAGTCTAAACTATAGTCGAAACTGCAGTTTTAGACTTAGCAAAAATAATAGACTAAACTATAGTCTAAGCTACAGGCTAAACTGTAGTCTAAACCGTTGTCTAAACTTCAGCTTAAACTCCAGTCGAAAATGTAGTCTTAAGTTAAGTTTAAACTTTAGTCAATCCTAAATATATTATATCTAAACTGTAATCTAACTATGCTTTCACTGTAAACTATCTATTTTCTAAACTATAGCTTAACATAAAGTCTACACCACAACCTAAGCTACAGTATACACTATAGTCTTAATTATAATCTTACCTTTAGTCTAAGATATATTCGAAATTAATATCTAAACTATAGTCTAAACAATAGTAACAACAACAGTCTAAACTATAGTGTTAAATATTGACAAAACTATAGTCTAAACTGAAGTCTAAACTCAGTCCTAACAATAGTCTTAATTATAGCCCAAACTATATTCTATTCAACTATTATAAATTATGGTGCCAACTGTAAGCCAATTAACTATAGTCTTCCTTTTAGTCTCCATTATAGTTTAAATTATAGTCAAAACTACATTAAAAACTATAGTCTTCATTATACTATTCCAAATTATATTCCATTTTAAAGTGTCGTCTTAAGTTTAGTTTAAACTATAGTCAATCCAAATATATTATAAACTATAACCTACATTGTATTCTAAATTGTAGTCCAAACTATTTTCTTAGTTATAGCATGACAGTAGTCAAAACTACAGTCTAAAATAAAGTCTAAACAATAGTCTTAACTATAGTTTAATCAACTATTTTAAATTATATTCCAAAATGAAGTCCAATAAACTGTAGTCTTCACTATAGTTTTAACAAGTATAAACTGTTGTAACTACTTTCTAAGTTATGTTTAATCTATAGTCTAATCCATAGTCTGAACTATGGCCAAAATTATAGTCTTAACTGTATCCTAATCTTTAGTGAAAACTATAGTTTAAACTATAGTCTATTTTATAGTCTAAATTATAATAGAATATCTAGATTGTAGATTGCATAGCTTACATAGTCCTAAACTATAGCCTAAAATGCAGTAATCTAAACTGTATTCTTAACTGTAGTTTAAACTATATTTTATAGATTATAAAATACAAACTAATCTATAGACCATAAATTGAAGTTTTGGTGCATTATTTAAAAATATTTCTTCAAAAAATTGGCAGCTCTTTTAAAGACTATTTGATATATTTGTGAAAATTTTACAAAGATAAAAGAAAACCGTTATTCGGTTTAAAATAATTCCAATCCAATTTTTGTTTATTCACTTATTTCATTCGAGTTTTTTCTTTTCAACGTTTCCACCAGCATTTTTTAACTTCATTTTAATATAGTATTGGTAGAAATATTCCACCATCTACTTTCTACCAGTAATATAACCCTTTTTTTGATTTTCTTCCATATTTACTTTTCAAATAAAAAAACAGCCTCCGGTTGTTATTCTGTAGTTTTAATAAAGAAATTTATAAAGATTTTTTTTATATTCTTACAGAAGAAAAAAAAAAGAAGTAAATAAATGACAGTATAAAATGCAGGATTTAACTGGCTTTTAACAATTTCTGAATTGCATTAACTTAAAATGCCATGCCATAAGCTTGTAGTTATAGATGCGCCCTTATATAGGCAATAGTTTTTTTTGTTGTTTTGCCTGATACTTATACTTTAATTGCAACCAGCAAACATTACCACTTAAGGTAAGTTTAAAATTTAAAATAAAGATTTTAGTATTTTATATTATTGAATGATAAAATTAAAGCTCTTTTCGAGAATTTATATTTAATTTAAATTATTTTTATGTTTAGTTGGAGAAAACTACTTTATTTCATAGGTATTTGATATATGTTTTATAAGTTTCACTTAACTGTTTGTTGGGTTTGTTTTTTATTGCAATTACAGAAGCACTTATAGTTAACTACCACCTACATACACCCACACCCACACACACATGTTGCTGTTTATTGTAAACACAATTATGTAGACTCATCGTCAACTGTGTGTTGTGGTGCATAGTATTATTACTTCACTTTACTCTGCTGGTATTGCAAGTATTACCACCAGGATCATACAGAAAAAAAAACTACAAATATTCTAGTATTTACTTTTTATCGCACGGTGGGTTGAAACCAAAAAAAACTTTGAAAATAAATGTGATATTCTAATCTGGATTTTAAAAAAATTATAGCAGTCCAAACATGATTTTTTGGAAATAGCAGTGTAATTCTAGAACTTTTGTATATTTTTTAATGAAATTTCACAAGAACATTCTCAAGATGTTTTCCAAATTCTGAAGGAATTCCTAATGTAAAGGTATATAGAGAAAATACGTAGACATGGGAAAATACCTTCTCCGCTAGCCCAGTCAAAACTTCTTTGATTTAAATTTTTTTTGTATTATTTTTTCTTAATTTTAAGAGAAAGAAATGTCAAAACTTAAGTAGTATCTCGATTATATCTCTGTATATTTTTGATATACATTCAAAAAATCTGTAACATGCCAAACCCATTATAAAGACTCAAATTCTGTCAATAAATTGGATGAAAATTTACTTTACAAGTTTTCTCTTAAGCAGAGTTCTGGAGATGTGTTCATATCTTTGTATTAATAAGCGTAAATTTTTACAAAAGGGTCGATTTGAAATTAATCAATTTTATATAAGTTTTGCTTCCGAAAATTACCTCAAACGTTATAAATCGTTCATAAACATATGTATTAAGATTATATTTTCTGCCAGCCCTTAATCGCACAGTAAAATTTTACAAGGATCGGTCTTATGGACCAAGAGGCAATATGTTATGGTTGGGGTTGTAACACTACCATAATTTTTAGAACTGTCCAACACAAAATGATTATATCACTACTGAATTTTGGTTCTCCCATAATCAAATTTAAGTTCTTGTCGTCGACACATTCATATTATTGACCATAATATTGTTATAGGAAAATAAAATATGGTTATGTCATAAACAAATTTCATGTTTATATACAGTTTAGCTGTATCCGGTTGTTTTTCCTTGGGGAAAAAACGTCCGATTGATTCAGACAATTTTTGGCCAAGTGCAGCTCAGGTTCCCGAACGGAGATCTAATTGTTGTTAAAACAACAATAGTATGGTTGCAATCGAGTTTTTATCAAAAATTAAATGACGGTTAGTTGAAATTTGTTTAAAATATATTCCAACTTTTATATTTATAATTTTCAAATGTAATTAAATTTAATTATTGTATTGTTAGTGATGACAAAAATTGTTTGCCATGAAAATATTAGCGTTACGATGAACATATTGAAAACATGACTTTTATCTTTGTATTAAGCCAATCTATATGTTATTATATATTTCAATTAAAAAGTTTTTGAAATTTTGACGATTCTGTTAGTGTCCAACTTAAGAGGTCCGATTTTAACTATTTTGATGGAGATGTATATTTTGGAAAATTTATTCTGGTCCATTAATTATTTATAGAAAAACCTGAAAAATCTTCTTTATAATTTTTAAATCTACTAAGATATCCGTTTTTCGAAATTAATACACTCTCCATCACCACTTGTGGCGATGGAGGGTATCAAAAAACGTTGTTCCTGCCCCATTGTGTTTTGTATGTTAAGGAATATATATATTTTTACATATAAACAAATATATATTTGTTGTAGTTTTTTCCTAGTTCTATTATATATAATTTTTGTTGTTGTTGTTGTTTTTGTGTTAATATTTACTTAAATGCAAATTGATGATGATGATGACGACGTCTATGATGGCATTTGATGATTATCACACATACTTGTATGCAGATGAAATTGTTTATTTTTGAAATAAAAATAAAAACACAGAAATAAATGAATGTTAGAATAAATAAAACTCTAAAAAGATTTTTCAAACATCAACAACAACAACAATATGAACCATATAAAATATAAAAGAGTATTTTAAATGTAAATACAAATTGTTGAATTTTCATTTAAATTATTTGATCTCTTATGTTTTAAATGAATTTACTGGTTATTTATTTAAATTTAAATAAATTACTTTATTTCAATTTTAAGTTGGGGACGGAATATTTAAATAATATTGAAATTAGTTGAAATCAGCTTTGGGGAAATTAGGTTGTAATTTATAAACTAAAAAAAGGGATAAAAACAAATAGAGAGAAATGAAATTTATAGCTAGAATTTATCCTGTTAAATAGTTTTATAAAAATAACTTATGTATTTAATGGCTAAATTTGTTACATCGAAAAACTCTACTGCGTATGATTAATATTAATTTTTGCCTGCTCCAAGAAAATTAAGTATACGCTTCATTTTTTTTCAAAGGATATAAACCATAAAATGGTAACATTTAAATGGTTGCAACATATGTTTTTAATAACTCTTCAAAAACATTAATTTCTTATGCAACTTATGTTTTTGATTTATAAAATTTGGTTCCTTTCAACTTCTTCATAGAAGTTTTTTAACTGAAACCAAAAAATTCAATTTTTACTTAAAACGCCTGAAAATATGCAAACGGTAAGAGTACAACCATATGAATATGTGTAAAATTCAAATAGAACTTTTTGTCTGTCTATGAGGTTTTAACAACTGTTATTTCAAAGTCAATTTAAAACAAAAAAACACACAGATGTTTCTTTAAAATATTTATTTGTTTTTTCTTCCTTTTTCATCTATTTTTTGTTTTCTACTTTTAAAGAATACAAAAATATAAATAATAATACAAGTTAAGCGTATTTCTTATATGTATTTGCTCTTTCCTTTTGCGATATGGCGTAACAAATGAAATTCTATATTTCTTATGTTCCATATCCTTGACTTTATTTACAATCTTATATGTTAACAAATACAGGGGAAACGGAAATAGTTGAAACAAACATTTGTATAGAGCACATTTCAAATGGGAGAGATTAACAGTTTATAGTTTGTTAAGAGACAGATACAATTTGTCCTTGTCCAAATAAATTGCAAGATATCCAGCATCATATGATAATAATAACCACAAAAAATCCTTAAAATTTAACCATAATATGGACAAAATTGCCTTTAATACAGGACTAGAAAAAGGTTCCCACTTTTTATTCTTAGATACCCAAAATTCCAATACGGGAAAGTTTATTTCTGATCAGTTCTTTGGGTAAAAGCTAACATTATGATATAATCAAGCTCCAATCTTTGCCTTTTTCCCAAAAACTAAAGACAAAATTTTTACAAAAACATTTTGACGGTGCTAATGGGAAGAGTTAATATCCTTGGTTATGCTTAACAAGATCTTCAGACCTACAAGAAAATAAATAAAATGATGAATTCGAAGAATATTTCAGAAATTTAAGAGCGTAACAAGTTCAGAAAAATCATAATTGTCAAGTGTTTAAATAAAATCGTAATTAATATTTTGGCCATTTAAATATGCTTCTATAACCCTTTGAATAGACAAGAGGTGATCTCGAATTGATTTAAGATCACCTCACGTGGTAGTATTGTAATCGGTGAGGTTCCAAATTTGGACATCAGTGATCTTCCAAATTGGACATTGATTTTTAAATTGATTTTTTTTAATTTTACAAATTCATTTAAGTACTAAAAAAGGATTTAGTCCTTATAAATCTTAATAAAAACATGCTCACATTAGGTTATATCAATCTGATCTCTTTGTTTTTTCCCCCAAAAAGGATGGTAACTTTTCTTCACTAACAAACCGTTTTTTGTCTTTTTATTGTTGTATTAAAAAATATTTACCGCAATATGTCTGAACTTTGTTAAATTCTTAAATGTCCAATAGAGACACTATCTGTACCTTGGATCCACTAAGAACTTGTGTTGCTTAATTTGAAAACATGTTAAAAAAATATAAACTGTTCCCTTAATTACTTGCCACCCTGTTTGACGACTACAACAGATAAAAATACACCAAAGTAAACATGAATTTTATTAAATATTCATTGAATTCTTTTTTTTTTTTTTTTTTTTTTTAAGAAAAAACTTTTTACGTTTTTGCAAAATACCAAAAAACATTATAGAAACAAAATATGTAGAAATATTAAATATGTTTTGTCTTCAACAGTTTTATATTACAAAAATATATTTTATTCTGTTCCAAACTAAACTTAAAAAAATGGGAATAAATATAAAAATACGGTGTTTTATTCCAAAAAAAGTTTGAAATATAAATATAAATTACAGAGGAAAATAAAAAATAAAAATATTTGGATTTAAATATATAATCAAACATATTTCACAAAAAAGGACAATCATACTACAAATAAAAGTGCAAAAGGTGCAAAAAAGGCTTTATTTATGAATGGATCATATTTTTTAAACCTTTAAAGATTTTTAAAGTGAAAAATCATAAATTTTGATCTCAATTATGATATAAATCTATAACTTTTTTGTTAAAAAATCTATTTTTCTAAGTTAAAACGAAAAAAAGGGATACAGAGTTCAATATAACTTCACATAAGAAAACTTGGAATTTATTTAATACCCTACACCAGGTACATTAATTTGTGGTAGCTACCAAATATCAATGAACCACCCTCGTATTTTCTAATTAATGCTTAGGTTATTTAGTTATTATACCGATACCAACTTCCATATTGAATTACTACGTTTTAAAAAGTAAAAAGCGACCAAAAGAAATTGTGGACCGACCCTCGTAATATTTCATACATAAATTTTTGCTTATATTTGTTTTGATTTGACTAATTGTAATAACAATACCAGCGTATTTGTGAGACTTAAGGGAAATAATTGACCGATCCTCATATAATAAGGCGCATAATATTAAAAACTAATTTATGCAAAATTTCATTAAAATTGCTTTACATTTAAAACTTTTGTGACCCTAAATACCCATTCCGGGATGAATATTTGCATTGCGACTGGGTGAAATAATGGACCTATCATCACCAATTTCAATAGGGGGGGCAAAATAATGACAAATGCCAAATTTAATTAATATATCTTTCAAAATGCGGCCTGCATTTTGTTTACAAGGTTTACATGGACAGTCAACCAACCGAACATATGGACGGACACCGTTAAATCGACTCAGAAAGTGATTCTGAGTCGAACGGTATACATAAAAGTAGTGGTAGTAATATTTTGTCTGTGCGTTACAAACTTAAGCATAAATGCCTGTGGTGGTGTAGGGTATAAAAATTTTAATTAACTTTACAAATTTAAAGGAGTAACGATTTTGAACTGAGAGTTTATTAAAAATCAAAAATATCCTTGAAAATATTGTATTTAAAATGTCAATTAATTTTATTTAAGAGAAATTCAGTCCTGATCTGAAAAGCTGAAAAGTATTACTCATGAATTTTTCTAAATTTTTTCACGGGTGTTTAGTTTAGACATAGTAATCCTTCCAACAGGCTGTGGAACGTTGAATCATATTTTGAAAAGTTTAGAAATATATGATATTTATAGGTACTTAAAATTTTCATATTGCACAGAATGACAAATTTAATTCCCCATTTGCGATGGTTGAAACTATAAAAATGTTCTGGAAGAAGGAACGGATACATCATTGACAGATTATTTAATTTAGCATTACACCCTACACTAGCGTAGTTTGTAGCATGCTGAAAAAATAGTATACTGATCGAATCAAAATCAGATGTTTATCCATCTGTATGTTTATTCTGCTTCACCAATTAACTGTCTATGTAAGCACTGTGAACGCTTTACAGGCCACAACTGTAATATTTGATACATGTTATTATTTGGACTAAAGGTCAAAACCTATGGATATGAAAAATGGTAGCTGAATATACAACATACTTAGTTTGAAGAAGATCGCTCCACAAATTTCTATACCAAAAATTCGAAAACCGATATCGAACTTTATTCTTAATTATTTTTAAGTTTCCATGAAAGTAAAAAGTTGAGAAATTTAAATATTTCGGAAATGAGTACTACACTTGGAACTTAGTAGGACAAAGTTTTAAAGTACAAAGTTGAAAATCACACCATTGATCTCAGGCTTCAAAAGTTATTATTCCTGAGTCATAGTGTTGTCGATCTTAACCGATTGTTATACTCGTAGTTGTGTTAGATTAAACTGTCCATCACATTTAGATGGAATTGTCATAGGCTTCGGGATAATTAATACCCAACATAATTCATTTCATATGGAATAGTTTCCATTAGAAGAGATAACAGGGATATGGGACAAATATTATGTTCTTAAATTTCCAAAAACATTTCTCTTTTCGAATATTTTGTTTAAAGTACTTAAAATGTGTATATTTTACACTGTATTTAAAATCGTTTTATATGCATTTTACTTTTATAATAAAGTCAGTCGAAATCGTTATTATAATTTTCTTTCTGTTTTTTGTACATAAATCTTGTTCATAAATTTTAATGATGCAACATTTCATGGTTACTTTGTGTTACAAAAGATAAATGCAAGAAAACATTTTCAAAAATGTTTAACACCCTACACCATAAGCGATGAATAAGGAAATATGATAACTTCCTCATTCCATATGTAACACCAAATAGGAAAAGTGATAAATCCATCTTATATTGTCTATTGAAACCATTCCCACAGCTTGACTAATTGTCCAAAGACAATGAAATTTGACCAGATTGTTTGTTATTGTCTTTAAGCAGCTTTCAATTTAAATTTAGTAATATTTGTTTAATTACATAAAAGTTATATACCGATATCTGAGACTACCTTTAAATTCAGAAGATTTTTTGTAAAATTTTGCATAAAAAATAAAAGGATATAATTAAAGGATATAAAGTAAAAAAAAACGTTAAGACTCCCGTTATATATATATTTATTAAAGTTTATGTGTGAATGTAAATTAATGCTGCTCTAAACGCTTATGTGGTGGAGGGTATCTAAGATTCAATACAATCGAAAAAGAACATTATTATTTGTTTCATTTTATTACATTTTATGGGGAATTTGTTATTTTTATATTTTTTCTTCAAATTAACAAAAGAAAGCAAAAAAAAAAAAAGCAACAAAAAATATTTTAATGATTATTATGGAGAAATAAATGCCATCAGGAGAGATGAATGAATATTTGGGTGAAGAAAATATTAAGTGTTTTGGATTTTACGGGAGAAAAATCGTAAAAGGACTTTTATTATTCATATCTAAGACATCAGATTTTTTCTGCATTTCAAAAACAATAAATGTGAATTTAATAAAATTCTAAATTAAAAATAAAACTTCATTTAAAAATAAAAGTTTTTTAAAACTTTTAAAAATAAATAAAGCAAAATTTTGACTAGAGGAAGTTTACTTAAGGTCGGATTATCATCCAAGATATAAACTCTTTACACAAGTATTTGGAGTCCTTGAAAACGTTGGAACTTATAGATTCTTAATTTTCAAGGAAAATTATATGAAAATTCATTTCAAAACCAAAAATTAAGGAAGAACCTAAAATTTCGTATTTTGACTATTTTTTGAAAATTAAAATTAATATTTGTACTTTATTAAAATTTAACCAAATAACGGTATTTATTTGAAATTCCAATGTGATGTCCAGGAACTTGTCCATGGATCAGAGAAGTAAAAAAAAATTCCACATTTACAAATAAAAATACCCAAAATCCCAAGAATTATAAAAATATATGTAAATGTGACTTTTTTCACTAATACGATAATCTTGTCATTATCAGGGTCGAACGGCAGAAGCTACTTATTGGGTGCATGCCCTACATATGTACCCATACTTTGTCAATAATTTAAAGATGATTCTGACTTTGCGATTTGAGAACTTTTTCAATTAAAATATTACTTTAATATTGAAAAATTTTGGATATGGTTTGTGGGTATATCTTAGCCCTCAGCTCGATCGGATTTTTTTTTAAGATTTCTTGAAAAAACGATACAAAATTACATAGTTTAGAACAACAAAATAGTTTCATCAATAAATAAATGTTACCACTCCATTTTTTTGGAAAAATCCAAAAAAGTTTTCTTCAATATTATAAGTTCAGTTTAATATAACTTTTTTAAACGGATTCATAAATTCATAAAATTATTGTAGAGATATTTTTAAAATTTTATAGAAAATCTGCCGTATATTTTTATGAGTTTTTGGGACTCATATTAATTCCGCTAACCTTAAAAGACTAACAAAAGACAAGGGAAAAATTATATTAAAAAAATCGACATGAATTCCTCTGAAACTGTAAGAGGTAATCTAAAGGTATAAGCAAACTTGTAGAAAAGCTTACAAGGACTATTTATATACAAAATTTCTCTCGTCTAAATTCAAAAATCAGTTTTTGGCAAATTTTTGAAAAATCAGCCTTCTCGAGGTGGTCGATTTTTGGGGGGCCACCGACCCTGACCAATTAATGGCTTCTGCTCCTTCAAATCAACATGGAAGCACTTCAGGTCTTAGTGTATAAAATTCCATTAAAATATCTTTAACAGCTCAGAAATTGCGGAATTATTTCCATCGTTTAGATAACACTAAGTTGTAACGTTCCGACAACAAATGCCGCATATGTGAGATGATATTTAATAAATTTCTACATTTAAATGAATCATTTCTTCAGTATAATAATTTATTTTATCCACAAATTAATTTCACAAGCACAAATCCTGAAATAAAATACATTTTTAAAATTCCTAACATAAGAGTTTCTTTAACTCTAAACCATTTACCTCTTCATGCCTCAAGCCGCAATTAACATTTCAACAGCCATAATTTGAAGCAACAATATCGTTTGCAACAATAAACCACATCGAAAACTACAACAACAAGTTTGACAGCATTGAATTAGCTAAACCAAAAGAAAAGTAGAATGAAAGAAGCGAAGAAGGAAAAAGTAAAAAAGACATAAGTTATTGTTCTCGTAATGTAAATGTTGCGAATACACGTTTTAAGGGTAAATTACGTGTTTAACCGTAATAAGCACGATAAAAATATTTAATTCACATAACTAAAAACCAGACAAAAGTATAAAATACAAAAAATAATATAAAAATAAAACTAAATATGAGAAACATTATGGAATATAATAAATACTTGAGAAGGAGGATAAACAATAAACGAGGGTGGGTAACAAAGAAAATTAATTAGAGATTTAATAAGAGACAATATTTAGCCGAGACTTCTGATTTGAAAAAGAAAGAGAGGAGAATAAATAACTACTTTGAGAATATAATCTTTTTCGCTCATTTAGATTGTCTTTCAGTTTTGAATTTTTTCTCAAAATTTATTTTGTCATCCTCGTTAATCCACACATCACTAAACAAAATCTCTTATAATTTTCACTAAGAAAAAACATGTGTTAAAACATTTTCTAAACCGCAGTTTGGCTGTATTTATGTCTAAGAACACTCAACATAAACTGTTGACTTAAAGGAGGAAAAAATAGGTCTCTTCTTAAATTATAGAAAAGGGAAAGAAACCTCTCCAAATTAATTAATAATACCAGATCATGCCACTTTTGTAACGAATTAAAAGAGAAAACTTACAAATTGTAATATAAGAAAACTTATTTATTAAATATTCGTAATAAAAGCGCAACAGGTTTGAAAATAGTAAATAATTTATATTAAATCAGATCTTTAAATTATAAATTTCTGACTAAATTTCAAATTCAATACTTCAGACAAACGGCTGGATTAAAGAACTTGCATTAAGTTCTTCAATTAAACGTTTCTTATTAATTTAATGCCAGACGTATGATTAATTTCAGTAACTATATATATCGCGCATATGTTAAATATCACTCATACGTTCAATTTTTGAACTCACTCGATTCCAAAATTTGTTTGCAAAATAATGTTATGGGCAACTTTAATCTGATAATAAAATAAGCTCTTTTTTGGAATTTTGTTCAAACAAATTTGAATTTTTAATGAAAATTTGAATTTTTAATGGAAATTTGAATCGTTAATGAAAATTTGAATTTTAGTGAAAATTTAAATTTTTATTGAAAATTTGAATTTTTAGTGAAAATTTGAATTTTTAATGGAAATTTGAATCTTTAATGAAAATTTGAATTTTAGTGAAAATATAAACTTTAAAATTTGAATTTTTAGTGAAAATTTGAATTTTTAGTGAAAATTTGAATTTTTAGTGAAAATTTGAATTTTTAGTGAAAATTTGAATTTTTAGTGAAAATTTGAATTTTTAGTAAAAATTTGAATTTTTAGTGAAAATTTGAATTTTTAGTGAAAATTTGAATTTTAGTGAAAATTTAAATTTTTAGTGAAAATTTAAATTTTTAGTGAAAATTTGAATTTTAGTGAAAATTTGAATTTAAGTGAAAATTTGAATTTTTAGTGAAAATTTGAATTTTAAGTGAAATTTTGAATTTTAAGTGAAATTTTGAATTTTAAATGAAAATTTGAATTTTTAGTGAAAATTTGAATTTTTAGTGAAAATTTGAATTTTTAGTGAAAATTTGAATTTTAGTGAAAATTTGAATTTTTAGTGAAAATTTGAATTTTTAGTGAAAATTTGAATTTTTAGTGAAAATTTGAATTTTTAGTGAAAATTTGAATTTTTAGTGAAAATTTGAATTTTTAGTGAAAATTTGAATTTTTAGTGAAAATTTGAATTTTTAGTGAAAATTTGAATTTTAGTGAAAATTTGAATTTTTAGTGAAAATTTGAATTTTTAGTGAAAATTTGAATTTTTAGTGAAAATTTGAATTTTTAGTGAAAATTTGAATTTTTAGTGAAAATTTGAATTTTTAGTGAAAATTTGAATTTTAGTGAAAATTTGAATTTTTAGTGAAAATTTGAATTTTTAGTGAAAATTTGAAAGTTAGTGAAAATTTGAATTTTTAGTGAAAATTTGAATTTTTAGTGAAAATTTGAATTTTAGTGAAAATTTGAATTTTTAGTGAAAATTTGAATTTTTAGTGAAAATTGGAATTTTTAGTGAAAATTGGAATTTTTAGTGAAAATTGGAATTTTTAGTGAAAATTGGAATTTTTAGTGAAAATTGGAATTTTTAATTAAAATTTAATTTTTTAGTGAAAAATCATTCCCGATAATATTCAATCTTAAATTTTAATAATTTTCTATTCACTAAAGCAAACGATTTTTATTCTTTACATTAAATGTTTCCCCCATTTTTTGCTTTAAATATGAAAATGCAAAGAATTGTTAGTTTTATTCTGCTGCTTTGACTTGGAAAATATTTTTTTAAACAAAATTTTCACATTTTCCATTGTAAAAGGCACGTGAAAGAATTTCTTTAAAAAATTAACACATCATCATAATATTATGCACACACACATGGATTATTCACATACATAAGCAACATTTTAACAAACAAAACCTATATATTTCCTCTAGATATCCTTGAACTGCATTTTACCCTAAAAGTATGCAAATATTTTTATTTCTTATTCACTCTCTTTCTTCCACTTGATATTTGCTACTAACACTAAAATGCATGAAATGCGTGAATATAAATTGAAAGTAATGCAAGTTAAGTATTATGAGAATGTTTATGTGTGTGCGTAATTTATACTAGTAGTAAAGCATAAGTGTATTGGTAGAATATGTGAGTATATGAAAGTATTTGAAGCTTAAAATATAACTATTTTGCATATTAATAATTCTACATGTCTTGTTTGAGTTTATAGACTATAAGTTGGAATACGTATGCGTAATTTATATGTATATGTATATATATGAGTTCATATATATACATTTTTGTATTAGTTTGTTTGTTTTAATGCACTTTGGCTTTATTTTTTGTTGTCTTTAATTAATATAATGCAAAAATGGCTTAATATTTCAACAAAGAGTATTAAAGTTGAGTTTACATTTGGTAGCAGACTAGTGGAAGAGAAGCCAGAAGATGACTTGATTTGTTAAGCCTAAGACTATGCTATCAAAATTAACTAAATTTGCATGTTAATGGAAACAATTTGGTTAGAAAACTTTAAGGCACAGTGGTAAAACACATTTTTTTTGATATAAATATGTGGTTTCGAAACTACTTTGGATGAGACATTCTTGAGATGTTTTCTGATTGATTTGGAACTGGATAAGTTCCTAGTAGATCAAGGAAACCAGGGATGGGTTGTCAAATATTGTTTAAAGTCGAAATTATTATATATTCGTCTTAACTTGACCAATTGTTATTACAATACCAACGTATATGTGACTTTAAACCTTTCGTAGTGGTAAGGGACCTTTAACAAATAACCTACCGATCCTCGTATAATTTGGCACATCGCTTTAATATAAGATTTAATAGTTTTAATATAAGACTTAATAAATTTATTAAATTATTAAATTTATTAAAAAACTTTACTGTTTTTTGGCCCAGATTGAGCTTACAAAATCACAATAAAATTTATGATCGAAATCGGCAAAATTATACTTTTTTCACAATTATACAACATAATATCGGACAAGCATACGATTCTCAGAGACTAACATTTTTAAAATTCTTTAGAGAATAAATTTTTTTTTCTTAACTATTTGAACACAAATTGATCTCTTCAAGTCCATAAAGCTAATAAAAACCATGTCCGAAAATGAGTCAATATTTTATTTTAGTCTCAATAACTCTAGAACTATAAAAGATATTCGACATATACACACGATTTTCTTTATACAAAACATAATTGATTTTTTAAATTTTAACACTTAAAATGACCACCCTAGCAATTTCACCCTTTCATCTTCTGGAGCCGCCAAGAGCTAAATCAATTATAAAACACATTAAGAACGTCCGTTCTAAATTTTATTTAAAAATATTTCCACTGTGCAAAATAAGCAAATATTCAAGTCATAATTGAAAATTTGGCGACCCTTTAAAAAATATCAATATCCTAAATGATTCATTTAAGAGCTTGTGCTAGTTAAATAAATAAAGAAAATGTTTTGGAACCACTGTACGGAACTATCTAAAATAATTAAGAGAGAGAGAGGGAGAGGGAGCGCGTTATTGTTTAATTTGAAAAGAGAATAACTGTTCCTTAATAAGGTTTGAAGAGTTTTAGGTTCTAACAGATTTTAATTTAATTTCTTTTTATAGAAACGAATTTTCTCTAAAACAACATAAATTATTAATAAATATCTTGTATTATGTTTTTTTTTATTTTCAATTCACCATAAATTTTCAATTGTATTCTTCTCAATTTTTAATTTTCTACAGCATCATCCATCTGACAGGCACAACAGGAAAAATGGCATTCATCTGCATTACAAAAAAAAACAATTCTAATGTATATCAATGTCGTCGACAGTTTACTTTTATCCAAAATGAATAAAAAAAATCAAGCAAAAAAATAAAAATAAAACTGAATAAAATACCAAACTGTCTCATATAATTTGCGAACAATGTGTGACATTGACTCGTTTTACTGCGGTGAAAAATTTATATTTTAAAAAATGTTGTTGCCAACTATTGATTTTTGCACTTGCCTAAAAGGAGCACTTCACAACATGTTATACTATAATACAAATGCAAATACAAATACAAGACTTAAAATAAGAACTAAACAAGAAACAATCAAAAAAAAAGTTGAATGTCCTAGACTACCTTGGCAAATGTTAAATAAAACAAGAAGAAAAAAGAAAACATTTACCCCAAAAAGCCTAAAACACTAGACATTAAATAAAACATTTCAGTGTCAAAACATATAGTTCTCCTTTTCTACTAATTGTGTTTAAATGCCATTTAAGAAACAACAGTTTACACAAACTTTAAAAATTTAAAGCATACTAAAAGGAGAACATTTGATTTAAATAGTAAAGCATATTTTCAGGCTGCCAATAAAAGTTAGGTTAAATATTTCACAGAAAAATAGTTAAAGAAAATACATTTATTCATATTTTTAAACAAAAACCATTAATATTTTACATTTCAGTGTCAAAACATATAGTTCTCCTTTTCTACTAATTGTGTTTAAATGCCATTTAAGAAACAACAGTTTACACAAACTTTAAAAATTTAAAGCATACTTAAAGGAGAACATTTGATTTAATTATAAAAGCATATTTTCAGGCTGCCAATAAAAGTTAAGTTAAATATTTCACAGAAAAATAATTTTATTTATATTCTTAAATAAAAACCATTAATATTTTACATTTGCATGAATCTCAATAAACTTTTTCAATCAATTTGTCTAGAACAATTTAATAATCCATATCAATTATAATCATTATTATTATTTTTATTTGTATTTATTACTATTTTTAATGCAACATTCTTAAGATAAATATACAAGTGTAAGTATTATTATTTACGAGACGCTAAAGTATCATAAAAACATAAGACTTTAACTTTTATCTTTAAGCAAATAAATATGAGTGAAAAGAATACAATACTGAATAAATAATGAAATTCTCAATAAAAACTATTTATGGATGAAATGTAATTAAACCAGCAAATGTTTTGAAATAAAATTATAGACAAAATTGCGGAGCAATTTTAATTTAGTTCTAATTCAGATTGTAGCTAAGCTTCTAGTTTAGGTTCCAGATCGGTTTCTAGTTCAAGTTGTATTTCAGGTTCTAGTTTAGTTTTGGTTCAGTTCTTGTTTAATTCTAATTCAATCTCACTTTCAATTTTAATCAAGTCCTAGATTTCAGTTCATATTTTGTTCCATTTCAGCTTCAAGTTCAGATCTAGTTTAGCTCTAGTTAAGTTCTAGCTAAGATTTTAGTTTAGATTTAGTTAAGATCTAGTTCTGTTCAGGTTCTAGTTCAATTCCAGTTCTGCTCATGTTCGACTTAAAGGGCTAAGTTCTAATTAAGATTCTAGTACAGGTTTTTGTTGAGGTTCTAGTTCAGATTCTAGTTCAGCTTCTAGCACAAGTTCCTGTTTAGGTTCTCGTTCAGATTTTAGTTCACGTTATATTTCATATTCCGTTCTGTTTTAGTTCTGCTCTTGTTTTGTTCCGTTCTGTTTCAGCTCTGTTTCACTTCTGTTCACGTCCGGTTCTAGTTAAATTCTAGTTTTGTTCTAATTCTGTTCTAGTTCTGTTCTAGTTCTGTTCTGTTCTAGTTCTGGTTCTGTTCTAGTTTAGTTTTGGATCCATTTTAGTTTAAGTTTCTAGTTCATATTCAAATCGAAGTTTAGTTGAGAATCACTTTTTATCATCCCTTTTATTTCGGTTCATTATTTTGGTTAAAATCAGTTTGAAAGAAATCAAGTTTTAATGTTTCCGAAATTTTTCGTTGGGTTATTTTTCATTTCAGTTAAGTTTACCACAATTTGGAAAGAACAATAAAAATATTTTAGAACAAAAATGTAACGACTTGTTGAAAATCGCTTAGTTATTGAAGAAGAACAACAATAAAATAATGACGTCTACTTCTTTCTTTGTGGCAAAATAAAAAAGAATAAATGGAGAACAAACAAAAAAGACAAAATGAAACAAGAATTCAATGCATTAAAAACAAGATATAATTTTATGTAAATGAGATTGACGTTTACAAAAATTATTTAAATATTTTACTACAAAATTTACCTTCAATTTAAGATTTTAGAAATCCACTCACCTGCAAAGAAAGAAAAATAAAAATATTAAAAAATTAATTAATTTTTATGTTATTTAATATTTATTATATTTAAATAAAATATTCGTCTAGAAATTTTGGAGACGAACAAAACGAAATCATAAATAATTTAATAAATTTATTTTAAAAGGTTTTTACCCCCAAATTTGTATGCTTCTCTTTTATATAAATAACTAGAAAATAGAGTATAACCTAAGGCTGTACTATGTATTATGTTAAACTGTAGCATACATTTAGGCAATCAATGTTTATTAAATAATATTGTAGAATAAAATGTCTAAGAAAATATATAAATTATAAGAGAATAACATTTTCATATTCCTACATTTTTTATTTCAATCTTCTAAATGCATTTTCAGAACAAATATTTAAAAAAAATTCTTATTTGCTTAAGTAAAATTTCTGAAATAGGAAAAAAGAAGAAAAATATAAAAACTTTTTCAGAATTTAAAAGAAAATGGGGAAAAAATATGTTTTGGGGTAAGAAAACTTCATGCAAATGACACAACGACGAATTAAAATAATCTTTATGGAATTTGCATAAAATATTTCAACAATTTACTGTGATTATTTTCTACGTTCCGCTTCCTTCAGCTTGATTCTTCTGCATGTTCTAAACACGTAGATTATTTTAGTTTAAAGAAAACGTACGGACGAAGAAAAAAACGCCTCTGATTCCTCTGATTTCTATGAAGGGAAAAAGAAAGGAACCAATTTTCAAATATAAAAAATCAAAGACCCTTGATTGCCGCCAACACAAACTTTAGTTCTACCAGCAAACAGAATGAAATTGTCATTTTTCATATATATTTTTTTCTATAATAAAAATGAATTAACTCCATCGGAAGAGGGGAAAAGGCATAAAAAACAATTTACATTAGTTTGATTTGAATTTCTTTGGGGTTAAACAAATAGAAAAAATAGTTCACAAAAATGCAAGAAGACGTTAAGTAATTTGTGTAACGAAGTAAAAAAAAAAGTTCAATTCAATGACAATTTTAAAGTTGTGCTAAAAGTTTTGTTCGTGTTCTTAACTGTTTCTCGCAGGAAACGGAAAAGAAATTGAGATTCATTTCATTCATATTGATTGTTGGCTTAAATTTAGGTGTTTTTATTATTTTCATGTTTTCCTCTTTTTTGCTAAAACCAAAAGTTAAAGTCACGTTTGTCATGAGATTTTATTTTTAGAAAAATTATTTCAAATTAAAGCGAAAAGTTCGTAACTAATTTTATATAAAAACATTGCATTTCTTCTTTAGAAGTTATAATTGAAGTTAAATGTCTTTTGTTATGATAAATAACACAAGAAAAGAGAAAAAACTTATAATGGAGGGGATTATAAGATTATACAAAAGGGGATCGGTAGAAAAAAAGACAATATGGAGATCATTACTTTAAACAAATTATAAAAGAAAACTGAATCTGAAGTAAACTCTGAATCAAAATTTAAACACGAACCTGAATTTGACACAAAATCTCAATTAGAAAGAACCAGAACTAAAATAAAACTGAATTAGAACCGAATTTGAACCGAACTAGAACTGCACTAGAACTGAACTAGAACTGAACTGGAACTGAACTAGAACTGAACTACAACTGAACAAGAACTAGAACTGAATTAGAATAGAACTTAAACTGACCGGGAATAAAAGCAAATGTAGCATTATGTCTCATTTCAATTTGTTTTATATTTAATTTATTGTTTAAATTAAAGTATTAAAATATTTGTATAAATTTTATTGACTACAATTTCAAAATCTAATTCTTTCAATTAATTAAATATTTATATATTTTTAACACAATATGTGGTAGTAATAACAATAAATAAATATACATAAATAATAAAAATAAAGAAAATAAAAGTCATAAATTTAAATTTATTGCAAATAAATACAACACTTTTTTGGAGCAAAAAATTCTAAATCAATAAAAAACAAAATAAATAAAAAAACGTAAATAATAAATAAATAAAAAAAGATACTTAAGTTCCCATATGTAAACAAATATTTATATAAATAAAATAATACCCGAACACACTCAAACAAATACCGGAAAATGATATAAAACATTAAACAACTACAAATATAATTTTTGAAAACATTTAACTCTCTTAGGCAACACTTTCCTTCTAACAGTCAAAGTGAGTAATAAAATACTCTCTCTCTCTCACACACACACACACACATACAGACAGAAAATAACTATAAATTTACATTTACATTTATATTAATGTTCATAAAATATTTCTTATACATCAATAATTTATAATTTATTTTTGTTGTTGTTTTTGTTGTTGCTTGATTTTAAATATTTATAAAAACATCTTGTATTTCTAAGTATTCACATTATTTACATACATTCAGTTATAAATATTTATAACGAACGAAGGAATATTTAGGCCAAAATAACGTATATTTAAGAAACGGGAATAAATATTAGAAGTGAGAACGAAAAATGCTTAACATATTTATATATTAACAAAAACGAAATTATTAATCTTTTTTATTGAAAATATTATTGCACTCAGTTTGAATCACTTGTGATTAAATTAGAACTTTTTTTCGAAAAATCAATCAAAATTTTTGACACTCTTTTATGCCCTTCAATACCATTTTCTCAATCTCTTTTAAGTAATCTCAACTCCAGGGATTTTGTTCCACATTACTGTTCTTGTTCCATTTGTTTACCATGATAACAGGGTACCAATTCAGGTCAAAAATAATTGGACACATTATGAAGTGTGTTGAGTGGAAACAGTCTTTGTTTTTTAATGAAAATTTCGGAATTTGTACAGAGCCTGTTGTAGCAAATAATTGTAGCAAACTTGGCATCAATATCCGTGCTCTGTTTTTGACTCCGAGTTTTTACCAGAGTTCCTGTAAAGAAATTTTTGAGCCTTGTAAGTTTTTAAGCCCGCACTAGCTTTAACTTAACCCAGTTACTTCCCGACCGGACGTGGTGGGAGTTCTTTTGAAAATGCTTTATATTTTCCGGCATTACAAGCAACATGAAGACTATTCTTTTACCAGAACCAGGTTTTCTATCAACAGACAAGTTCTCACGGAACTGCTTAATAACAGTTTGACGGCAGAACTTTGAATGCTTGGACAACTTGTTGTAGGACCTTTTGACCTGTTGAAAACATTTTAGAAATTTAGTACGCACCTTTTTCTGGTCACTTATTTAAATCAGACCAAGAATATATTCATTTGTCATTACAATAAATTGAATAACATGTTTTACAAAGGAAACTAGATCCATGGAAAAATCAATTAATACTTGATTCAAAAGTTTAAACGAAAAGGGTGTTTTAGAATTTTTCGCTCTCACTCCTTATATAGGCACACACATATCTTAATATGTGTTTCAAAATTTGCTGTTATTATCTAACACATTTAAGTCATTAGCTGAATTTGGTCTATTATATTATGCAACTCAGTACTCAGACTTTTCTTTTAATTGAATTTTAATTTCTTATTAACTAAAAGCTTTATTTCTTTAAGAACACGCTTTTTACATAAACATCTGTTTAAATAAATTTAGAAGTGTTTTTGTTTAACACTTTTGTGATAAAAATAATGAAATGAAAATTATTTGTTCTTAAATAAATAATTTCTTTATACAAAATTGTATTTTAGTTTATGTAAAATTATGATATTATCCTGTAAGGACATCTTCCTTTCATATCCCACACTCTCTGTCCCTGTTATTCTATTTTCCATGTAAATACACATGCATAATTTAAATAGTATGTAGATTATTTTATATGTGTAAGTGACACATTATATTTTATGTATCTCTCTCTCTCTCTCTGCTCTCTAAAATTCCACACTCTTCCTTCTTTTTCCGTTCTGTCTCTTTAGCTGCTTCTAAGTACTTTTTTTCTTCTTTAACCGTCGTCCAGTATTTTGTTCAAAATTTGTAAAGATGTTTCCTGTTTTCGTCTGTCTCTTTAACTGTCTGTTGGTGTCGGTAGTTTAAGGTAAAAGAAATAAAATTAAATGTTATTATTTTAACAAGCAGGTGCTTTTAAGTAGATAATACTTAAAACTACTATATAAACTTACTAATACAGATACGAAAAAAAACGTAAATAAAAAATAATACAATTTAGAAAAGAACAGTGTGAGTGTGTTGGTTTAACTAAAGTAGGCTGGTTGAAAGAGCATTAGTTGATCAGACGTAATTTTAGTTTCTTTACTTTACTTTTTTTAAATAAACTATAAAGCAAAAAACGTATTAAGGTTTTTCCCCCAATTTCCCATTCTCCTTGCCTGTGTAGTCGCTTTAGAAATGTTTATTCGCCTTTATTTTTTATTACTCCTTTTTTATTATGATCCTTTTAAAAATTCTGTTCCAAACATAATGTAAATTTATTATACAATATAATTTGTACTTGGTATTTTTGGTTAATTTAAAAATGTTCTATGAAGTAGCAAACCATTTGGAATCTACTTTAACATTCTTTTTTTACCAGCACATTTTAAAGTCCAAAAGGGATAAAATTCATCAGTGTTAATATATGGTTTTTGAGGTAAAACTTCACAAAAAAAGGTGCTAGAAGAATGACAAGAGAATCTTTTGTGTGTATGAGAGTTTGGAATATAACATAATTTATGTTGGCTCCTTTTCAAAGGATCACAAAAGACGGAGGCATGAAATTCATTAAGAAAATAAATAAAACTAAATGAAAGATAAATATTGAGGAAATAATTCAAAAAATAATCTTGAATAAAAAAAACTGAAGAATCCTTGAAGAGCATTTCTAGTTAAGATTTTAGTTCAGATTATAGTCGAAATGCTAGTTTATACACAATATAGATATTAGCTCAGATAATTATTCAGTTATAGTTCAGATTTTGTTTCAAATTATAATTCAGATTTTAGTTCAGTTCTGGTTCAGTTGCAGTTATTAGCTCAGTGAAGTTAATTTCTAGTTCAGTTCTAGTTCATTTCTAGTTCTTTTCTAGTTCAGTTCTAGTTCTCGTTCAGTTCTATTTCAATTTTAGTTCAGTTATAATTCATTTCTAGTTTAATTCCAGTTCATTTCTAGTTCTTTTCTAGTTCAGTTCTAGTTCTCGTTCAGTTCTATTTCAATTCTAGTTCAGTTATTGTTCATTTCTAGTTAAATTCCAGTTCATTTCTAGTTCAGTTCTAGTTCTATTTAAGTTCTATTTCAGTTCTTGTTCAATTCTAGTTCATTTCTAGTTCAGTTCTATTTCAGTTCTTGTTCAATTCTAGTTCATTTCTAGTTCAGTTCTAGTTCACTTCTAGTTCAGTTCTAATTCAGTTCTTGTTCAGTTATCGTTCAGTTTTGGTTCAGTTCTAGTTCTGTTCTATTTCAGTTCTAGTTCAGTTTCAGTTCAGTTCCAGTTCTAGTATTGTTTCTAGTTAAGATTCTAGTTCATAATTTAGTTTAGATTTTGGTCAGATTCTCATTTATATTCCATTTTCAAATTCCAGTTCAGATTCAAGGTCAGATTCTATTTATATAATTTTAGTTATGCTTTTGTTTCTGATACTAGTTAAGACTCTGAACTAAACAAAATCGTCTTGATTTTCTATTTTAGTTCTAGTTCCAAATCAAATTTGGATTCTAGTTTAATTTTAGCTCAGACTGCTCCTGTTCGTTTCAGTTTCAGTTTTCATTTCATTCCACTTTGTTGACCTCGTTTTTGTAATAAAAATGTTAATTTCATTGATCCAAAACACTCAACAATTTATCATAAAAGAAAAATTGTTATTTCTCATTTCAAATTACATTTTCCAAACATAAAATCTATTTTGAAAGGAATCTGATAACATTTCATCAAATCTAATAGAGTTTTCAATAAACAACTTTATTACCACAATCAACAACAAACTACAAGTCCATATTCATAACTCCCACATTGGCTATGATGATGATGATGATTATAATGACGATTATGAACATGACGGTGATGCTGAAGAGAATGATTTTTTTTTTTTTGAAAACAGAACATTTGTTTACTTCAAACGTTCAGATGTTTGTAATAAGTGAAGATTTCATTTAGAATTTTATTCAAGTTGAAGTTTATTTGAAATTCATATATGGCAATAAGCCAACATGTTATTAAAAAAATATTTCCCAGATGCTTTTCATCACTATCAATATTTGTTGTTTGTCGGTCTGTCTAACTGTCTGATTGTATTTTTGCCTATTCGTTGTATATTTTTCCCGGTTGCATTCTGTTTTCCTTTTTAGAGGGTTTAGATGTTTAAACTTAAAATAACGTTACAAAATAAACAAAATAAAATGGGGAAAAACATGGAATGTAAAAAATACTTCTTTATATGTATGTGTGTAGAATGAACTATAAAGAATAATAGTTTTTATACCCTACACCACCGTAAATGGTTAGAGTGTAATGCGTTTGGGCAGAATCCTGAGTCGATATAACCATGTCCGTCCGTCCGTCCGTCCGTTCGTCTGGCTGTTCATAAAAAGCATTATTGCAAAGAACAGGTCGCAGTTTTGAAGACATTTTTATGAAATTCGTTATGATC